>JAWWLZ010000038.1:2953511-2989841 GCA_035041345.1 Poliocrania exsul
AGAGAGAACTTGTCTTCACCCCAAAAAATTAGCAAAGATTCTTCAATGACAAAAATCCTTTCTGTAAAAATTTCTGTGAAGAGAAAATGCAGCAATATTGAGATTCCCTCTTCAGAGAATGAAACAGCAACAGGCTCTCTGAATGGTGCAAAAAGCTCAAGAGTTTGTGCCCACAGCAAAGACAGCCTGAAAGGTGAGGGGCTCTGCACACCAGCTGTGAAAGCCATAGATGGGACCTCACCAGAAAGTCCTCCCTGTGGAGAGAAGTCTGAAAATACACATGTAGAAGAGAAGATGGGAGAAGAAGTAGCCCCTAGAAAAAAGTTGCTCAGAAATCATCTATGGGCCTTGTTAGAAGATTCTGAAAAGTCTGGTAGCAAAATAGTCCCTCTCAGTGCTGAGAATCAGGGCAAGGTTTTAGAAGTCCCAAGATCCAACCTAAATAATCTTTCAAAAGAAAGAAAAAGTGATGTGAAGCTGAGAACCTTGGGAGGTCCCAGGGTGCTTTCAGCAGCTGTGCAGGGCTGTCAGGCTGCAGCTGTGTCTGACACAGAGGCCTCCCCAGCACTGCAGTGTGGTGCAGCCCCCCAAGTCCAGCCCCCCCTGAGCTCACCGTGCTCCCCAGCCTGGGTGGCCTGCAGTGAAGCGCGAGTGCCTTACAGATTAACTGCACAGAGCAAGGGGGACGTGAAGGAGGGGACAGAAGGTCAGGACACAGCACCAGCTCATGCCCTTTGCAAGGAAAATGAGGCTTTTGGTTCAAAGAGACTTGATGAAATAGAGGATTGTCATGTAACTAAACGAAGGAAGTATGGAAAGATGGAAGTACATTGGTTGGAGCAGGCACACCAAGAACAGAAGTCAGGACAGCAGGAGAAAGCAAAAATCACACCCAGTGTGTTGCACAGTTCTGAACTCTTATGCAGCTCTTCGAATGAGTTGGTGGCATCTAGAAATGTGAAGTTTGAAGGTCTTTCAGAGATCTTTGCTGTCAGAAGCAGTGAAACTAAACTATGTAGCACTTTACAAGATGTTAAAAGGCCAAAGATTACCACAGATATTATTAGTTCACAGTTTTTGAAGACTCAGGATTCAGAAATGGAAAACCTGAACCTTAATTTAGGGTATGATGGAATCCCTGGTGCCTTTGGAACTACAAATAAACTAAGAGGAACTGCAAAGAAAGTAAGAGGACCTCTTCCATTAAAAATACAACCTGGCAGGACATGCAAAAAGGTTCCTACATTGTATCCTCCAAAAACTGTAAGAAAAATCAAAAAACCCAGAAGTCCACCTTTCTTTGAGTTACCCCTGGAAATATTCCCCAAGCAGGAAACCACCCCTCTGGAATCTTTGTACTTTCCATGTAAACCACCAACAGGGGAAAGGGAAACAGCCATGAGATTTAATCCTGTGCCCAGGCAGAGGGCCAGGAGGGGCAGTTTGTTGAACAGCTTGAAATTTCGGAAATGTACCAAAGAGCCAGCACTGCTGAGCGCGTTGTCTGCCATGGCCAACCGGCTCCTGGCCCCTGCCAAAGGCGCCTGGAACCCCGAACCCCAGCCAGGCTCCTCCGAAATGCTCCCAGTGGGTGACAGGTACAGCCACCGCAGATCGAAAAACCTCCTGGAAGCCTTTTCTTGCATTAACAGGAACGTTCACTCACGCTGGGCTGACAGCTGGTGCACCAAGATGTTCAGCTTTCAGCCTTTGGCACTTTATCCTGTAGAAACTACCAAAATACTTGTTTCAGACTTAAGCCACAAGCCTCCGACCTCTTTCTCGGATGCCCCAGTTTTCCCAATTTCTTTTCACATAAAATTGGACTCCAGTCCTGTGACAGACCTCACAGGGATGACATCCCAGCACTCTGTACATCACAGACCAGTTTTGGGAGAAACACCAGCACCAGCTTCCAAGTGGACTTTGTCTTTTCTCCTGTCTCGGAGCTGTTCAGATACAACAGCTCTCAAGGAAGATTCCAGTGTAAATAATGAACTTCATTCTTCTCACTCCACAACAACCCCAAGGACTGTTGCTCTTCATCCTGACTGTGGAAGAAATGTCGTTGCTGAAAGAAGAGGAGGTTGTTCCACGCTTGGCCTTCACACAGTGTTAGCACTTTCTTCCCCCGGATGTTACAGGATTTGGACAAGAAGAAGAAACTTAAGCAGTCATATTCCTACCATCCAGAGACTATTTATATCCCAGCTGGCACAGGGTTTGAAAGGGGCAAGGTACCCAGGTTGTGTATCCGCTGACCTCATCTCCTCATTGCCATACTCACTGGGCAGGGCCCTCTCCATATGGAGTCAGCACGGTCCTTCTGCCCGTCCCTCCGAAATCACTCCTCTCCACTCCAGTCACTGCAAGTGGCAGCCAAGTGTGGGCTTCGAGAACAGGTAAACCCATCACCTTATTTCTGAGATTAAATCTGTGCAGGGTATATACTTGCTTCTTTTTGGGGAGGGAGAGGGTAATGGCAGCTTGCATTGGAGGGGCAGTTTCCTCTGTTCAATCTACACATTCTGCTCCAAGAATGGCTCAGCGTGGAAGGTTCTTTCCTGCAGAACAGTCTGTTAGCTAAATTTGAGTATATTTGCCTTCAGTTCTGTAATACTGTCCTGTTTTGGCAGAATGGCTAACTCTATTTTCTTCTCCCTTGCAAAATATACACACCATGCATCAGAGTATATAATGCAAAAGGTGAGCTACTTCATTAGGTCTATTCAGAGTGACTGCAGAGCAACTGGATTTCTGAGGTAGGAAAGTTTTTTTCAGAGGTCTGAGCCACAAGTGCCACTTGGAACCAACTGTAAAATGCTCAATATCAGGTTAGGAAGAGTGGTAGGGGGTGGGGGGCTGCATTCAGTTACATTTTTAATTGTATTCCATGACCATTCTCTGCTAATTGAAGACTCTCTGTGCATGCTATGCCTTCTGATCGTGGGTGCCTGGTATTGTTGGCACACACCAACGTAACTCCAGTTTGTGTCAGTGATGAATTTTTCTATGCGTGCCATTCTTGTTCTGAGTGGGAGGGGGACTGAAATCTACTTTGCATATTTAGTTTAACTTTGTTGTCAGCATTTAACATCATTTTGCTAATAAAGAGAATGAGGAAGAGGCTCCTGGCTCTGTCACAGGATTTTTGCACGCTCTTGAGCAAGGATTCTGCCCTTTATCCCTCAATGACATGGGCAGTTCAGTCCCTGATTTTATGGTCATGCAGTTCCCAGACAGAGGAAAGGCTCCTGAGCCCTGTACCAAGGTCTGTTTGATAGTGTGGCAGCCTGTGGAGAGCTGCTGAATTTGTCTTATGCCATGGCTTGATGGAAGTTTAACCAAAAATCATGCCAGATTTGCTTTCTATAAATAGGTACAAACCTGAGAGTTTGTCACTTGTTAATATAAATTCTAATGTCTCCCAAAGGTGTGAGGGAGCTTAGGGAAGTGCTGCTCCATGCTGGGAGTTGTCTGCACTAAAATACATGGAATAATGGCATAGACTCAACTCACAGCACATTCTGTGGGACCTGCTTCTGTTTTCGTTTCAGATGAGTCAGTTTATCAGGCTGAATTTCCTAATGAACTAATTAGTGCTCTGGAATAATCTTATCAGTAAAGTACAGCTTGAGCACTAAGCTTAAAAAATAACACATTGTTAAAAACAAAACAAACACCTCGTTAAAACCTATTTGTGTGTCTGAGGGGAATGTTTTGTTTGGTATTGCTGAGAGTCTTTATCCTTGGAATGGGAGATCAGAGCTGACTTTGCCCCACTCCGAAGGCACAGCGTGGCCAGGGAGCTAAACTGTAAGAGGATTCCATTCCTGACTAAACCTGCATGTTTTGCTATAAATGAACTTCTTCCCAAAGGGAGAGAATTTAAATCAATCTTTTCACTTCAAGTGAAAGATAACCCAGAGTTAAAATAGTATAAAACTCAGTTTGTTTTTCTGCAAAATACCTTACAAATGTGTGTGTGAGGCAGCCTTAATTCTTCTGCCCCACTCCCACTTTCTTTAAAGTGAAGTTCTTGTAGCATACGGGGAGTTCAGAAGAATATTCACAGAAGTTTAAAGAAGTGCAACAAATAAATTCTATCTTTCAATCAAATAAAAGTGAATATTAAAGGTTTGACTACAAAACAACACAAAGAACAAACTCTCGCATTTTACACCTTTTTAGATTCCATTTTGCTGAAGATTGATTGCCTGTTCTCATCAACTAATAATGCTTTCTTTAAGTTATTAACAGGAACAGTGACAAAAGGACAGTTCAGTAAATCCCTCTTAAATTTATGTGTACTCAAAGAAAATCACTTAGGAAATAAATGCTTGGTATGTAAATACAAGAGGTATGTTTGGTGCAGACTAAAAGCATTTTCAGCTCGTAGTATGACAGAAATATTTGCCTATTTTGATTAAGATAGTTAAAAATCAGAAAATTTAAAAAGTTCCCTGCAGGCCATTTTCTTCTGGAAAATACTTAAATTATTGCATTCATAGTTAGTGTTTTTAATAACCAGGAGAACAAGGAACGAGAGTAGTTCTCCTGCCTAAAAATGATCTGTCACTTCCACTGCCAATCATAAAGCATTCTCTCAGTGAAGTCTTTTCTCTAATTAATGCTTATTTGGATTAAAAATTTTAAAAGTTGGGTTTTTTCCTCTCTTTATAGTTTTGTGTTATTATTATTATCATCACTATTATTACATAACACAGTAGGCTCTGGCACAGAGGGCTCTGCTGCCCTGTTGAAATGGGTTCCAGTAGCACTGGAGTAGTGGAACACTGAAAGAAACAGAGTTACAGCTCTGATAGGAGTGACAAACACAAGAAAAGGGCCTTTCTGACCCCCCTCTGTATAGCTGGACTTCCCTGTGCTGCCAGCATGGCTGGGCTCCATTTCTGTCCTAGAATTCCAGTCTGGCTGTAACATCTTTGCTTCAGAACAGCAAAGTACATTTAGCTGTGGATTTGAGAGAACAGCAACTGCCAGATTTGCTGTTTAATGCAGCAAAAACTCTCCCAACTGATTTGCTGCTGTTAATAGTATGGGCACAAGAGTAAAGCTTAGTATCAAAGGACTTTTGTGCCACAGAATTATGGTAATTACCAACCCTTCTGGAAAGGCCTTTGGTTATTCCAATCGATGAGGAATAGTCAAGGCTGTGGGAGTTGGAGACAACAAGGAGTTAATCTGATGGAAATACTTCCTTTCACTTGTTACTGTTGCCATTATGCACATTTTTTTCTTTAGTAGCCAAATCCTTCAAGGATTTTGTTACTTTAACTTTAAAACTCCGGGATTTTGAATAAGGAGTATAGACTTTGATAGAAATAACTGCAACTTTTATACTTTGATAACTACATAGAAATAATTATGACATTCAGTACTACTGTCTGCCTCTTTCTGCACTTCTGTTTCCTTTTCTCATCACTACCATTTTTAAGTGAAAGTAGGACTATTTCCTTAACAACCTATCAGTGAGATTTAGTGAACTAAATGACAGATGTGGGTTGCTTTTGTATCATTTTAGCCTTTCATTCTCATTCCTGATATGAGTATCTTTTATACTAATAATTTTCCCCTCATCTTTTTGTAGTGTAGACCTAATTTCTGTCTTGTTTTGTTTGTTTTTTCGTTCTCCTTTTGAAGCAGCTATGCCATGTTGCCACACTTACCTGCACAGAGTATGGAAGCACTGCAGACTGCAGGCCCTGAGATATGGTGAGTCTCATGGACTTTGATACTTATCCCAAGTAGTGGGATCACAAACCTTCTCAGAAAGCCATTGCTTATGTCCTTTTGGCTTCAGCTTTTGGCAGTTCACTCCAAGAACAGCCTTCTGATTAAAAAGTTAGTGAAGTGAAGTGAACTGGCTGGGTGATGTAGTGAAGAGTGGAGGGACATTAATGCAAACACCACATAGGTCATTGCACAGAACAGTTCTGGTGCCTTCAACCATGTTGTGCCACTTCTTATGAATATGTGGAACTAAAGAAGTTTGATTCCTTACTTGGTCTATGTCCTTTCTGCCTGAGTGACTGGACATCAGCTGCTGAAACTTCCTTCTATTCTTTTTCAGTGTAGGGATGGCAGATGTAAAAGTTGTACTTTAAGTTTATCTGTAAACAAAAAGTATGATTAATATCCAAGAAATTTGCTGGCAGAAAAGGAGGATTAATCCCTTTCTGTCAGTAGTTGATAGAGCTGTGAACTGTTCAGCTGTAGAAAAAGGGAGAGAGTGGGTTTGAAATGACACACCCAGATACTCTGGCAAGGCAGTTTGTGCATCCCTGTGGGCTGCAGCAGCTTCTGGCTGTGTGTGTGCCAGAGTTCCCTTCCCTGGGCAGTGTGTGTGACCTGCATTGCTTTGGGCGCCCATATGGCAATGCAAGAACATCACTGAGAGCAGGGAATGCTGTTGCAATATCAGCTGGATATTAATCTGTTTGTGTTCCCTTCTCCCTCTGGTGCAGCCTGGAAGCTTCGCTGCCCCTCCCATTACCAAAGCCCCCCGCACCTCCGGAGCCGCTGCCGTCGCCCCCCAGGCTCGCGGTCCCCGAGCACCACGGCCTCGATGGAGCCGAGGCTTCCCTTCCTGCCTGTCTGACACCCCAGGATGACACAGAACTGAAAAAAGTGAGCTCCTTTTGTATTTTACATCTCTCAGATTTGTTTCTCCAGAACTTGAAGCTGCTGCTGCTGCTGATTATTATCTAGTAACAACAGTTAAAGATGAGGGGAGAAAATGGACTGTGGGTCCTGCTCTGTGCTGCTTTCTTTGGTTCAAGCAGAAAGAGGGTGGCAAAGCAGAGAGGAATGTTTAATCTATAGATAATGTATACTCAGCATAACAGGAAATGCTGTTGACTAGGGTGGTTGTAATTTTCTTTATTTTAACTTTTTTCCGCTTCTTTCTTTCTTAAGGCTGAGCCAGAAAAGAGGCCAAAGAAAGTCTCAGAGATCCGAATCAGGAAAACTGTTCCTAGGCCGGACACAAACCTTACTCCAATGGGACTGCCCAAACCAAAAAGGTGAGCAGTGTCTGCAAGGGACTCATTCAACTCCTGCTGCTTGACACACTCCTGCTGTACCTTCCCTGCACATGAGTATAATCATTTCAGTAACTGCCTCTCTTCCCATCACTTTTTCGTGCAGCCCCAGCTCAGTGATGTCCGATGTTTGTTCTCAGCTGTACCAAAATTACCAGGGTTTAGGAAAAAAGTGAAAAACTAAACTGCAATGGAATGATTTTTCTAGAGAAGAAAGAAGTTTGTATTGATAAACATAGACTGAAAGTCAGTGATTCTGCAGTGCCAGGTTTGACAAAACCATGCATTTCTTCAGAGAGCAGCTTGACAATGGTCAGTGACTGAAATGAGTCTCAAGAGATCGAGTGTTAATCTGCTAAATTGTTAAGATTTTTCTTAACTTTCACAAAAAAGTGACCTGTAAAGCCACTTCCCCTTCTTCTTTTGAGCATCATTATTGCAAAGCATCATAGAATGCTAGAAGGTATTGACCTCTGCAGAAAGGGCAAGTCTTGACCCAGACCTTAAAATAACTGTGTGAAGTTACGTAATTAATGAGCTCATTTTTCATTCCTCCCTGCCCCCGGTTAAAGCACAGTTACTTAAGTGTTCCGGCATAAAACTTGTACTTGATTCTCATAAATCTGCTTGCTGTAAAGAGAAAAGGTTTTGAAATTTTTCTTTCTTGATTAATTTGTCATTACTTTTTCAGGCTTAAGAAGAAAGAATTTAGTTTAGAAGAAATTTACACGAACAAGAACTATAAGTCCCCTCCTCCAGCCAGGTTGGTTCTGCTTCCTTATGAGAAAACTAAGATGAACATAAGCTAATTAGGCAGAGGAGATGAAAGGTGTCTGAAAGCTGGGAGGGAGAGGTATTTTTAAAATTATTCTACCTTAAAGTAGTAGAAAAAGTTTATTCAAAAATAGTATCTTTTACTATTTGGATAGGAAAGCATTGAAATAGAATCTGAACTAAGAATTTGCAGCTGGTTCAATATGGATTTGTATATTTTTTCATCTACTCATTCATTCCAAGTGCAGTACTTACTTTTTCAAAATTCAAAAGGAACTGCATGTTCTTTAAAATATTAATAACAGCCTGTCATCAAATGTTCAAGCCTATTTATTCCATAAAATCAAGAGTCTATAATTGATTCAGCTTTTGAACTGAAATACAGATAGAAAGAGATTGTACCCCAGAGTCAGTGCAGCAATGAGGCATTAGCTGGCAGTGAGGTGCAGTTGTGGGAGGGGTGAGCTGTGGGTAAAAGACATTACAAGAGGCTGCAAAAATGTAGACGTTTAAGTGGGTTTCCTTGGTCTCTGAAATCCCCCCCGTGTCCCCGTCCATGTAAGAGGGTGGCTGTGGCTGCTGCTGCTGGAGTGGTCATGAGCTCTCCCTCTGCTTTTACCAGGAGCTTGGAAACAATCTTTGAAGAGCCCAAGGAGAAAAATGGACACTTGATTTCTGTCAGCCAGCAAAAGAGAAAGCGGATTCTGGAGTTCCAGGACTTTACTCTTCCACGGAAAAGGAAGAGCCGCAGCAAACTGAAGGCAGTGGGTTCCTGCACCCGAGCCAAGAGGGCTGCACTGCAGAGCACAGAGCTGGACTTGCTTCTCAGCCAGAAGCTCATGGACCTTGAAGCCTTCTTTGCAGGGGAGGTTGAGCAGGAGCAGGTCTCTGGCACCTGAGGGAGCTGCAGAGCTGGGAATGCTCCATCAGCTTTTGAGTGTTTTCCTCTGGGGAGAAATCTGCTGACTCCTCCGTGTGTTACTCTGCCACTCTGTTCTAATGTCTGATAATCAGTTTTTGGCTGTGACCCTCTTTTTAAGGTGCTATTTTGTTTTTTGTTTTTTTAAATGCTATTGGAGGGACCCTTTTAAGTCCCTGTTGGAGTGTAACACAGCCACATAAGATTTACCCTTCCTTCCTCAACCTCTGGCAATTACTGCTTATATTTAATTAATTATGTTTAAACACCTTTTGGGGGTAGAGTAGGAGTGTAAAGGAGGAAGTAGTGCACTTTCAGCGACACTAGAACTCTGTACTCCAGGTCATTTGCACATTTGAGTCTGCTGTTGTTACTGTAATTAATGGCTATTTTGAACAACCTGACAGAAGAGATACAGTGTTTGATAAAGATAAATTCTAGCAAACACATTCTTGATATACCACTAACTTTTTAACAATTAAAAGTAGCTGTCTGGGTTTGCATTCAATTGTTTCTTCCTTCTGTTAACCTAGAAGGTTCCTTCTGAGTTTCTGTGCCCTTCCTGGCTTCAGGCAGCAGAAGCCCCACATAACTAGACTTTAAATAACTTGCACTTTGTATATGTTTCTTTAGTTGGTCCATGAGGACACCTTTTAACATTATTAAACTCAAAAAAAAGGTAGTGTGTTAAGGAAAAATGGTGCCCAGTACCACTTTTTCCCAAATATCAGATTTTTTTACTTACTTGGCTGATGCCAACCTTTTCTCCAGAGAAAAATCCCATAAGGATGTTAAACTGCAGGGTGCATAAGCAGAGATCTCTGTTTAACTGAGCTGAGCTGCTGTTTGTAGGGAATACCAGCAAAATATTTGAGCCTTGTTTTAAAGTTTTTTATAGCCAGTGTTGTACAAAGACCCTCCTGGCATGTGGGCATTTTTAATGTAATTATCTGATGCAGCACTGGGCAGTTTCTCAGCTCTGTCTTTTGAAGGCAGAGAGCTCCTTCTGGCATCCCTTGTGCTGACCTCACTTGAAGCATCAATCCAGGTGAATGTCAGCTGCAGTTCATGCTGTCTCTGTCCCCCAGTGCCTAGAGAAGTAATTCAGGCAAGGCTGTCATTCCTGGGATGCTCAAGTGGAATTAGTCTGTTCTTTCTTTCACTTGTCACTTGAACTTGCACTTTCTTACCTACCTGCCCATATAATAGAGTTTCTATTTACCTTCAAATTGAGCAAATATCTACTGGGTGGGTATTTTTTTTATAAAGTCCCAATAAAGGTAGGACTGAAAATACTATTATTATATTCTGTTGCTCTACCCCTTCTGTGACTGACCAAACAGAAGATTCAAAATTAACAAGCCATCTGTTGAATTTCAGAGCTTTGAAAGTAGAAAAATGGAAGAGGATGATTACACTGTGTGTGCCTGAGTCTTGCAAGAAATCTCAGCTGTCTTTGTTTTGCTCCCAGCTTATGTGTTGGGATTGCTAAAAGTTTACATTCTTATTTTTAAGGCTAATTAATCAGGAAGACTGAAGAAAGGATGAGTGCACACTTAGAGCAGTAGTGTTTGGAGTTTGAGGGTAAAGTAACAAGACAGGCAAACTTTGAACATACTGACATACTATTTTTCTGGTTAAGCTGTTAGGCTGCTGTAGAACCTTCTAATTGATCCTCTTTATTTTTGTAAAAAGAAATCCCTAAAAAACAAAGGTCGACTGCCTCCTAAAACGTTTGAAACTTTCCCTGTCCTGGTGTATTAGCCCAATTATTGACTGGTTGGAAGAAGTAGCAAGAGTGAGAGATATATTTTTATGGATTTATGCTATAGAATGGGGTTGTTATAGGACATTCATTCACTTTCTATTAATATGGAGGCTTTCAGTGCTGTAACTCCATTGAGCTGTGACCTTAGTGGGGTCTTTAAGGAAATAAAGATATGGGTGGGGAGAGAAGAAACTTGGGTCCAGGGGAAGTTCAGACCTCTAATGTATTTCAAAACACAGAATGTGTTGGGTTTTTTTCCCTTTGGGTTCTGTTGGCTTTTGTTTTGTCTGCTTCCCTGCTCTGTCTTGTTTCTGATTGCTTTGAAAGGACATTTCTTGGCTTTCTTTCTACAAGCTACAGCAGAGAGAGCAGAGCAAAGAAAACGCTCAATTCTCTTTGGTTCCCAGTGGTTGGAGGAGTTACAAAATGATGTTGCAGTTGCTTAGCTTGTCCCAGACCTTACTTTGTGGCAACCCAAATATCCAGCATTATTCTCTTTTGGTTCAGTTGTATGATGATGTAAGCTAATGGGGACCAAGCATCTCTTCCCCCTCCAGCATACAGGTGTCAAGTTGTGCCTGTGCACTTTTTTCTCCTCTCCTTTCCCACCTCTGTTCCTGTTTACAGCACTCATGGAACAGCCTCATTCCCCGTGGCTGCTGCGTGCACGCTGGGAGTGGGGACTGTGCAAAAGCTGGGCACTTGCCCCTCTGAGCTGCTTCTGTCACAGAGAATGGGAAGGAAGAAGTATAGAGGATGCATCTTTTGGGGTCTTGCATCCCTCCCCAGCTGGAGGATCCGTGCATTTGCCATTCCCAAGTGAACCCACTGCAGTGAGGATTTCTGTTGTATCACCACGGAAAGACATTGTTTGTCTTTGCTCACAGAGCGATGACAAGAACAGCTCGAGAAGGATTGCAAAGCTTTTGCCATGTCCTGTCTCTTGGTGTAAGTTGTGCAGAGCCAGGCAGCTCTTTGCTAAATTTGCTGATTGTGGGAGATAGAAAGACCACTTTCCATGAAAAAAAAAAGGTATTTTCATCATGCTCTGACTGGAGCAGCTAAGGCTCCTTGATGTATGGCACAGCATTTGCCTGGCTGGCCTCGTGGCTGCACACATTTGAGTTCTGATGATTGCTGGGCATGAATTCCTGCAAGCACTTCTCATTGTACTGGATTTCAGGTGGGCCTTTGGTATATTATGTTCCAGGTGCTCTTCTAGCATTGGATGGTAACTGTGGATTAAAAGTCTGTATGATGCTATCAAGTTAACAAATAGCTCAATGAGAATTTGTACACTTGTGCCATTAGCCTCCATCATGCTCTTGGCATTTTGTTTCTGTTCAATATTGTGTGAATCTAAAATTTTACTGTTTCTTTTGTGTGTGTTTTTAATTTATGAAAATAAATTTTTCTGATAATATTTTTTGGGTTTTTTAAGGCCTTCAGGCTTGTGTGGGTAAATATACATGGCACATGTCTTGCCTGCATGGGGAAAAGAGGTCACATCTCCAAGAGATGGACACTTAACTTACAGGGTGTGGGTGAGGCACAGAACAGACGTTCTGGTGTTCCTTCGTCCACAGCCACACCTACATGGGAACACAACCCCACCTGGGGCATTTTAAGCATGATCTAAGCTACATTGAGGCATCATCCATCTCCTAAGACAGCAGAGCAGTAGGAGCCTGAGAGCACAGCCAGCTGCTTAGATTCCAGGCTGGAGCTGGCCAGTGGTTCCTGTACCACAGGCTGTGCAAGGCATCACCTGGTGCTTGGGAGTCAGAGCTGGAGCACGGGAACATCAGCAGGGCCTGTAATGTCTTTGTGAGAAAACAACATCCCTGCTCTTCCATGAAATGTTGTGTATAACCCCAACCTTCAGCTGCTCCCTGCTCAGGCTGGCAAAGCTGAGCTGACAGCTGCATTTCTTCACTGTTCCCAGAACTCCCTTCTCCCAAGTGCAGTGTTACATGGGCCCCGCAGAGGGCAGGGAAGCTCCAGGAAGGAAAGGTAGGGAGCGCCTCAGAGGCCTAAAGGAGCATCCTGCTCTTCCCCTGCTCCTTCAGGGCTGCTGCTCCATGCCTGCACCACACTATCCGGGCATTCGGCACTGCTGCCTCACTGGGACTGGATTCATTCCCCATTTAGCTCTGCCCTTTCTCGGGAAGGTGAAGAAGTTTGGACTTGTGTCGCAGAATCAAATCAAACTCGTTTGATTAGTCAAACAATGGGACAAATGAGGTGGAGAACTGAATCCAAACCCCTTATTCCTGCTCAGAGGGCAAAGCTTTTCCTTCTCAGGAAGGGAAAAGGGGAAGGAGAGGTGTGACTAAATCACACAGCAGGAAAGACAGGCTGTTTAAAACAAGGAAGTTTTAGCAGCACCTTTTACAACTGCATAGGGCTGCCTTGCTTGGTTGGTCTTGGTGGAGGGGCTTTTATGTTTTTCCTTTATATGGCAGATACATTTGCTTTGGTGCCTGCACTATTTCTATCTCATTTATTAACAGATGAGGTTTATACAACTGCAACATACATAGCAAGGTCTGGAAAGTTTTGAGTGAAGGTTTTAAAATCATTTTGTTAATTAGAAGTGTTACCCTTGCCTGGGAGCAGAGGGTGGTAACACAAACTGAAATGAACCCTGACCATGAGGGGCCATCCGCTCTCAACCTTTATCCACTAAGAGGCAAAAGGAATACATGCTACATTTTATTCAAAAGGCTTCATATGTTCAGGCACTCTCTGCTTGTAAAACCTATGCTGTTTAATTGATATTTTGACCTTTCATAGAATCTTAAATTCAAAGTGTCAAAGTACTATAACATAATGGTTGGAGGTTTTGACAAGGATGAATATCCATTGCTTTCTTTTCACGTTAGAAGCTGCAAGTATCCAGTTCTGCTGATTCTTAAATGCCTTAATAAATTTATTCATGAGAAAAAAAGTGTTTGGGTTTACTAGTAAAAATCCTTGGTTAAAAAAGCAAATACATTCTTCCCAGTTAAAAGCAGAAAAGAGCACTGCCTGTGGCAGTAACTACATACACAACCTACAGCGTGTCTGTCCATTCAGCAAGGACTACCTGGCTGCAACCAAAACCACAGATACAGAAGGACAATGCTGCAATTACCAAAATGTCAGTTGACTGGGGGTTTTTTTTGCATGGAAACTGTTTATAAGACAAGCAAGATAAAGTGCTACCAACTAACCTGTGCCACTGATGACCATCTGTGTTTTAGCAGGTATTGGCCCTGCTATTTCCACAAAGTGCTGATTTCTCCAGAGTAGTTGTACAGAACTGCTGATCCTACTTCTGTGCTCTGGGCTGTGCTGTTCCCTACGCTGTTGTGCTCCAGACAAGGAAGGGGCAGCATCACATTATCCTAAACATGAAATCTGCTGTGAAAAAGGACAGGAGGATGTGCAGCACACGTGTCTAGAGATGGCTGTTTCCATGCTGAGTGCTTTGGGTAGGTTGGATGTGCACATGGCCTGGTTTCCAGCAAAGAGGCTGGTGATGTGCCTTGCAGAGTCTCTGCATTGCCATCAGTTAGATGAGGATGCACAGATATCCTGCTTGCAGAAGTCCAAGATGCCTACAAACCAGGAAGAAAACACACACCTAAAGATGATATCAGCTTTTAAAGTACTAAATTTTTCAAGTACTATCCATTAAAACACCAGAATAGAGGTAAAATTTCCCTTTTGAATTTCAGTTCTTTGACAAACAACCTAGACTCAAAGAAGTCTCATTTCTTGTGTAATCTTCCTTTACTTCAATACAGGTTTTCAGATCCCAAAACAGCCTGGCCCAGAGGCAGTGCCAGTTTTGCTGACAGCTAAATGCACACTTCAGACAGTTTTCAGTGGAAAATAATGAAAAAGTCACCTTAAGGGATGAGTTTATAAAGATTTTGATCTTAAGTTCTGTAGTGAGATTTTTTTTAAAGAGGAAATTATTTAACTTGCTTTGAGGTTAACTCAAAAATTAAATATAAAATTTCTTATCTTTTCCCCCCAAGTTTGGCATATACAAATGAACATTATACTCCCTTTTCCCAGAACTGATCCCAGGAATTGAAGGGAAAAAAATCTGGAGTGTGAGTAAAACAGTCCTATTTCAATAACCTCATATTTGCTGTACAGTGTATTGGTTATTCTGTTTCTGCAAAGCTCCTCCTTCAGTGCTTTGGCATGGGAGTTTTAAGAGGTTCTAAAGGAGCTCCAAACACAGGACTCCTTGGAAAATTATTACTAACAGGATTATGTAGAACATCCTTCTCCATGCAGCCTAAACCAGAGGGCAATAGCTGTGCACAGAGGGCTACCTGCTGCATCTCTAACTCAGAATGAAAACTTGACTTTACCTGCAGGTGTGCAATTAAACACTGATTGTGCCAGCTGCATGAAAGAATCCCCAAGGATTTCCTGATAGCTCAGGTGACTTGCATGAACAAGGTACTGAGTAGTGTCTTTGAAAAGCAGATCACTTTCACCGTATTTCCACGACTGAAAGAGTTGGAATTCAGAATCCAATTTGCTTCCCAGAGACTCCTAAACAGAGAAAAGTAGGTTTCACAGCTTGGATCATAAATAGCAAGGTTAAGCTGGTGACTCTCAATTTTAAAGCAAGGTATAGGAGAAAACAGGGTCCACATTTACCTACCACTGTCCTTAGTCATACAAAAAGATGCAGTTTTGCCATCCCTTATTTTTCAGCAAAAGTGTGGCCACTGCTGGATGGGAACTGGTGCCAAAATACCCCTTTAGAGAATCCAAATAATTATTTTCCTAATATCATATGGACATTCTTGATTCTTTCATGTTGGATCTGAAGGCACTTTCTGTGTGTAGTATATAAAGTTTTTGATCTTGAAAGGGTTCTCAGGAGTTGTGTGTGACAACAGGCCAAGCTTTTCCCTGTTCCCTGCCTTACCTGGGATTTCACCAGGAAGTCATAGATCTTGGTGACAGTGACTGGCCGGGTCATGACAGTGCTGGGGGGGACAGGGCCCAGGTGACACGCTGCCCACTCAGTGACAGCAGCGCGTGTCCCGTCCGGACACAGCAGCTCGAAGTCAAGGGCAGTGTAACCTTTTGCCCAACCAGAGCTGTCCAGATCTGAAAAGGAAATGAAGAGAAAGCAAATCCTTTTGAAAAATTCAAGCAGAAGACAGGGTGAATCTCATGTAAAATGTTAAAAATGGAGAGGAAGAAGTTGAGTCAGTGCGTTCAAAACAAGTGCAAGTCTGTGGGGTCATTTCTTAGGAGTGCACAAGGCCCAGGGTAGGGTTTGAACTGAGGAAACAGCTCAGTGAATTTCAGTTGCACCTTCCAACTAAAACTCAAGTAATATCAAGGCCTATCATGTCTCAGCTTCACCTGTAACCAGAGCCCTTTCTGGAAACAAGCACTTGGGCCTGCGTGTCTTTTGCTGCATGAATTCCTGAGGGTTTTCAGGCCCTTACACCTCCACTTGATTTTAGAGAGATTCTTCTCTTAGAAAAGTCTCTTCTGTCACTGAAATTGCCTAAAATAGAATTTCAGTGTGCTTTATCAAGCTGAACAAAATGGGGATCCCCTTTCCCCTCAACTCTATGAAAAGCATATTTTGGCTGTTAGAGCAGTAAACATAATTTAAGAGACTGAGGGGATTTAAGCTACTGCAACCAAAATCATTTGCATCAACAAAATCCAATTGCTAGACTGTTGCAAAGATCAGTGTTTCCCAGAGGAAATTAAATACTTCACAGTGTAGTAACAATGCTATTTTAGAAACTGTGAAAGGCAAAATAATTTGCAGTGGTTTTGTCTGTTAAGCTGTTTGACCTGTTTATTCCATAAGTGCCTCTGAAACAACATAAGGAAGTTGCCATGTCATGATGAAGACACAGAACATCTTCCAGCACAAAGACCAATGGCATTGCCCTTACCTGCCATTGTAGTGCTCTGATTTAAAAACTCTGATTTAAAAACAATGGGTGCCTGCACTTTGGCTGCCTTTGGGAGAAGGGCTGGTGAGAAAATCCCTTTGCTTTTTAAAGCTCTGAGCTTTCCAAAAATTAGTGCAGTCTCCAAGGATAATTATCCCCCAACACACACACTGATCTTTGCACTCAGGGATTCCCTCTTTCCTCTCCAGCAGAATCTGAGAGTTGGGCTTTACTGGAACATGCACAAGCAGGAAGGTTGTTGCTGTTTTCCAGTCACAAACACCTCTCCACAGACTAAGATTAAACCTGTAAAAGCTGATCCTCACGAGTGATGGTCATTTTGTGGGAAGTGACTGAGGCTAATGAGCATTCTCAAAGGAAAAGAGAATATCTGCATCTCACCCTCGATGTTCTGGAGCAGGTTAGAGTGTTCCAGAAAAGCTACATCTCCAAAGCTTCTCCCACTGGGATTGCCAACTAGGCACCTAGTGCAGGGAAAAACCAAGAACTGATCAGAGACAACCACTACATGATAAGCAGCCTTTGGACAGTCTTCTGAAGCTAAAATAAGAGGAGCTGGAGGTATCCCTCCCATGTGTAATTACTTGGTTGTTACATGGAATAAGTCAGTCATGTCAGTATGGCTCTCAGGGGACTGTGTTCACATATTTGTTAAGACAATCCCTTCATCCCTTACAGCAGCTCCCAAGTCAATGCTCTGATACAATGTACACCTTCAATTCAACTAAATGCATTATATATATATTTTGATTCCCTTTTAATATTCTTCTCTGCTTCTGTCTTCAACTATTTATGTTTTTAATATCTCCAGTCTAATTACCTCACATATCCTATACTACTTCCTCCCACACCTCCTCTTCTAACTGCCTTTCCAACCATCTTTCATCCCTTCCCTTTAATGGGTCAGTACCAATGCTCTAAGCTTTACATGCTTGGGAGCATTGCCTTGCTCTGGAAGTGGTTTCATGACTATTTTAAATCACCAGTCACCAAACATCCCATAGCAACTGCAACCAAAACAATACATGCTAGCAAAAGTTTATACAGCCAGTGGCTTAACAAAGGAAAAAAACAACCAACCAACTTTCAAAGAAAATAATGAGTAAAAGAATCAGCCAATTTTGGCTATTGCTCTGTATTTCTGACTGACAAACAGCTCACCTGAGGGCACCCATGTTGCCATAGTAACGTTCGTTGTGACCTGCAGCACATCTGCTGGAGACTCGGGCCCCTTCCACCTCACTGTCTCCAATGCACACCTTGCACATGTTCCCATCTGCTCCTGGCATGCAGCCCTTCCAAAAGTAATTCTGATAAGCTGGGTAAAGAAAACTGAGGTGAGGTTATGGGAAGGCATCCCAAAGCCTCTTCACACCTGGGAAAAGACAAAAATGGCTTTCCATCCTAACAGCTAATGAGAAGAGGGAATCACACATGGTCAGATATGACTAAAGTCTGCTTCAACAGCCTGTGAGACTGCAATCATCACTTGTTGGTCAAATCCTCATGGATCCATCTCTATTTTACTCCCAAATTTAGGGCTTCAGATTTTCATGGCCTAGTCAACACACAACCCAGAGTAGCCCTTACCAGAGGCAATGTCACAGTTCTCAGTATCGTTCCCCAGAGTTCCCACTGTGTGTTTGGACAGAAGTAACCATCCTGCAGGACTGTACAGGTGGCTGTGGCACGACCGCCTTCCTTTGAGGTTATGGATGTTAATCTGTTTGGCACTTTTCTTAGCGAGGGCAACAGCATAAACAGGTGGTAGTGCTGTAAAACAGTGACAATAACTGGTTATACCAAAGCAATTAAGCATTCCAGAGAGGTACAGCCCCACTCTTCCCTCCCTCATCCTGTCACAACACCTTCAGTCACAGTACAGGACCTGCATTCTTTGGATAGCCACAAAGCCCTTGTCCCAGCACAGAAAATTCTTTTCCAATCCAACATATAAATATATTCCTATATAAACCCTAGAACAGTCTCAGGAAAATCTAAACCTTTTGCCCTCTCAAAGTTATTCTGTTACCTTTGTGCTTAAGATGAATTAGTTTTCCTGTTTTCTCCATGCTCTCAGCAGCTTGGGCACAATCTCCACCTGGAGAGGAGAGACAATCATTAAGGATCTTGCCACTGCTGTCATTCCCTTTTATATGTCAGCACACCATCAAACCCTTGTGATCCTCTTCAGACACAACAGAGTCTCTGTCCCTTTTACAGAAAGGATATAATAAACAGACCACATTTAGTGGAAGAGCTGGGAAGAGTATTTGAACGTTTATATTGATTCCTGCTTCCGTCACACAACATCACCAGCTGTGGAAATTTAACTGTGTTCTTAATGGCACTTTTGTGACTCCCTCTCTCCTTGATAAGGTCATGTGAGAACTCACCATAACACTCTGCAGCTACAGGCACCAGCCCACACCTGCCTGCGATGTAGACGTGTGTTGCATCCAGGGTCACTGCGTCTGCCTCACTGCTCTGCCAGCAGCACCACAGAAAGCAACAAAAACAGGGTTGGCATCAGCTGTGTATCCAAGCAGCTGTACTGCTCCACTGGTTAGAAATTCCCTGGCAGAAAGTCCTTCTCACTCCCACTTGTTCCTCTGCTGAACAAGCTGGTTTTGCTCTAGTTCAGCTCAGACAAGGACATGCACACTCTGTGCAGCTTTATCCCATACTCTGAGCAGAGGGAGTCTCCTACCTTGATCATTTCGATGCATTTGGCCATGGAAGGTGCTTGGACACAGACTAACGGGTCGGATTTGATGCTCAGTGCCCACTCCTCACACTTGTGAAGCTCAGCATCACTGATGCAGCACCAGCGCACAACACTGTTCTCCAAAGAGCTCCCTGCAAGGGAAGGGAGAGATCATGTTACCAATGCACACTCTGGTATTTGTTAAGGGGATGTTTAGGTCTATGCACTTGTGCCTGGCAGGGAGGAGTAACATGGAAGGAGAACTTTTTCTTCCCTTTCCTTGGCTGCAGCCCTTTGGAAGGCTTCTCACCTTCGTGGCCCAGTCCCTTAAGGAGAGATACATAATCCAGACCAAGGACATAGGCAATCTCCAGCTTCTCCTCGAGAAGCTGCAGGTGCTGAGTGGCATCTCGGAACAGCAGATTCTTTCCCCCAAAGGGTGCTGAAGTGAAGAGTTCAAATCTGGCTCTTTCCTTCCCTTTCTGCCCAAAGAGGCGCTAGGACAAGAACAACACCTTTAATTGCAACAAACCTGCTTGTTCTCCCAGTATCAGGCAGCCTCAGCCCTCCCTCCCTTCCTATCACTGGTTTGTAACACAGCACTCAGAACAAACCCCAGAGGAACTGCAGTGAGCAGATGGTTCCAGAGCCCTAAAGACATTATATGGGTCACTTTTTTGGAAGGTTTTTTTTCCTGTTTTAGTTATTCCAATTTACTGGGTTGTGCTCAGTGTATCCCACCTGGAAAGACAATCGAGGAAGTACAACTGAGTGAGAAATATTTGTGACAAAGATCAGTGCAGTAGAGGGCTGTGAGGTATCTTGTACTTTGAGTGGGAAGTAGCACATTCAAAGGCACGTTCAGCCTGATGGTACTGGAAGACAAGAAAGCACTGGGAAGTGCAGTGGGAACACGTTATGATGGAGGAAAACAGCTAAGATGGGTCAATAAGTGCACTGACAAAGGCATATTCAGATCCTTCAATAAAGGAAAGATTTGGTACAACAGCTCTCTACCAGAGTCTGCGTGACAGCACAATCCAGCCCACTGGGTTGAATTATTCACTGTCTGCTGAACTAATTTAAGGGCTGAGTGACTTCATAAATTCTTTAAATAGGCATTTCAGGTTCAGCTTCAAATAGGTTCCAGGATGTCAAGATATCAGATACTATTCATAAGTTGAGAAAGAAAGGTAAGCCCTGCCAGAACATATCCATCTCCCTCAGCTATACAGAAATTCACTTAAATTCCAGTGCTGGATGAACATGATCAGCCATTTTCCATTTTGGGTGTTATGGCATTTTCCCCTTCTTTACTTATCTATTCCCACCCTCCTCCAGAAGGACACTTCAGAGAAAAGTAAAACCTGAAGAAGCCTAGGCAGGATCCTTCCCCAGAACAAACAATTTTTAGGGCTTTATTCACACTAACTACAAATTTCTCAAGAAAAAAGCAAACTGGGAGGTAATCACCACACAAAGATAGAAGAAAAGCCTGCATCTGGGGATCTACAGCTTATAATAGGCACTCACTTGGATCATGCTGAGGAATTTGTTGGTGATCTTGTGGAAGTTGCTGCGGGTGACGATGCCCCGGCCAGGCCCCCTGCCCAAGTTACAGGTGCTGTACTGAGACAGCTCAGCTGTGCTCCCATCAGGACACAAGAGCTCATATTCCTGTTGTTCTGCCTCTGAAACAAGCAGACCCTCATGAATCTGTGAAGGGAGCCATGACTTGGCAGCAGGCACAGAGAAGGAATGTAAGGCATTTTTCAGGGGAGGTTGCTCAAAGGGTATATAGTCAAGCACAGTGTGCCAAGCACACTTGGGAAAGTGGTCTTTGATTTGTTCTCTTAATAAAGAGAGGGAGCCCAGCCAGAGCTGCTCCAAAATACCAATTAAGCTGTGGCCCTGTAAATATGTTTGTTTAAAAATACTTACCTTCAAAAACATCAGTAAAGAGACTGAGTCTAAAAGTAAAGACCAGTCATACAGGAACTTCACATTCTAGAAGCTCAATACACTGAATTTAAAAAGGAATCTTATAACTCAGGCAATGCAAATACTGACAGCTGTGTCAGAGACTTTAGTCTAAACAAATCACCTGTATAAAAACATCTTTATGCTTCCATTCGAAAAATCTCCTGTGAGCAATTATTGCTCACTTACCCTTTCCTCTTCTGTTTCCTTTTACTTGTGTGGAGAGTCAAGACTACTGAGCTGCTTACAGGGATTGAATCTTCCCTGCAAACAACATAAATCTTGGCCTATCACCCAAACTCCTCTGCAGGAAAGAGCACAGCCATAGATTAAAAGAAATCTGAGTTTTCAGCATTACCTGTGGCACTCATAATTCTTAGATGGTCTAAAAAGGCAACATCTGCCACTCCCTCCTTCAGGCACCTGCAGGAAGACAAAATGCCATCCTATTGACACGTCACCTGGTTTTCCTCCTTTACAAGTTCTTTTTACCCCAAAGGTGAATTCAGTCCCAGTGTCCCAGAGCTCACCTGAAGGCTCCCTCAGAGTCATAGAAGGGTTCATTGCTGCTTGTCTCACAGAAGTGGTTCTTGTCTCTGACATAGGATTTTTGTCCTCGGCAGAGAGCACACAACTGAGGAGCAGCAACACCAACCCCAGGGATGCAGCTTGCGTTGAAATACTCACTGATTGCTGCACAAGTAGAGGGAAAAAGCCAAATCAAAACAAAAAGAAAGAAAGAGGGAAAGAAATAAGTCAAGTAGGAAAAAATCAAAGAAGGAAAAGGAGCTAAATTATCATGGACATAACTAAGACTACAGTGGTTTTACAAATAAATACATTCTGCAAGTGCAGCTTTAACTCTGTCTAACTCCAAATCTGAAACATTTGCTGTAAACAGTGTGATCAAATTTTCCTTCTTTAAAACCATCTTTGTGCTGGTTAGATATTGCAAAGATTTGCTTCCTGTATGCAGAACACAAATATTTCCTGTTTTGGTAACAACTCTGCTGCTTTGAGATCACTAGAAAAGTTCTGAAGAGAGCTAAGAGCCATTACCAAAAACACTCCAAGAGAATCTGTGATCCACAAATCCCCTCAATTTCCACACAGCTCAGTTCATCCTACAGCTGTTGGCATTTTACTTTTGCTGAGGGGAGAGCCCTGTGGTTCCTGCCACCCACCTTGGCTCAGAGGTTGTGCCTCATCCCAGGAAAGGTCATTTCTTGCCAGGAGAAAGCCAAGTGGAATGTTCCAGCCTGATGTCCACCTGGCCCCGTTGTGGCAGCTGCGCACACCTCGCAGCCTCTGGATATCCAGAGTTCCTCGTTTGGCAACAGCCACAGCAAACACACAATTCCCTGCAGCACGACAAAATATGTAACAGAAGCAAAAATACATCCCAATTCTCAAGCTTCCATCTGTGTGCAGGAGCTGAACAACTTCTGTGAGCATGGCTAAGGAAAAAACTATCCCAGGCATATTAAATGTAGATACTGATGCCAGGAACTACAACATAGACTGGCTATATGGCACCTTGTCAAACAAGTGATGCAAGTGAGGAGCAAGCAAGAACATAGAAATTTGGTGGGAAAAGCTGACAGGACTATCCAGCTCCATCATACAACCCAATTGCTTCTCAGTTTTTACCATGGATCACACTCTTTGGGTATTGTAGTGGAAAGAACTCCTGTGTCTTCTCCTCAGAACATATTCACCATTTCATGGTTCATCAGTTAAACACAGTTTATTTCTGTTCTCATACCTTCCCCTTAATAATCTCTTCCTACATCCATCTGCTAATTTGCCTTCCTTCTCAGATTCATGTCCCAAAAACATTTTCTACTGTATGCTTGGTTTTGGCTCAGACTTATTTATTGTTGCCTTATGAGTCATTCATTGCAGACTGTTCAGGACTGGCAGGAGTGAACAGGAATCTTACCATAATAAGATTCTCCACCTTATATTCCTGTCTTTTTAGGGTGAGAAGGAGAGAGTTTATTCATGAGAAAAGCTAATCTCTTAAAGAACTGCTAGTAAATGTTCAGCTACACAACCAAGGAGCACGGTGTAAGAACTGACACAGGTGGAATAAAATCCTTCTTATTCCCTACAAGATCCAGAGCTCCAGCCCAGCAGTGCTGTGGGCAGGGACAGGGACAGGGACAGGCTGTCACAGTGTCAGTACCACAGGCAGAAAGGCTGCTGGGTACAAGCACCACTGGAAATTTATTCATCCTCACTAAGTGTTTTAGAAACAGTTGTCAGCCACCTCCATCCTCCTATAAAGTTAATAAAAACACATAGACTTTTTTTTTCAAGAATTCTACAGTAATTTCTTAGCCAAATCACAAGTACAGCTTATTTTTTTGCTTTACCAGCCTACCTTGATCATAGATCTCCTTTGCCACCACTGTCAAACCATAAAGTTTTACAGCAGAGTAAACATCTCCAGCATCCAGGGAGGCAGCATCTGCTTTATTCACCTTAAAAACAACAGCAAAACCCTCAAAACAACTGTGTTTACAAGAAAACAAACAGAAGCTTCAAGACCCCATTTTCTGCCTCAGAAGCAGTAATAAGGGATTTTTACAAGCATTTGCTTTGTTTTTAATTGAACTCCTGCTACTAAGCATGGTGACATGTCAGCAATGAAGGCTGAGTTACCTTCCAAAAACACCAGTTTTTTTCCACTAACATCCTTTCTCACTTCTCCTTGCATTCCAAAACCACAGTTCTGATGCCAACTGAAGAAAAAGGCAACCCCTATTTCCTTTTCAGAGCTCTCCTGGGTATAATCTTTCCATAACCCAGAACATTGAACAGAATCTTATTTAAAATGGCTGCAGGACTGAATTAAAACATGAAATAAATTATTCCTTGAACCTACAAGAAAGGTTTTCTTTGTTGTGTTTTCTGGGTCAGATTTGAATTCCATTTTTTCAAGGCAACCATGGCTGAATGTGAATGTTGATGAAATTATTCTACAGCAAATGCTTATCTTCATTTTCCATTAATGAATTCTGTCAAAGCATTTATCAATATGAAAACTCTGTTTCAGAACTGCTCAATTACAAGAGCTTACACTTACAGAAGGTCTGATGTATAATTTTATTCAAAATGAAAATTTTTAGATTAAAAAAGGCTTGGCTCTTTATTTCAGAAAAGATTGACTAGGGGCTGAAAATAGTTTGGAAGAAAGGGAAGAGAAAATATATTCATTAAAATCAGAGTAGGACCAGAACACATAAACAAGGGCAATGCTCTGAGCAAGTTTTACTTCAGTAGTTTGGTTTTGTCCATTTATTTCCAAGCAGCCTTCTATATTTCTGTGAGATTGCAGGGCATTAGCAGTGATAAAACAGTACCTCTAGTAGAATGCTCATGGGATTTAATTCTGGCCTCTCAGGCAACCATGCACATTGTCATGAATGCAGTTCTATCATTTTATTCTCCCAGAGATTCTGTTTGCCAGTTACTTTTTTAAGAGAGGATTTGGACTCAGAATCAGTTGTCAGAGCCTGTGAGCACTCACCCTGATTTTATCAATGCAGTCATAGGTGCTGTGGGCCCTGATGCAGGACACCCTGGTGAAGGCAGAGGCGGTGCCGAGGGGCGGCACGGCCGCCAGCGCCTTGGCCAGCTCAGCACATTTCCTCTGCTCCAGGTCAGACAGGGTGCACCAGCGGAACTTCTTCCCTGTGGGACCAAGAGACAAGTCAAGATTTGTGGGATTTCAGGAAAAAAACCCTTCAGTTTAACACCTGATGGAAGAGGGAGGTTGTTTGATTTTAATCACCTTCACAGTAAGTTGGTTGTGCTCATCCACACCCACATCCCCACACAGGCACCCCAGGGATGTGCCCACACAGTCTGACCAAGAACCCTCTTGCCCAAACATGAAGGACAATTTTGCTGTTGAATCTTTCCTATGTCTCTCTGCTTCCTCTTGACTGGAAGCAACAAACTAGTTTTAGGCAGATTTGTCAAGAATGAACCATTATTATGGCAAGATCTTTTGCCTCAGAATCTTTTTTGTTTCAGCCTTGGTGAATTTTAGGCAAGGTTGCCAACCAAAAACAGAGAAGGATGTGTTTATGGCTGTGGCCTGTTTTCCTGTTGGGATAGCAAGAGAATCAATGGCACTTAAAACTTTTTACCATCTTCCTGGCAGCTTTTCTCCTAACAAGTCAACTGTGATGTGCCCTTAGCAGAGCACAGACCTGCTAATCTTGATGTAAACAATGCATTCCCAGGGTTTATCAGTTTTACTGCTGTCAGTTGTGTCCCTGGTTATCAATACAGGCCATCCTTTTAACCTTTGCTCTCCTCTTTCCTCTGAGGCTTCCACACACATAAATTCCCATGTGTAATTTATCCATACCAATGCTAATATTTCTCCCACAGAACTTTAAGGATTCAGAATTAAGCCTGCAAAAGAAAAAGAAATGTGCAGGGAGGGAGCAAGTGCCTTTATTGTTGTTTAGTCTTTAGAGAGGGGGTTTTGTGAACAGCCAGTAACTGTCCCACAGCAGTGACCAATGTGCTCTGTCAGAACAGCATTTCCCACCCAGGGCCATGCTTTGATAGAACAGCATTTCCTTTCCATTTTCTTCCCAGGTAAAGACTACCTGATTTTAAATAGTACCAGAATTCCATGATCAGAAAAACTTAGATCAGAGGAAAATATGAACATATTAAGTTGGGAAAAATTCACAATTTCATGCTACTTTATAACAGAGAAAAGGAATCCCTCAGTCTGAAAGGTGAGGATTAGGGACTATTTAAAATTACAGTGGTAATTCGGTGACTTGGACTTTCCTCTGTTTTAAACAATGCCCTATCTCAGTGTTTCATCAGTAATGACAAGTCCCTTGCTGGATTTCTCTCAGAGAGGTTTATCTTTTATGACAATACTCACTATGAGAGACAGAAACAAGGGATAATTTGGCTACTGACAGTGAAGAATTGTGTACTGTGTAGAACAGAATATTGAATAAATATTAACAACAAAACCCCCAGATCATATCTCTTCCATGCAGGAGGTTAGTAAGAACTTCCTGCATTTCTGGATGCCAGACAAAGAGATTAAATAACCTGCACAGGAACACTGTGCAGAACTGAACTGTTCAATTGTCAGATCTTTTTCCAACTCAAAACTAAGAAACCAATTAAAAACCCAAAACAAAACAGTGCCAGCAGAAAGAAGGGATTTAGAAAGACACAATTAAGAGTGGAGGTGAAGGTGAAACTTCCTTTTCCAGAAGGACTTGGAGGTTTGGTTGGTTTAAACTGACTATGAAGTTACACCTTAAGGGAGACCAGACATGGCAACAAAATTTCCTCTTTTGCTTTAGGGTCCAATTATTTCATTTTGTATTATTCCTCTGAAATGCTTTCTGCTCTGAAATATATCAGCACATGCACCTCAAGAAGATACCAGACATTTAAAGAAAAAAAGTGATTGTTGTATATAAATAGCACACAGTTATATAACTTGAGAGAATCTTAAGCCATGTAATTAAAACCAGGACTCAATGCACAGAAAACAACATTACAGTATCTCTAACATTGTCATTTCCAGATGTTTAAGCATTTGACTCTCTGGCAAACTATTAATACTAAACAAAAATATTGCCTGGAACAAGTAATGTTTACAATGGAAACACCGAAGTTTTTATTTCTCCCAGTGTAGCATCAGACATTAGCACTCCATTTGGTTTGCTGTTAATTCAGCACAATTCCAAGAAGAACCCATTGTGGATTTACAGCAGAGCAGCCTGAAGTTCACAGATTGGTTTTGACAGCGTTAATGAGTGTGCAGATCTGAGCTACTCAAAGGAAACAAACCCCCCCTGAATTACTGAGGATACACGAAGTGTATGAAGCAGCTTTAGCTCTAACAGGGTCAGCATCTGCCAGTGATCAAACAGGAAAAACACAGGCAACAGAAACCACAGGCACAGCTCTGGCTGCAACTTCTCTTCACAGAAGGAAACAAAACCAAAGCAGATAATAGTTTGAAGGTCACCCACCCAGAGATGACCTTTCTCTCCCTCTTTGCATCAGCCTTACCTGAAGACAGCAAAGAGCAGAAGGTCAGGACAATTAAAATCACTGTCTTCATGGTTACAGCGGTTCAGCAAAGATCCTCTCTCTGCCCTGACTCTCTGCCTTCTCATACCAGGAATTCCACAGTGGTGAACAAAGCTTCTGGAAGATAACAAAGGGGGTTTAGGCATCAACAAGGATAAACCAAGATTTAAGAAAACAAACTGTCAGAGGATGGTATATCCTTGCATGCAAAGGAGAAAGGGACAGTGTCCCATTCCTATCCACAGATGGAAAAAATCTGTGCATTTTGTGCTTTGTTTTGATCTAACACAGGAAGAGATGTAAGACTGTGCTTTAGAAGTAAATTGTGCTTCTGCTTTTTCAAAAAGCACCCAAATGCCTTTGGGAGATGGGCAAGACTTGCATCTATCTTACAAAAAAAGATACCTAAAGCTAAATGAATTGTCCAAACTACTGACCATCTCTCCCTTCAGAACACTGAAGGGTCCTTCTTATTTTTTCACTTGAAAATGGAAAATTTACTGAGTAATTTTTAACAAAAAGTAATCAGTAATCCTCTGCCTCCCCAGGAAATCAGAACAGAGCTGTGACACTGTTGACTGTCTTGATTCTCTTCATTCCATTCTAGCACAGCAGTCTCATCCAAACTGCATTATTTCCCTGGTTTCTAACACTTGGCCTGGAGTATTATTACCTCTTAATTACTTTACAGAAGTGCCTACTGATCAGATGATGCATAAATTATTGCTAATATAGTTTCATTTTTCCTGTTCAGGAGAGAATTAACTATTCCAAGGGTCCTGGAGGAAGAAAGTCTTTTCTCCTAACTTTCTTCTCCTTCTTCATGTTACAGATTTCCTTAGTACTTGGCTTCATGTATTTTTGCAGATACTTTTCCCAGTTCTCTTTTGCTGCCCCAGGTACCCTTCCCTGGGATTCACAGTCATCATTTGCCTCTTGCTTCTTTCACACTCACGTATCCCTTATCTCTGAGTTTCACAGGTTCCCCTCTCTAGATCTGCAACATTTGTTGAGGTGTTACTGATCTGATCTCAGGAGTTATCCAGAAGCACAGGAGATGAGCTCAGCTGGTTAAAACTTGGTTGTAATAAGGCCAAGGTCATGGGTTCAATCCCCTACGTGGGCCATTGATTTAAGAGTTGGACTCGATGACCCTTGTGGGTCCCTTCCAACTCAGAACAGTCTGTGAGCCTGTAAATAGTCTGTGTGATTGGTTTGTGTTGGAAGGGACTGTAAAACTCATCTATTTCCACTCCCAGCCATGGGCAGGGACACCTTCCACTAGACCAGGTTGCTCCAACCCCAGACCAGCCTGAGGCATTTCTCACTCCTTCTTGCACTCCCTGGAAAAACGTTCTCAAGCCTCAAGATCTCCATTCTCTGATAAGAGAACAGCTGTGGTATTAACCCAGCCTTTGACTTGCCCCACCTGCACAGGCCCAGCACTGCTCAGTACCCTTAGGGCAGTACATTCTATTGCTCCTGAGTGCAGGCCTAATAATCTTACCAGATGTTAAAAATCCCTCACAAATGTAAGAACAAAACATGTGATAAAAGTAGTTAAATGTCCACGTATTTACTTTTAATGCCAAGGAGAAAGATTAGATCAGGATGCATCATTAACCAGTTCAGTCTGTGACAATTATTATACACTATAAACAAGTGTGTTACATTTAACTACAGCTTAACCTCTGAATCACTTCTGAGTCAGTTCTAGGGAAACTGGTCCGTCAGGCCCACCAGCTGTTACACATCAAAGCTAATGGCTCTTGCAAGGCTTGTACCAAAGCACCTGACACTGTCAAATCCCACCTTCTCTGAGGTTTTACTTCCTGATGATCCCATTATGTACAGGATATGTACATCCCAACAATTCAGTCAGCTAATAATGTGACTGCTACATGAGGGCTGCATCTGGATTTCTGCTCAAATTTTACAGATTTAACAGTGAAAGGCATTCCTGTACACACCTAAGATACTCACACAGATACTTTGCTGCTGCCTGCGCTGATGTGAAAAATGTAGGATGCCATGAAGGTGTTGTAGACTTCATTCAGGCCTGGTTAGGAGAACAAATAAACATCAATCACAAATTCAAATTACACAAGACTGCCTGAGGACCACATCCTAAAGCACTGAGGATGTGGAAACACGGTGTGGAAGGACTGCAATTCTGGTGGAAGGACTCTGGAATTCTTTTCCTACTGATTCATCCTGTGCAACTCCCCCATGTCACCTCAGAGAAAGGTAATTAGCTACTTCGCAGTATTGTAGCATTCATGCATCTATCTAGGTATGCATTTAAGAGGGTGAAAAAGCAACTAACCTCTATAAAACTCACACTGTGCCACTAGGATCCAGGCAGGGGACACCAGAGAGGGAAGAGATGTTACTGCACCACCCTGCCACACACCTCGCGTGGAGGGACAGCCTTGTGTCCGTCCCATGTCGAGTGTCCTCTCCCCGCTCTGACACCCCTGGTGTTCCCACACCTGTGGCCAAGAACTTGCCTGCCCCTCTGCAGCAGCCGAGCCCCTCCTGCCTCACCCACAGCTCCCCTCAAACCCTCCATCCCTCTGGGCACAGCCCCTTCACGGAGCCGCCTGACACCCACTCCACAGATCCTCCGGGACCACCACACTGTCCCCACACACCATCCCGCGGGAAATGTCCCCACACCTCGTCCCCTCAGCACCGGCCCTGTCCCCATACCTCGTCCCCTCAGGGCCGGTCCCTTCCCCCGCACCCCCGAGAACAGCCCTCACCCCAGACCAAACCCCCTGTGCGCACAGCCTCGCACCCGTGTCCCCACCCCCGACGAACAGCGCCGTGCCCACACCCGCGTTCCCTCAGGGCATCGGGGCAGTGCCCGCCCTCCCCATCCCCTCCCGTCCCCGCCCCGCCTGTTCCGCCCTCAGCGCAGAGGCCGCGGCGGGGCCGGCACGGGAAGATGGCGGCGGGCGCGGCGCGGAGCAGGTACGGGCATGGCAGGTGGGGCCGGGGTCCCTGCTGTCATTGGCGCTGTCATTGGCGCTGTCCGACAGCGGCAGCTCTGTCTGACCGCCGGCACCGGCGGGCGGGCGGCGCGAGGGGCAGCTGGGGCGATGGTGTGGCCTCCTCCGGGCCGGGGCCGCAGCCTCTCCCTCTTCTCCCTTCTCTCCCTTCTCTCCGTTCTCTCTCTCCTCTCCCGGCTTTCCCTGCTCGCCCTCCTCTCCCTGCTCTCCGCTGGCGTTCCCCACCGCGGTGTGTGCCGCTGTCTCCGCTGCCTCAGCCCCGTCCTTGTCATGTGCGAGCAGCCTCGTCCCCGCCGCCCGGGCTGAGGGCACGATAAGGGTCTGGCCGCTTTCGGAAGGGCCTTGTGCGGTGTTAACTGGGTGGCACAGGCTGTGGGTGCTCTGTGTGTGTTCGGGGGATGCAGCCCTGGGCAGGATGGCTCTGCCCGGCACCGCCAGCCCTGTGCAGCAGATCTCCTCTTACAGGTTGTGCTTTTTATAACTGAACTGATTAAAGAACAGAGTGTCTAGGCCGCGGTTCTGTGTCCTTAGCACGCAGAACCCCCTTACTCCACCTTCTCTCTCCAAACCTGGAGAAAACACCTCGTGCACGGGGTGTTGGCACCTCCGGCCTCGGTGCGGACAGCAGAGCATTGTCCCTTGTCCAGAAGTGGCTGAATTATCGTGGAATTCCCTGGCAGTTCCACCAACTCCCAGTCGGGTGGCAGAGGCAGGAGGTGAACACCTCCACACACTTTATACCCCCCAAGGTCAGGCTGTCAGGAGCAGGGAGGGTGAGACTATTTGGTCTTGTCACCTTTACCTATTTTTAGGCAGATTTCAGGTTAAGGAGGACACTGATTTTCCCATGCTGGACATCAGAAACAATTTGGTGAGAGCTCAGGGTGTGCAGGGAGGTGATGTGTCCTTGCTCGGTGCTGATCTGGCTGAGCAAGTGCCACGTCCGGGAATGCCCTGCCCTGCCCCGGCAGCAGGAACAGCTCCTGGGGCTCCCCTGAAGCCAAGACAGCTCATTCTGTTCTGGCTGTGCATGTTTTATAGGCTGTTATGTAGGAAGCCTAATAAATGTCTTGAATACTAATGCTTTAGGCTGTAGCTAAGTTTTAATATTTTGTCCCCCATTATTTTTTAGGGTTTGAAAACTTTTCTGGTATATTTAACTCTCATACTAACTGGATTGCTTTGTCAGTGTTTGAGTCCCTTCCCAGTAGCCCAGAGGCTCCAGCTTGCTGATGAGCAGGTGTTCCTTTTACCCCAGTGTTTTACTATGTTGTAAAACAGGCCTTGTAATGCCAAGATTGGTGTAGGTCTGGTGTGTGACCCAGCAGTGTCAGCTGATCTCGTTGTTCATGACAAATGCCATCACCCTGCTCTGTAAAACATACAGGTTCTGCAGCAGTGGGGATGCTCTTTCTGTCTTGCCAAGGAAATAATATCCTGGGAGATGATGCAGCAGTGAGGCATGTTCAGCACCTGCTTACAGGAATTTGAGTTTTGGGGAGGGTCTGTCCCATCACATTTGGGTTAGTACAGTGGTTTTAATAGAGACCATGAGGGTAGAGTGAGATATTCTGACCCCACTGCCATGGGGATAAGTGAAAACTGTAGCTCTTTGTCCTTGGCTAATGTTAAAGCATTGTTAGCAAGTATCTACTAATATTGTTATGTGATTTCTAGATAAGACATCTGCTGTTTGTAAACCCTTCTTCAAAATAAAGGGATCATGTCTATATGTAACTCAGTAGACACCTGAAGTTGATTCTTTAATTTCTTAATAATCACTTCCTGGGATTGAAAGGCCCCAAATGATGCAACAGCTTGAAAGTTCATGAAGTAACTCTGTCCTCAGTGTGTATCTGATCAGGAGCAGATGAAAGGCTGGAGTGCCAGATGAAGACACCCCAGCTGTGGCAGTGCATCCCGGCAGTGGGTGGGTGTCCCAAAGACCTGCCAGGCCTGGCTCTTCCCAGGACTCTGAGCCTGTTGGTGTGGGAGCACTGCCCCTCTGCTCCTCCCTGTGATCCTGTCTGACAGCAGCACGGGCTGTTGCCAGGCCACAGGCAACTACTTGTTTAAACAAGCTTTGAACAGTTTTGTACAAATGGGTGGCTCCTTTTCAGATTTGTTAGAAATATGAAATGAAATATTGTATATTAAACATATGAAAAGACCTGGTTGAACCTTTTCCCTATGTTGGCCAGTTCCAAGTCTATTTTCTGTGTTCTCAGAGGGACAGAACCACTCCCACAGCAGCAGAGTGGTAAGACAAATTCTAAAGGAGAGCTGCTGTGCCTGGCAGCCTTTTTACTTTTCCAGTTACTACAGTTGGTCTAATAAATGCCATTACTTCCTCACAGAATCCATAGCTTTCCCAGGTACTCTACCCTGCCAGGATGGTGAGGAAAAAGGCACATGAACCAAATCATGTGTCTTTAGATAGTTGCTGTTGTAGGAGGTTCTTAAATGACACACCTGAGTGGCACCCTGGTGGAGATGGAATAATCCCAAGTGCTAAACAATCATTGTAAAATTTACCACCACCTTTACCAACAGAGTTTGTTTTGATCAGCATGGCTGAATTCAGCTCTGCCCCTTATAAACATCACTGTGGGATGGAAGTACATGTTGTGTCAGAAGATGGTGATGCTTTTGCTGTACTTGCTTTGGAAGCAGAGAAATCTTGTTTTAAACATTTTTGTTTTCCCCAGCAAAATAGGAAGTAATTTACTGACCTTAAAGAAGTTCCTTACATGCTGTTGGATCAAATTGGCCTGTGTTAAACTGGCAGCAGACTTAGAGAGTAGTAACTCTTATCTGTTCTAAAATCACTTACTAAGAAAACAAAAAATAAAACCTAATCCAAATAAATAATTACTAAACAAGCTGAAATTAGATATTAGCTTGCTTTTATAAAAAGTCTCAGGTTGTTTCACAACCACAAACATTTTAGAACTCCAAACAAGTCAAGATACATTATGTGATGACAACATAAATAGTTGCCCAAAGGGGGGGTATTGCCAAGCCCAGAACCTACAATACTAAGAGAAGAATTAAGCCTAAAAGGAATATCTATCAATATTTGTTAAGATGCATCATTAAATAAATATCTGCAGGAGCAGTTGGAGCATCAGGTTTTCATTTTTTTAGGGAGGGAATAGAACAGAAGGGAAAAGGCTCAGTGGAAGTTTTGTGATACTTTGAGGAAACTTTTCCCTCTGATATTCAGCTTCTGAGTGTAAGATTGTGACTGCACTGATCTGCCATTTGCATTTCTAAGCCCCTGGGGTTGAGCAGCCGATGTGTTTGCTGTTTGCAGGTTGCTGTGCAGCTGTCACCTCCTGCTGCAGAGGAGCGTGCGTGGCAGGGCTGGGGTCCTGTGCCAGCAGCCGCCCTCCAGGTCGTTCTTCAGTGGTAAGTGAGGCCTTGTGGCCACCAGTGCTTTTACGTTCAGGGTTATTCGAGGCTCAACAAGTTATGGGCTCATATTGGGGAATGTGAATCTCTTGAAATTAAAGCAGAAGTGGGAGTGCAGCATCAGCGAGCAATCCATGGCATTTCCACAGATGAAAGCTTGCAAATTGTGTTTTACCCCTTTGGTGTTATGTTTTCCAAGGTGTTTTTACTTATTTAACATGATTCATTATGAGCTGTTATTCATTGTTGCTTTTAAACTTTTCAAATCATCTGCATTTTTTTCTAGTGAAGATGATCCCTTTAGAGCAAACTAAAGTCAATTAACCATAGGTTTATTTTTGTTAATTAGTATCTGCACATTAGTTTCCTGAGGCATCTACAGTTCAAAAATTATTGTATTTTAAAGACACAATATGATTTATCAGAGAGATTCCTGTTAGGACAGTGTTTTGACATTTAAAAAACCCACTTCAGTGAACTTGCTGAACGAATAGCTTGTATCCTTCCCACACTTACACTGTGTCATTCCTCTTCACTTTGAAATCTGAAACTTTTTTACATCACTTTGATGGTTTTGCATGTCCTGCAATAGTTCTGAGTGTGCTGTTGCTCTGGATTGTTTCCAGCAGGGCAGTGGACAGGGAGCAGGTCAGGCTTTGATCCTTGGACAGGATCGTGCAGGTGACATGGAAGAGCCTGTGGGTGTTGGCTGGGAGGTCTTTGTGGTAGCAAAGTCCTGAACAATGAGTCTGACAACTAAAATAATTTGTTACCTACACAGAAACCAGTGGAATAATGATAGACATGACGTGACACTGAGAAGGGCAACAGCAAATTCAGTATATAATGCATAACAGAAACCAACATATCCATATTTAGAGTATTCAACTGTCCTACCTGCTGTGTAGTGCTGCTCCTCTCCTGAAAAAGTCTGAGAAATTCTGACTTCATCAGTTTACAGGTCTGCAAGAAAGAAAAGGTGTAAATGTCCTTTTATATTTCAGTCTGTACCTGTAATTTTAATAAATCAGGAAATCAAGGCAGGTTTACATGAAATGTGTAAGACTTGGTTAAAACAGCACTTGGAGTTACTCTGGCTGGGAAATGCTGGAAGATCAAATACTATTGTTTGTTTTTAAGAAATATTTGGTTGTAAACTTGCAGCATATGCATTGTCATTTATTAGTATCACAACTACATGGAGTCTGCAGTTTTTGTTTCCTTGCCAGCTGAGCTATTGATCCCATTTTCAATAACCATTTCTTTGGGTTAACTGGCCTGTCCAAATCCTTTGTCTGGCATGTCATATATGGATATTTCATTATTGAAAAAGGTGCTTACAGAAGATGAATTGAAACAGCAGCTCTTTGTTGTCTAGAAATCAAAGTTTAGCCATTACTGTGAAAAAATTCTTGGAGCTGAGACACATAATGCAGAGTGTCTAAAAATGTTGTGAGAGACAAAGTCTCAACCTCGTAGGTTTTTAATTAAAATTTATTATGTGATAAAAGCAATTTCAGCATGCTGGGTAGGATGGACATCAGCACTGCTCACCATTGCACCCCAACACAGTGTAACTCTAACATTTATTTAGTATCTATATACATATTCATTTGACTCGTGCATAAACATTCTAAGTACATTGTTAAGCAGTTTAACATACACAGCACTATAGCTAAGTCACTCTTACAGCCCTAGTGATAACCCCACCAAATTCTGTTCCCCTTAGATGTGGGAAAGTTTTAACTCTTCAACCTTCCTGTTACAACTCATGTGCTCCTTGACAAAGTTATAGGAGATAAAGTGATTTAACACTCTCCTGTTTCTCTCTCCATGTGGGTATAAGTTGGAATTTTTGTTTAATTGGCTGGCCATATGTTTTTTCTCATGTCACTGTAGGAGCCCCAATAACCCATTTGTTTTTATCGATATGAATCACACTCACACTTCTCACAATGTTATTAGTGCATTAACAGTCCTGGCCGATTTCCTCTTGCCCTGCACTTGTTCCTGGTGGGGTGTGTGCTGAGACAGGAGCTCTGCACACTCCCAGCTGCTCCCCAGGGAGCTGCAGTGGGTTTGGCATCCTTACAGAGCTCGATGTTGGGCTGCCACCCCAGCAGTGCCCACTGCCTGAACCTGCATTTGGTTTCAGAGTCAGTAACTACTGCTTTGTATTAGAATTTGTAATTTGGGTGCATTTCATTCGTGTCTGAAAGGTGTGGAATTTTATTTTGTTGGGGCAAAACAGGCACAACAATGGCATGTTGGATGCTGGTCACGTTTTGGAGACTGGTTATAGAAGTGCTGTTTCATTAATGCTGGAGGTGGGGAAAAGTCAGCTCTTCATTTATCAACAGATTACACTGTGTTTGCTGTGGCTTGTGGAACAGAAATGGTTTGTCTCTAGCACAGGCAGAGGAATATTCCCATCAAAGCAATCAAGAGAGGCACTTGGAGCAGAAACTGCCTCTTCCTGGATTCCAACCAGAAAGAGCCGTTCCCGCTGAGGGCTCTTGCTCTGGGAATGTGCTAAGCTCTGCTGAAACAGCTGAGAAGCTTTGCTAACCGAGAATCAAAGGTGTGCTGGAAGGGCGTTAAAGGCTTTAGAGCTCAAGAGTATCGTTGCTCTGT
>JAWWLZ010000038.1:2989941-3015448 GCA_035041345.1 Poliocrania exsul
AGCTTTGCTAACCGAGAATCAAAGGTGTGCTGGAAGGGCGTTAAAGGCTTTAGAGCTCAAGAGTATCGTTGCTCTGTGTGCAGACATTCCTGTTGAAATAGTGATGCAAAGTTGAAAGGTTGTAGAGTTTTTGTAAACTCAAACAAGTCTCTTAATAAACTTTTAGCTGTTCTAAATGGTCCCTCTCCTTTACTGAGCATTGTTCTTTAGGAAAGACTAATTTGTAGAATCTTGACTGTAGCTGTAGTTGCTGCCTTGTTTGTTTACTGAGGGTTTTTTCCCCCAGAAAATAAGATTTTTTTTTTCTAAGTAAGAACAAAGTTGGGTTTGTATTATGATGTATTTTAGGTCATATGATTTAAGCAATGTTTTAAATCACAAATGTAGGAAAGACATTATTAAAAAATCCTATTTTGATAAAACAAAATGTGAACAATAATTACTTTTCTTGGGCATCTCTTTGCAGCATCATGGCTGAATGCTTCTAATCAAGCTACTGCTTGGAACTAAAGCTTCTCAGACTGTCAAACAATTGTGCTTTGTCTCCATGGGGCCTAGAAAGAGAGTTGGTGTTTAGTGAACTCTTTTTGTTGCTAATGCATCCTTTCACAGTCAGACCCTAAGCCTGACTTTGATGGAGCAAGATTTAGGGTTTGATTCCGGCTCATCCCGTGTTAATGATTGTTGTGGAAATGACACCACTCAGTATCAAGAATTGGTTCCTCTGGGCATTTGATGCCAGATAATGATATTCTCATTGCTGAGAACTTCTGACTGAGTGTAACCCTGGCTGGAGCTGCACAGTCCCGCACTGAACAGCCCTGAGCAGCTTTGTGTTCTCCGAGATATTGGAGGGGAAGAGCTCCCGTGGCTGTGCTGGGGCTGTGGCTCAGTGACCACGGGGTGCACTTGTGCCTCACAGTGACTGAGAGGCTGCTGTGATGCAGGAGGAGCTTGGGAGTTATTCAGTAAAAACTAAGATGTAATACTGCATGACTTTTTTTAATGTGGTGACGTGTATTACAGCAGCAATGTGACTGTTTTCCTGTTTACCAGGAAAAGTGGAACCTTACTGGGGCAGGGTGTCATTTCCTTCCCTCTCTCAGCTGGCTGTGCAGCCTGGGGATTCCCTGACTGGAATGAAAGCTTTAATGACTGAGAAGCACCAAGTACTTCACATTAGTACCGATTGTTCCCCAGCGGCTGATTACTCTGCTCAGTACCAACATTCTCGAAGCTGGGAAGTGTGATAGTGCTGCCAGACACTCCTTTTGTACATTTCTCCATGGACACTCATATATTTCTCCATGTGCTTTCAGGGAGTGTATTTCAGGGAGTGTCTTTTATGTATTTTGGGGAGAGCAATATTTGAAGCGTGAGGGGTGAGGTTAAAACCGCAGAGGACCAATTGATGAGCTGAGTTTCAGTGACTGGGAAAGCTGCACTAACTGGAGCACTCAGGACTCTGTACATGCCTTCTGTGCCATAGATTGACTTTCTGATCACATTTGCATCACCTGAGCTCACATCCCTCACTGCACAGAATTGTTTTCTCTTTCCTGTGTAGCTGTTCTCTTGCCTGAGTGTTTTTTTCTGTCACAGAGAGGAAGAAGTTCCACACTGCTCCGGTGGGGCAGGTCTTCCGCCTGCGCCCCTTCCATGTCCTGGTAGCTACAGGTGGAGGATATGCAGGATACAGAAAGTATGAGGATTACAAGTTGGAACAGCTGGAGAAGAGTGGCATAGAGGTGCCTGTGAAGCTTGCAAGTGAATGGGAGGTAAGAAACTTGGGGCAATTTTACTTCTGCCACATTAATGCAAAGCTCCTTTGCTTCCATTCCAACAAGGGAAACTTTAATTTGTCCTCTGCTGCCACTGGAGCAGGGAACTAAAGTTCCTGTCACTTAAATAACTCATTTTGGCTGAAGTCATGATACACAAGGAACTGCCAGTGACTCCCCCATCTTTTAGTGTGACTGACACCATATATACTTTACAAGAAGATGGAATTAATACCTGGTTAAAAAAAGTCTACCTGTTTCCTTTATGAATATACAGCAACACTTTTTTTTCATAGGTAGCACCTGGGTCTGTAATGCTTCTTGTTGATCCTGAGGGATTTTTGCCTTTTCCTTCTGGATTCCAAGGAATTTAGAAATATTGTGGAATTGCAGTGTGTTTATCAGATTCCCAGGTCAAATATCTATTCCACATTGAAGTAAGAAATACTTCATTACTTCCTAAAACTGCTGTATCACCTTAGAAATATTAAGTATATTGTACAACTCAGTGTTGGACAGTTTTAAAGTGTATGTGGTGTTCTTGCACACAGCCAGGTGAGTGTCTGCTTCAGTGCCATTCCTGAAGGCAAGGAGTTAAAACTTCTGGGATTGTGAGGTTGTGTAGGAGATGCTTCAGCGTGACCTTTGGCATCCCTGTTTCTTTGCATTCCTGAGCACACGGAGTGTGAGGGATTGAGCCACATGCCTGTGGGGGACTGGGCTGGAATCCCTAAATTCATTTGCACCAGAGTCCCAAATCAGGTATGATCCAGACAGTCCAGATGCCAACAGGCTGTGATAGCTCCTGAGCAATCTGTCTGTAAGTCTGACCTCTGTAAATCCTTGTCCTGCTGCAGCTTGTTTCAAACAGGTTCTGAGTAAAAAAGAGCTGGTAAGTGTCCATGGGGGTTTCATTTCACAAGGCAATGTCAATTCACTTTTGATACGTGAAAGCAAATGTTCTTTTGTTATTGTTCCTACTTCTAGGTATGATATTGGTTATTTCTCTTATTAAATTTGCTTTTTTCGTTTTACTGATATGCTGGTTTGTTATTATTTGGGGAAGCTGTGAGTATTGCTTTTGATGAAACAGCTCTAAAGGATTTGGGGTTTACAGTGGGGAATCACACAAGGAATTTCAAACTGATAAGCAGGGCCCCAAATGCAGCAGATCCCAGAGGGAAACACTAACAAGATGTCCCAGTCCTTCCTGATGTGCTGAAGTTCTGTTGAATGCTTCTGTGGGAGGGAAAGGAAGCTTGACAGTTATGAGGAAAAAGAGAAACATTGCAAGAAATATCCCAAACAATGAAGTATTCAAGAAAAATAAGAGCTGCATTGTTCCTTTTTATTGGAAAGTGGAGTGTCCTTTTTTGCTGACCTATCATTCTCCATTATTCTGGATTTTTGCATCACTGAAGCACACTTAGGAATGTGGAAGAGGGTTGTTGTTTAGTTTTAGTTTTTCGGGCAGAATAAGCCTTTGCATAGGCAAAAAGAGACCAAGTGTGATTGAATGGGCTTTGAAAGAGTAATACAGAACAAGGAACTGCTGCACTTGCCCTCACTGCTGAGCCTGCTGCTCTGAAGTTCTGATGCCACAGTACCAGCCCTGTGTTCCTGTGGGAATAAGGACCATCTTGGACCTGCCAGCTCTGCATGTGAGGCAGATCCCCTGCGTTGAGCAGGAGACAGAGATGAAATGGGTGATCCTCATCCTGTTGTGCAGGCAGGGAAGCTCTCCCTGCTCAGAGGGACATGTTGGGATCCTCACAGAGCTGTGCTTCGGGTTTTGCTGAGTTAAAGGAGTGGGGAGTGCACTTCTGGTTGGCTTTGGTTTGCTTGAGCTTTATAAAAGAATGGAGGAGAAAATTAATCTGGTTCAAGTCAAGTGTCCCTGAAGTTTCCCCACAGGGAAGGACAGAACTATTGTTTCTTCAGCATAGACCTTTTCTTCCTGTAATTTTCTTAGAGACATTATGTTGCTAATAGCTTGAGCTGATTAACGCCTTAGTGTCTCCTGTGGGGAATACCAGTGGGGATCAGCTTTCATTTAATTAGATGCGGTAAAGCAGAGGGCTTGGAGGGAGACAGGTAGATGTTTATCAGAAGGATGGAAGCTTATTGTTCCAAATCCTGTCACAGAATGTTTCCTGGCCGGGATCTGCATGCATGGCATGTTATTCATGTGCTAACGAGAGGCATTTTGGCTCTCCTCACCTGGGCACGGGGGCAGTGCTGGTACAAGATCAAAGAATTACTGTGGGAAACCTTGGCCACAGGGTGAGTTTGGAGGAACAGAGAGACCAGATGAACAAGAGTTTTTCTCTAGAGAGAGGAACTTCTTGTAGATGTCCTTTGCTTCCGTAGGTTTTCTGTTTTGTGTAAGCCAAAAGCAGCATTTGTTGGAGTGATTTGGGCCAGGAAAAGCCCAGTGAACCTGTAGGGAATTGAGCTGCTGTGACTGCTGATAGTACAGATGAGGGGTTGAATCACAGTTCTGTCCTCATTGAGCTGCAGCTTATTGTCACACCTACAGTTTTGAAAAGCAGGGAGGTGCTTGAAGACAGGTTTAGGATCTTGATTCTCAGCGGTAAAAACAACAGGTTTTCCTACTGATGTCAGAAAAGTGCTTGTGTGTACTTAAGAGGACACTGGAGCTCTTTGCAATACAATACAATACAGGAGGTGCTTTTTTTTGGCCCAGAAGAGACATTTAGTGTTATGGTAAGAGGTGTGATCAAGTTCAGGAAAGAGCTAATAATGGAAGAATATCTGATTTCTTTTTTAATCCAGCATAATCTCCAGTTGGTTGGTCTCCTATTCCTGTTCTTGCCCCTGAGTTCTGATGTTTGGAGTTTTATTGGAGCAAACATACAATTACAAGACAGTTTCTTATAGAGTGACCCAAGGCACCACAAAGGTGGTCAGAAAATGTTGAAAGTGGTGAAATTTCAACAGCATCAAAATGTGGGAAAGGTGTGATGGTGTAAATGTTCCCCTCAGCTATCCTGGAAAATTGAACCTGGTAAAATCGGTGGGATGGCTTTTGACCACCTCGGTCTTTTCTACCTCGTGCAACTTCCTGAGCATCTTGTTGGGATTATGGAGCAGTTTATCCGAGCGTTTTGGGGGCAGTTTACGAGTCTGCAGCACACTCGGCTGCTTTGGCTGGCGCTGCGTGTGTGGGGTGATGTTCTGGCGGTGGGAAGCGCTCCCGGGGCAGCAGTGCCATGGACAGCACCCGCACCGCTGCCTTGTTCCCGCACACCGCCGCCTTCCCCGCCGCCCGGGCCGGGGCTCCACGTTCCCGGCAGTGCCCACCCTTGTGCCGCCGGCCTCGGCGCCCTCGGGGCTCTCCCTCGCCGGCTGTGCCGCCCTGGCCCCTCCTCCGGAGGGGGCCGGGGACTGGGGCAGGGCCGGGGAGGGGCAGGGCCGGCGCCGCCGCTTCCTTAAGGCGAGGCCGGGCCGGTTTGGGCCGGCAGCGAGTGCAGAGCGGGCGTCGGGGCCGGGCCGGGGACACGGCGACAGCGGCGGGAGGTAGGTGGGGACCCTCCGCTGCCCTGCCCGGACGGCGAGGGGGCCCCGGGGGCGGCGGAGCGCGGGGAAGGTTCGCTTTCCGCTGCTTTGTTCACGTGTCTGCGAACTGCTTTGGAAGAAAGGGTCGGTGCCGCGTTTCGGCGGTTGGAGGCGGAGAGCCGGGACGGAGGAGACCTCCTTGCGCATCAGGTAAGGGCTGCGGGGCCGCAGCGCTGCGGGGCCAGCGGGCATTCACCGCCCGTGTCTGGCTTGCTGGAAGCTTCGGGAGAGATGTTCCAAAGTCTCGACTCTCTCATGAGTAATCTCTGAGTAGATGTAAGGAGAGTGAGCCTCTTGAGCCGGCCGTGTCGGAGTGCAGAGTCCCGCGGGGAGCTGCGGCTTCCGCCGGGCGCTGCTCGGGCAGGACGGGGCTCCCGCTGCCCCCGCAGAGCCCCTGCGGAACCGAGAGCCGCCTGTGCCGCATCTCCGGCCGGAATAGCGGCGGGGACTGCTGGGGGCGGTGCTCAGAACTGGAAACTACAAAGTGTTAAAAGGGTGCCATCAATTTTCATGTCACTTTGCAAAGTAAATAAAACTTCTCCCTGCTTCACAAAAGAGATCTTTGCGGCTGTAGAACAGGCTTTTTGCGGAGAATTCAGGTCTAAGCTTCGAAAATAATCTAACCTTTTATGGCTATTTTAAAATACGACCTTTTTCTCCCCACCTCTTTGTAGAAAGCAACTGAAACAACAAAGTTAGGAGAAAAGAATCAAAATTTTCTTCATGATATATTTAAGAGAAAATATAAAGAAAGGCTTCTTCATGTGAGCAGTATAGAATCTGAGCCCTCGAGGGTGTCTGGAGCAGCGGGTGTGCCCCTGGCCAGCCCCGCCGGGCCGGCCCGTTGTCTGTGCGCGCAGGGCCGGGCTCGGCTGTCCCGGCAGCATCAGCGCACTGCGCTCTGTGCCTCGGCCTTCAGCACCTCCTGACCGGCCGTGCAGCATCACCCAGTGTTCTCCTGCTGGGCTGGCTCCGGAGAAGGTTGGGTGGGAACAGGGATGACGTGTCTGGGATTAAACAGTTACTGCTGGGAAAGGAACGGGACCTTCGACAAACGGTCACCGAGGGCTTCGCCCCGATTGCAAGACCGTGTTTTTGCTGGCACTTGAATGCAGCATTGGGATGGGTTCGGTGCATTTTTTAAACAGTAGTTCTGTTACCAAATGGAGAAAGTGTGACCAGAGGGTTTTCAGTGCTCCAACCAGCGCATTCCAAGCCTAGTGATTCATGCTTACGGTTTAAAGCCCAGGCTGCAGGTTTAAAGTTCGGTTGCATATTAATCCTTCTTGCAATTGCCTTGCTGCATTGATTTTTAAAACTTGAGGGAAGGGTTTGAGATAGTAATGACAAGTAATTAAATGAGGTCACTGGATTTGACGCTTATTTGAGCTGACATAGCAGAAGGGTGTTGCATAGCTGGCAGATGAGCAGCTGTCCATGAGATAATAATTCAGCAGGGATTGATACCTGATGGTAACTGCTACTTTAGTTACCTGGCGTGGATTGTGGAGCAGTTCAGACAGGTGGGGGAGTTTGGTACTGGTGTCCAACCTCCTACAAACCAGCAATTGTAAGAGTCTCATCTGAGCTGGTATCAGGCTTTGGGCACTGCCTGCATCCCGAGAGGTCTGGCTGCTGAGATACCATTTTGTGAGTTCCTCTGTCCTGAGCTGATTGGTGACCAGTTCTTGTTCCTTTCCCCCTGGAAAGCAGGTAAATGCAGGGTGGATTTTTCATTTCAGCCTTCTTACACTGGAGGAACTGCTTCAGGGGCAGCCCCAGCGGGGATGGCAGCTTGCCATGTGTGTGAGCATTGCAGCAGGACTCAGGTACAGGTGCCTTGGGGAACGCAGTGAGGGCAGTAGAACAGAACTTAGGAAAAAGTTCTTACTGAGCTGAGCTCCATTGGTTTGAGAAGTGGAGAAGAAAGAGCTTTTAACACCAATACTTCTCCCCTCGTGGAGAGGAATCTCTCTTGAACGACGTTCTTTGTTTTGGACTGAAGTGCATTGGGCTGTAGAACTTTTCAGTGTCTGTTTTCAGGGAGCAGGTCAGCTCTTCAGCTTGTTCCTGCTTTCACAGAATCAGACCTTTTCAGTCTAGAATATAAGAGTTGCTTGAAAATGTTTTGGGGTATAAGATAGAATTTTACTGGAAGAGCTTGTGGGTTACCTCCCCTATCCTAAAGGGAATAGTCCTAAGGGGATATAGATAAGGGTTGTGTTTGCTCTGCTCTCTGCAGAGCCCTGCAGGGGTGAAGGTCTGCCCAGGGGCTGGGGCTGGGAGCACAGTGCCAGCCCAGCTGTGGGCTGGGGACTCTGCAGCTCCTGCCCTGCCCCACCACTGCCAAACGAACTCCTCACAGTTCTGTGAACACGCATGTTCAGTGTGAAAATGATTTTCATCTTGGTCTGATGAAATGCCTTCTGAAACAATGTTGTCCAATTAGCTTGTTGCTGTTTAAAATGGAGTATTTAGTAGTGGTTATTCCTAATGTTCGTGGTGAATCAGGAGAAACAGCTCCCCTGTGCTCCTCATTGCTCTTGTTTGGATTTTGTTGGGATTTTGGGTAACTGCTTTCATCACTTCACTGTACAGATGGCTTCATTTTTGCTGTGTAGGAGTTTCTTGTGCCAGCCAGAGAAAGACTGAATGATATTTTAAATAGGAAAACAAAAAGAGTTGGCACAGGGCTCAGGGAAGGAGGAGTATGTTTGGAGTGCTCTCAGTTGATCTTCAATTTGCCTTCTTTCAATTAGCTGGATTTTTTTTTAATATGCAGTTATAATTTAGCACTCACAGGTCTTACAGAATACCATACAGCAGTTTTTTTCCTGAAAAAAATTACTCAAATGTAGGGTCACCAGAGGCGTTTCTGGGGAGTATCTGTAATATTTGGAGTTGAAGGCCAATTAAAATAGACAATTACTGCCAGAATATTTTCCTTTTGAGGCCTGAGTGGGATGTCATCAGCTGGTTAATTCTAACTTTTCCTGCCACCACTCCTGCCTTATCCCTGATACAATACAACCCTTTCCCTCAATCAAAGCAGTAGTGCTCGTTTTGATCCACTCTCTTAGAAAGCTTTGGAAACATGGAATTATTTTTTCTTTGTTTGTTTTAAATCCAGACTTCAGCAGAAAACCAAAGTGAAATGGAGCCACTAGAGAGTTGGCACCAAAATTGTTCTGGGTATTTGGCTTAATCTTGAGGGAGCTGTAGCTACCTGACTTTGAGCCAGGGGGCTGGTTTCAGGCTCCCTTAACAATCCAAATCCAGTCACAGGAGATGCAGAAAATCTTTGTTTGAGATGTGGTCTGAGGGGTTAAAGAGGGAAATTTCTCTATGTACATTTAGAAAGCTCAGGTAGAAACACTGCAGCCTTTGGTCTTTAAAAACCTAAACAGGTTCCTTTACTCCTATTTTGTATCTTAGTTCTATGGGGCACAAAAAGCTGGTGACAAATGACAGTACAGGAGTCACATAATAGACACATAGCTCTTCTTTTGTACCCAGTTCTTAAGCAGCCCTAAAACTGGCTTATTTTGTATGGATCTGGTTATTTGTAGAAGAATGTCCTTTACCTGCTCCCTATGTGAGCTTTTTGGAAAGAAGAGAGACTTCAGGAGATGGATGTTTGTGTCTGGCAAGGGCTGTAAAATAGAGAGCCATTCCTTTCCTTTCTATTTTCTTCCCAAGGTGGACAGTAAGAGCAGGGAAGGGTTTTTGGTGCCCATCAGTCCAGAACTCTTAGCGGCAGCTGCTGCACTGCAGGGTCGGAGCTAGGAGTTGTCTCCTCCTCCTCCCCGCCCCTTTCCTCCTCCCAGCCTCGCGTTCAGGCTGGTCTGGGATGAGCTGTGCAAGCCCAGCTGGCTGCTCCTTGCGCTGGTGTATTGCTGCCCAGCAGCTCGGGACTGCAGGGTGTTTGAGGGAACAAGGGTTTCAATGGCCACCCTGACTAGGGAGAAGCACGGACTGCTCATATGGACAGCTCGTCTTTGTCTTGTGCAGAGTCGGCTTTGTAGTGGGATGTTGAAATATGACACAATGCCTGTTTGTTTGCAATAGCTGCAACCCTCGTAGCAGAGATTCAAGTGGGAAGCAGAGAGGGAATCCAGAGACAAACCAGCGGGGGATTTAGGAACTGTGACGCCGTGTCCTCTCTGCTGTGCCGGAGCAAGCAAAGGAAAGAGAGGTAGAGGAGAAAAGACTGAGCCTTGCAACAGCCGTCACCTGACGATGTGTCAGTCAAACACCCTGCAGGGACCAGATCTGCACACAGGGAAATGGTGAGATGCTATAAAGCTTTATCTAACCCTCCACCCTCTTGCTACAACCTCCACAAAGTTAAACCCCATGTCCGGAGGCTGCGCTCAGGGAGCGGCGGCAGCGGCGGCTGTGCCGGGGACCAGCACCCACAGCTGGACAGCCCGGGTCCCACTGGCTCTGCCGGCGGGACCCCCGCTAGGAGAGCTGCTTTCAGGTACTGTGCAGTGTTTTGTGCTTTGCAGGAACGGGGACCGAGACGGGAGAGAGCCTGGGAGGGTTTCTGGGCAGGAGGAGCAGGAGCCATCTGCGAAGCTTTTGTTTGGCCTAATTACTATAAAGCTCCTTATGCCTTGCACCGGCAGAGAAGGGCATGCTGTTCCATGGCAAGGGGGATGAGGAGGATGTCACTCCTCTCCTTTCTACTCTCCATCACTGGGAGAATGGAAAAATTAGTTGAGGGGCCGCTCTGAAACCAGGCCAAGGCAGTGAGAAGCCCGAGGGCTCGGAGCGATGCAGCTCTGCAGGGATTGGTCCAGGAGCGACTGCAGTGCAGGGGGGGAGAGCAGCAGGAGGGGGAGCAGGACCCAGCCCGGCTCCCAGCCCGCCAGCCCCTGTGGGCTGGGGGGTGGTACTGGTGGGAGGAAGAATGTGAAAAGGATGGGAGGAAGAATGTGAAGTGTCCCTTCCTATTCCCATGGCAGTCCCACCTCCAGCTGAGAAGCAGCTTTAACTCTGCTGAGACAGCACTTTGCTCAGGGCTCTTTTTACCCCTTGCATTGTGATGCACAGATCAGTCTCTGTTTGTTATTTATTAATTCTTGGGAGGAAAGAAGTTGTGTTCACTGCAGAAAAAAAATCTCTGAGCCAAAAGCACCATCTTGCATCCCAAAGTGGTGACAGTCATACCTGCCTGCATGGTGTTCTAATTCTGGTCCATGTTTTAAAAAGAACAGGTTGGCAAGAAAATTTTCTTTTAAATTCTCAGCTTCTCTCCATCTTGGAAAGACACATACAGTGATTTTGTAGTTCACCCTTCATCTCACAGAATCCCTTGAGAGAGGGAGCAGTTGGGAGCAGCCAGCCCATCCCACTCGAGTTTGTGAGGGCACAGCACCGTGTCCCAGCTGCTGGGGAACAGCCTCCAGCCAGGAGTTCAGGCAGTGCCCAGGTTTGAATAGTTTGCCCTCAGGTAGGCAGACTTCCATTTCTTAATGTGGCCTGGGAAATGCCAGGGATTTCTTCATGAGTAGAAGCCAAAGAATAAATGGGAACCCAAAGGGTCTCACATCCAGAGCTCCTGCAGGGGCCTGAACTGAGGCCCGTGATGTGCTCTGCTAATAAGCTGAGTGGCTTTTCCCTCTGAGAGTTACAAGGTCAACTTCTCCCCATGGCCATTTGTGCAAAATGAGACCCCTCTCAGTTAGGACATCCACATGACAAAAAATCAGAGATGCAGTTGGTTATTGGGCCATGGAGACTGGATTGTCTTTTCAGCACTGCCAGTGTTGGCTTTGTCCACATGTTCCCTGTTTACAACCAGGGAACTATCAGGGAAGGTTTTAAGACCTGGAAAAATGGTTTTTGAAATTCAGTATCTGTAAATTGTATTAACTATGTCAGGAGTGCCACTCCTGTTGTTTCTCAAATACTTGTTTCCTGAAGTTAGCGAACGACCAACAGGTCTGTAAGTATGACTTTAACATTCCTCCTGATATAAAATACAGTTTGAGGCACAATCTAGTCAAGATGCCCTCAACACATGCACTCTTTAAAGGGACCTCTTTTTATTAGCTTTGAAAAATTTCTTTCATCAAGTATCTGTTCTTTCCTTAATTTATCCCTTTTCAGAGCTGGCAGAGTCCCAGCATCACAGATTCCCAGTTTTCAGAATGTTGTTTGCTGCCCACTTTGGCTGTCCAACAGCTGGAGCAGTCACAAGAAATGTTTTCTGGACTTGTAGTCTTCTGATAATTGGAAGAAGCACCTTTGTGCTTTGTTATTTCCACTTACACTCTCATGTGATGTTATTATTTGGATGAGTCACCTGTGACTTTGTTTCTAAATGTCACCTGCAAGTGGTCTTGCCTTTCATTTTTGAAGGCATTATTCATAAAATATGACCTGTGACAGTGAACACCATTTTTTGGACAAAAGATTTTTCTTCTTTGTTTTGGATAAATTGTTCTATTTTGGGAAGGGGAAGAACTGATCAAATTAAAGGAGTAAAAGACTTTCAGAATCGCTGTTCAAGTAGTGTGTAGCAGGAGTAACTGATGCCCAGCTGTCAGGAGATGCCTGACCCTCTGATGTTGTGTGTGTAATCTTGCAGGTTGCAATTCCCCCAGCTGGCCCTGCGGCGGAGGTTGGGCCAGCTGAGCTGTATGTCTAGGCCTGCTCTGAAACTGCGCTCTTGGCCTCTGACTATTCTCTATTACCTTCTGCCTTTCGGTGCTCTTAAGCCCTTGACCAGAGTGGGATGGAGGCCCATGAGCAGGGTAAGTGTGAGCAGTGTCTGCGCCTCTGTGTGTCCTGCAGCACTGGCAGCTCTGGGGGGAGTTCCTGCAGTGGCACAGGCTGTGGTCACTGCTGTGAGAGCAGGGGTGCAGCTCATGTTCCTGTGGTGTTTTTACTGTTCCTAGTTGTGTTGATCAACTGCTTCACAGACAAATTACTTCTTAAGTAGCAGAGAATTTCATTGTGCTTTAACAGTCAGGGAAAATGAGCAGAAACTTTTGAATTCATTCAACCACGTCACAGGATCAGGGCTGGGACAAGGCAGAACAAATCTCATGGCCAGTTCCCCTTCCTGGCCACTTTGGAATGGGCTCTTGCTTTCTGTTACTTTTGCACAGGAAGGGTTTGTTCCTCAAGCTCCTTGAGCATTTGCAGTCCAGCCTGTCCAGACGATGTGCACATCTCTGCTCTGACGCTGTTGAGAGCAGGGTGTGGATGCCTTGCACGTGGTTTATCTCCCCACAAATCATGCAGTGCGACCACAAAAATGTTTTGATTGAAAACTGCAACAGAGTTGCCATTCTTAAGACTGTTTCATTGAGCAGCTGCTCTGTTTGATCCCATCAACTTGAAAACAAGGTTTTTTTGAAGGGAAAAGGTTACTACGAAGTAGCACTTTTGACAATTTGTGTGATTTTATAGTTGTATCTGCAGATTCTCTGTGTTGCTGGAAAACAGCAAAATTTATTTTAGAAATTAAGCTATAAAAACCTAAAGCCCTATTTATTTACAAGGTTTTATCTGAAGTAAGATTAGGTTGGTGTTTTGGTTCTGAAATATCACTATATATACATGGGGTGGTGATTTGTAAGTGAAATCTTAATCTACTGTATTTGATATGACGGACAGGCTCTGAGCCAGTGTGTTCTGTCTGTGTTTATGGCTGTATTTGCAAGACCTAATTATGAAGGATATGATTAATATTAAGAATAAATGCTGACTCTCACTAAGAAAAAAACCCAACAACTTCTAGCTGAGTTGAATGTAGCTGAGCTGTGCTGTTCAAAAATATGGCACCAGAGTCAGCACACCACCAGTTCTGCAACACTGGTTTCAGAGTGTTCAGTTCCTTTGGTCCACATGCTCCAGGCCCCCCTGGTGACATCATGGCCATGTGAGCTTTTTGGCTGATAGGAATTACCACAAACCCCAGAAGAGCTGCCTGCTGCAATTATCAACAGGAAGCTGCTGTCATCTGTCCACTTAGATCAACAGCAGATACCTCTGCCAGCTTTGTCTCAGTTGTTTGCCTTGCTGCTAAAACTTAGGCTTATTGTAAGTCCAGAGGTGTATTTCTGCAGAAATAGAGGCACTTTATACTCGTGCAATTATCAGCTCCCACTGTTGTGAGAGAAGGAGTAAGGCTGGTGTGACTTTATACTGGTGTAGCTGCATCCACGTGGGTACATTTCTTTGATGGTACTGGTGTCACTGGAGCAGCACAACATCCAGGTCTGGGATGTGGGAAACACCTCAGTAGTAAATGCCTCTGAGGAGCAGGTCAGCAAACACAGGGACATGATTTTTCAGTCAATTTTCATTTGGTTATCCACAGAAATTTGGTAATGTTAAACCTTTCTGATTAGTATTCTACCACAATGTGTGCAATGTCTCTTTTTTTCTGTAAGCCTTACATGGGCAGCTTCCAGTAACTTGAATGTGGAGCTTCAGCCTGCAGGGCAGTGGGAATTCTGGCTTCAGTATAAGGTTATAGGAATTTTCATCCTGTCCCTTTTCTGCTTTTGCCAGAATGAAGGGAGGATGAAGTGCAGGTTCATTTTTTGCTGACTTAAAGGCCTGTTGGTGTGTGGTGTAACCCACAATCCAAGGGAAGGGGCCACAGGAACACTGTGATCCTTTCTGTGGTGTGGGGAGAGATAAGAAAGCCCCCAGTGGGGAGAACTCGGTGACCTGGTGCCATTCTGTCCTCAGGTTGCCCTGTACAAGTCGGTGCCCACGCGGCTGCTGTCACGGGCCTGGGGCCGGCTGAACCAGGTGGAGCTGCCCACGTGGCTGCGCAAGCCGGTGTACAGCCTGTACATCTGGACCTTCGGCGTCAACATGAAGGAGGCGGCGGTGGAGGATCTGCACCACTACCGGAACCTCAGCGAGTTCTTCCGCAGGAAGCTGAAGCCGCAGGCGCGGCCTGTGTGCGGCGTGCACAGCGTGGTGAGTGGGGGGCACAGAGCCCTGGGGGGGCAGCACTGCTCCAGGAGGGAGGCACTGATGTGTTCCTTTCTTTCTCTTCACTGTAGATCAGTCCCTCTGATGGAAAGATCCTGAATTTTGGACAGGTAAAAAACTGTGAGGTGGAGCAAGTAAAAGGGGTCACGTATTCTCTGGAGTCTTTCTTGGGACCTCGTGTCCCCACAGAGGAGCTGCGTTTTAGTCAGGGTGAGTTCTGCCTCAGTTCTTTATTCTGCACTGCCCTTTCATTGTTCTTGGAGATCATGAGAAGAGAAGTTACTTTTCTCTCCCGCCGCTGCCCTTCTTGCATTGTTAGGAACCAAAGCAAGTCTGATTTGTTTTATTTGGGGATAAACATGTCACTGTTGTAGTTCTTCTCTTTCTCACCACTGGCTTTATAGTGTCAAGCCTGGCTCCTTCTGATTATCTGAATTGGTTTGCTTGGTTCCTATGCTTGACTCCAAGTTCTGTCACTAAATTGAGGCTGGAGCACTCCTACTGCCCCACTCAAATGGGAACGAGCCCCTGGATCCCAAAAACTACATAAACTACTCCTTAACAAGGTTCATGCTCAGGCTCTGACCCTCTAATGACTGACTTGTGCTATCACTGCTCTGCTGCACCAGTACCGAGGGAAGAGCATCTTTAACCCCTTCCTTTCCCTGGTTTCTCTGCAGCCCCACCTGGTAACTCTTTCCAGCAGCAGCTGGTCACAAAGGAGGGGAATGAGCTGTACCACTGTGTGATCTACCTTGCCCCAGGGGACTACCACTGCTTCCACTCGCCCACCGACTGGACAGTGTCCCACCGACGGCATTTCCCAGGTTGGTGTCTGTCCCTGGAAAACAGCCCTGGAGGGAAGCTCTGGTATGGACACTGCTGAGTGAGACACAACAGTGTAGCAGTTGTGCAGCCACCTCATAGATAATGTCAGGAAAGTGATTTGACACCAACAGTGATGAGTGGGACAGCAATGTGGTTTACCAGAACAAGTCACATATAAATGGTGCAAACTGTGTTCAGGCTGTGGAGTTCTTGGAAGTACCTGATCCATGCTGACCTGATTTGTTCCCAAACACTGTTCAGTTAGTTTACACCTGAAATAGAGACAGTCCTGCAGATCACACCAAACAGCAGCCTAAAGTATGATCTCTGCTTGTGCTTGGCAAAGAAAATCCAACTAAACAGCTACTCTGCTGGAGCTGAGACTGGATGTTATGCAGAACCATCATACTTTAGTTAAGCAGATAAAAATATTTCACTTGGTATGTAGCAAAAACCTAAGTAATTTGGATTGGGGAGAGACATGACCTGCCACACACATCCTTCTGTGACCCCTTTGTTCTCAGCACAGCCTTCTCTTTCATTCCTCTGCCAAGCATTTTCCTCTCTTCCTACAAATAAGTGACAGAGTTGTTTACTGGATCAGCTGCAGTTACACTGAAAACACCATTTGGGTGGCATGACATTATTGCTGCAAACCAGACAACCTAACCTGAATACTTGTGACTTCTCCAGGCTCTCTGATGTCTGTGAATCCTGGAGTTGCTCGCTGGATCAAGGAGCTGTTCTGCCACAATGAGCGGGTTGTCCTCACAGGTGACTGGAAACACGGCTTTTTCTCACTAACAGCTGTAGGAGCAACAAACGTGGGCTCCATCCGCATCTACTTCGACCAGGTGAGCGGGGCTGCAGCTGCAGCTTCCTGGGGCTGAGGGCTGGGGTTGGTACAGCACAACAAAATTACAAAAAAAATTAATCTTATTACCCTGGAGTTAGGGTGTTTCTCAATACTGATGTTCTAAGACTGATTTAAATGGCATCAGTGACAGTATAGACTGTTTTTAATATTTGTATTGTACCTTTGGATTGTGAGTTCTTGCCTTGAAAATGCCTGAGCATGTACAGTCTGCAGCTGTGGCAATGAATACAGAGCACTGAAACCCTCAAGTAACAGTTTCTTCCTTCTCTGTTACAGGACTTGCACACCAACAGCCCAAGTTACTCTAAAGGTTCCTACAATGACTTCAGCTTCATATCAAACAACAACAAGGAGGGAATCCCCATGAGGAAAGGGGAACATTTAGGGGAATTTAACTTGGGCTCTACAATTGTACTAATCTTTGAGGCACCCAAGGACTTCAAATTCAACCTCAAAGCTGGACAGAAAATCCGCTTTGGAGAAGCACTGGGCTCCCTATAGAAACTGTCTCAGCAAGAACATTTTCTATACAAGGGGCCTCTTCACACCACTGAGTGTTTCACTTAACAAGCCCATATCACTCAGCAGGACCTGGGTGAGCAGGAAGGATGACGTCATTGCTGCATTAACCATGAGAGTATTTGGTCTGCATTTTCCTGCTGCTGAATGTAGGAACTGAATGGAATGATCGTGGATGTATCGGCTACAGCTGCCTTTAAAGATGTTGCCCATGGAGGTTTCTGTCCCACCCTGTGCTGTTTCATGTTCTCCCCTCGATGTGCCACAGGATAATTATGTTCTTAAGTCCCTCTTAAGCCTTCTGAGGCTGTGCAGGTACAATGGGGAAGGGTGGAGATTACCTGTATTTAAAGGGACACTGACAGGCTTGTACCTTATACCTGCAAAATCTGCTTTTCAGACCTTGAGTAAAGAATACATTCTCATATTTATTTTCTTCTAAGAAACTCTGCAGAAATTCTTAAATAAAGACAGCCTGTGAATGCACAGAGAGCCAAACAGTGAAACTGGCTGGTGTGGCTTCACAGCCCAAACAAAGCAGCACATGCAACAGCCAGCATCAGTACACAGAATTACACTCAGCCAGGTTTTCTACTGTTGGACAACTCCAGTTCTTTTGCCTGACATTGTCCCTTTAAAAATGGACTTTGCACTGTATTTTAAACCTGAAAACACTGTGTCTACATTCCAGACAATGGCACTTGTCATCTTGGGATTTTCTTTTAAAAAACAAACAAAAAAACCCAGACAAAGCTGTGTGTCCTATTCCTAATCCATGGGTTTATTTTGCTATTCCAGGCCTTAAAGTTTTTTCTGTATGAGAGACAGTCACTTCACCTCTTGGATTAAGGAGTTAGAAGACACAGAGAATGTTTTTCTTACGTGATGTGATAGCAACTAAAATATGTTTTTACTTCCTGCTATGTGTCTTCATTGTTGCTTTGTCACTAAATTATTGAAGAACTAATTCCTCTATTACAGAACAGCTTCAGCTACTTCAGGACCAATTTTTATTGCTCAGAGTGAAATGCCCTATGCACTGACTGTGTTTAAAATATTATGGCTCTTTGAAGAAATCTCGTGCTGCCTCCCAGGTGCCAACCTGGCCCTCCCTTGACTGGCAACAATTTCATTTTATTCAAAATATAAAAAACCCCCACACTGGCTCTGACTTCTGCCCTCATACTTGTGCTAGGAACATGCTGGGGGCTGAAAGCTCAGTGCTGAAACTTCATCCACAGTAAAATTGTAGAGCCTCTTTGTCACTTCACGTCAAGAAGAGTTAAAATTTAACACCTTGGATCTGCTGCATGTGGCACTACCTAGTGCTGACAGAAACAGCTGCCAAAGTGAAGAGGAGTTCAGTTTTAAAGCAATGTATCAGTTGTTTTTAGAGAATAAACTGTTTCAAGTCCCAGCACTCAAACATTTAGAACTGATTTTGCTGTCCAAAGCTTGTTGGTGTGGACATGCTTTATGAAACCTGCCTTTCTGCTTTCTGAAAGATCTCTCTGCTTCTTTGCTTGAGCTACTTTTCTGCTCCTTGAGGGAGATGACAGGCAACCAGCTCTGACCTCCCAAAGAAACCCTTCTTTGTATGCACTGCAGAAAACAGAATATAATTTTGTTGTACAGATGTCCATTTTGCCAAGTCCTGTATGCTTAGCTTGTCATCAGGGAGGAAGGGATGATAAACTGCCTCTAAGTGATGTAACCCAGCCCTGAGTCAGGTGAGGGTGGGGGCTGTTTGGGTGACAAGCAGGAGAAAATTCATTTGGCTCCAGGAGTCAGTGTTTCCTCACTTTACAGAGGGAGGAGTTTGAAAGCTTGAAGTGGCTCTCAGCCACCTTTCTTGTTAAACTTCTTGGCAGTTAGCAAGTTTACTCCTGCAGCAGTACAGTACCAAACACAAGTGGTTGTTTTAAACCTTTGAGAGTGAGAAAAGAGTAAGGCAAATATCAACCCTGAGAGGATAAAGTGAGGGTGAGATTTTGATTAAACTTCAATGTCATGTTAACAGTAGAAAGCAAATTTGTTCCAGTGGATGAGAGAAAAAGACAAATGAATCTTTTCCCTCTTTTCCACTGGGGCCTGTGGCATCCAGACACAGCCAAAGGAAGTTTAAGCTTTAATTTCTTCCTACTCAGCATCATCATCCCCTCTATCTGCAGGTTACTGTTAGCCTGTGGTGGAGGATGAGTTACCTGTTTGCTTTGTTAGAGAGGGTTCAGCAAGTGGCTGTTTTTAGGATGGTTTCACTACTGTGCAGAGTGAGCTACTAACCCAAACATTGCTTGTGATGCCAGCAACACACCCCAGAAGTGAAAGCAAAGGTCCTCGAGGGTACTGATAATGCTGTGAATTTCTCCTGCATGGAGAATCCATTTAATTCAACTGTATCAGTAGCACGGTATTTTTGTATGTCAAAGTGTATGAACTCATTTACTTGCAAACAGTTTGAAATAAAGAGTCTTACCTGTGTTGCTTATCTTTCTGCCACAACAGGGTAACCTAAATTAGGTATTGCAAGTGCAGCATGAGGTGGATGTAGCTCCAGGGTGGTTTTAATCAGCTTTAGTAACAATGAAACAAGCAAAAATATTTTAATTTATCAAATATAAATGCCATACATAGAACTAAGTGAATGCATACATCTGTTCCCTCCTCCCCTGCTATCAGAGGGGCAGGAAGTCCTACCCCTGAGCTGGAGAGTTGGTTTAGATGCATCACAGGTCCAGGGCAAGCTGGATCTCCCGCAGGCGAGCGAGCAGGCTCTGCACGTGCTGCCTCTCCCTTGGCTGTGCCTTGGTGAGGGTGTTGATCCTCACCTGCAGCTGCAAGGGAAGAGAAGTGCATGAGCTGTTTGTACAGCAAGGCAGCATTTAGTCTTTCTGACAGCAAGGGCTGCTCCAGCAGCCCAAATTTGGACTATCCCACTTGAGAGCCCCAGTGGGTGAGAGGATGTGTCCCCTGGGAAGAGCTCAGAGCTCCCAGTGCAGTCCCAGGCCTGCTGTGTGAACCTGGGGACTCAGAGCACAGTGCAGGTTGCACACAGGGGAGTTGTCTTCAGAAACTGTGTGGAATTAGCATGGAAATAGCCTTGGAAAGGTCTGTTAGAGCTGGAGTTACATTCCTGAACAAATAGGAAGATGCATCTCCCCAGCCTGTCCTGCTCCTCAGCCCACTTGTGACTCCAAGTTTCCCTTCTCTTGGCACTTTACTAACAGCTTGCTGCCCAGATCCTCTCAGCTCCCCTCAGCCTTTGGAGCACAGTGCCAGTCCCTTCAGGAGCTGATTGCTGTGCACACACCTGACCCAGCTCCTCCTGGACTCCTGGCACACCCGCTCGGGCTCCTGCTCCTGCGCTCCTTTCCAGCCACTGCTGCAGAATCTGTGCCTGCTGCTGACAGGACCTGATAAAAAGGATTAGAAGGATTCTTATCTCAATTAACAGCTCAACAGTCTAAGCCAACTTAGACTTGCAATTGATACCTGCAATGAGACCCAATTTTTTTGTCTCAAACCTGTGAATGGTTAAAATCTGTTTAAAAAGTGGAAAGAAAAAAAGGATGCTGGAAAGCGGAGGAATCTGAAAAGTGTTATTTCCATCTCCTAGTTCTAGTCTCTGACTTCTTCCTTTCCTGACAGTTAAATCCCCTCCAAACCCCACTTTCTTCTGAGCAATTTTGTAAATGTTTTCTTGTTCTAGTAGAGCAGTTATCAAATAGCAGCCATATTTAATTTTTAATTGACAGTTGGAAAAGCTCAGTCTTCACTCCTCTTGATAAAAGAACTAAAAGCTGAATTTCAGCTGCTCTGTGCAATTAATTTGTACTGCCTTCAGATTACAGCCAGTGATACCTCTGACATGCTTCTCCAAGAGCTGCCAAAGGTATAATTAAATCAAAGGTATAATTAAACTACTTGCTGACTACAGAAGTTGTGCACATCCTCCCTTTCACCTGGAGTGACCTCAAAAGGAGAAAATAAAAATCTCTACAACTTTTCTCTGTTGCATTCACAGTTCTGCTGTGCACTGACTCGACTATTTTCAGGGTAGATACACACAAAAAATGCAATATTGAGTTGACAACATGAAGAAGGGCTGGCTGAAGGGGCTTTGCAATATACCTGAGCTCCTGCTTCCTGCTGTAGTAGTACTGCATCTGCTGCTGGATGTGTTGGAGTTCAGCTGCCACCTCTCTCTGCAGCACCATTTCCTCTCTGGAACTGTGCTCGCCCTCTCGCCCTGCAGCTGAATGGAAGGCACAAGCAAGGGAAGTAGAACAGAAGTGCACTGTTAATGTTCTTAACAAAGAAACAGGGAACATTTTTAATAGACAGGAAAAGTGGCACCCTCCTGAGTCCTTTGCAGGTGTTTTGTTACCCAGTGGTACGTGCCTGTGCACCCAACAGGTCATGCCCTGAAGACTCAGTTTGAACACATAAATTATAAGATGCTCTAGTGGATGGTTTAGTACCACAAATACTGCTTTGGCCTACTGAGGATTTAGTGGTTTTTTATCTAGTCCAGAAGTAATAAGTAGTTAAAGTCTAGTCCTGCAGAACACAAACTTCATGCCTTTAAGTCCTTAAAAACACTGCAGTGAGATGTGCTTAGACCTCGTCTGTCCCCTTTACACCCACACTGTAAGTACAGGGAGCCCTCAGAGCCTGGCTGAGTAAACTCTTCTCCCCTGAAGTGAGTTCTGTCCCAGCACCTGAGCACATTCTTGCTACAAGAAGCCAAGCTCAAGCAATTCCTCAATCCCTAGAATAGGCCTTTAGCCCCCAAATTCAGCAAAATCCACACAACAGTATTCACCATCCCAAAAAGGAACACTGATACCCTGTCCCTCCTGATGCTGGCACACGAGACTGCCTTGTCTCCCATACCTTTTGAGTTGACTTGGAGTCTCACAGATTAGAGAGGAGGATGTGCAGCTGCCACAGCTCAGATCTGAGGACTTACCTGCAGTTTGGTGACTACGTTGCCCCACCAAGTTTTCAGGTGACAGCAAATGTGGCTGCAAATTTGGTTTCAACTTCTCCACAGAGTTCTGTTGAGAGTCTTGGGAATGGGCTCCTTTGTGACCTCTCACCGGCTGACCTCCTCCCTACAAGGCCAGAATGATACTGGGTTTTCCCTCACTGGGTTTTCTTGTCTAAGCTCTACAAGTAGGATGCACTTGACCTACTAAGCCCTACTCCCACTCAGACAATGTGTGGTGTTGCTGAGTCCCTCTCATAAAATCCCACAGAAGAAACAGATCTTAAAAATGGGCTCTTAATTCCTAATATGGAGTTATTTCATCAAGATTAACACCTCCCATTCTCTGGAGCAAGGGTTCAAAATGCAAGCAGCGACTTGCAGGTAGAGTAAGTTTCAATTTTTTGAGCTCAGACACAGCCACTGCTCCTAAACTGGAGCAATCAGTTTCTCTTAACCCCCTGTAATCTGGATGGCAAACTGTAACTGCTCTGATCTCTGAAGGGGCAGCACCCTCAGAGGAATTGCAACCAAAGGATCTGGGTAGAAAGGCCACTGGGAAAACAGGCACGAATTAGTGCAACACACGTGTGGATTGCTTCACACTGGGGGCATTCAAAGCCAGTTCACTTGGTCAGCTTTAAAGGTGACAGAACAAGAAAAGAACAGCTCAACACCAGTTGGGCAGTTCAGAGGAGCAATTCAGAGCTGGGAAATTCAGAAGTGCACAGGAAAACACAGCAATAGGCAACATGCCTGCTGACAGCAGCCCAAAACACACACTGGTTGTTCCTTCGGCAGTGCACTCACCTCTGATCCAGCTTTCCCTCGGGGCATGAAAGAGGCAGGAGACCAGAGCTCTGGCTCCTGCCCAGCATGAGGCACATCTTGTGTCCTCAGTGGGGGAGAGGGGAGAGCAGCATGTGGGAGAGAAGGTCGGGAATGAGCAGCATTGCCCATGTGAGAAAGCCGTTTACAGGTGCTTTCTTCCTTGTGAAGTGTCAGCCTTGAGTTCCCAGCCTGTGCAAAAGGCTGACTCACAGATGTTTGCTCAACGGGCACCTCTGACCTGTAAAGGAAGGAGAGTGATGTCACCATACAGTGAAACCTGTTGGCCTTGTTCTTTGCAGTCAGTGCAGAAAAGGAGCATCTTGTAGTTCCCTTGCATACAGCTCCCCAGTCAGCTGCTTTACTATGCCCACCGTAAGTCACCCTCTTTACTTTTAAAAATACATTTTCTACCTAGTGAAAGGAGGTCCAAGCAGTTCCTTGCTTTCTAGAGATTCCAGAAGGCAGTCAGGCCTCTGTGGTAGTAACCTGGCTTGTTGAATAGCATTTCTGGAAAGAAAAACAGAACAGTGCCCCAGATTCAGGATTATTTTAATTGGCATAAGCTGGCATTGCAGCTAAAGAAACAGTCCTGTTCCATCATTCATCCTCCCTCTGCAACATTCCCAGTGCATGTACTAATAATTCCTAAAGACTAAATTTCCACCTGCATTAATGTGACAACCTGGTTCACCATGTGAATGGCTGTGCCAACACAAGGAGTGGTAGAAGTGACACAACTGAACAGGGCAGAAACCCTTCTTTTGGCAGCATATACAAGCTTAGAGCAAAGTGAAGTCACCATCTTATTTCCCTGCAGGGCTCCTGTCCTGGGCTGAGAAGCTTCATGGAAATTATTCCTTGCAATTACCCCATGATCAGCAGGATTTTTTTAAGGAAAAGCTTCCCCAGGGCAAAGAAAGGGGCAAGAAGGAAGTTCTGCTTCTGTATAGCCAGGATCTTGATATTTATCATTTCATGAGAGCTTATGCACAACTTCAGTGCAAAGAACAGGAGCTGCAATGACAGCTCTGGGTCACTGGGGCAAGATAAACTCTCCTGATGGTCGAGTCTCATCACAGGTCTCTCAAAAGTTTCTCTGTGTAACTGTTCCTATGACAAATGACCAAAACTCCATGAATTCTGCTGTTTCTTGAGAAACACACAGTGAAGGTCTCCAGCTGACCTGATCCCACCTGTCACTGACATGCAAATATAAAGTCACAAAATCCTTCCTGATGGGTGGGCTGATGTTTACCCATAACAGCAGCTCTTGGGTGATTCCACCACCAGCCATACAATGCAGGTCAGAGAAAGAGTTAAGGAGAATGAATGGAATGAAGTGATCACTGTGAAAACTTGGAAACTCAAAAATGAAATACACATAGATAGAGTAAATATATGCAGATATGCCAGAGAAAAGGGAGAGGGACTGGAATTTTAGACTCACAGATCACTGAGAACTGAGCCCCCATCAGCAGGGTGCAGTAGTAGATGTCTACATTTTGAAGGCCATGGCTCTTCCTCTGCTGAAGGTCCTCCTGTCTCATCAGGCCTTTTAACTGTCACCTGCTTCTTCAGAGGTGGCAGAAAAGAACAAAGCTTATTTAATTTCTTGGAGAGAGGCTTGTGCTTCCACAGCATGGCACAGCTGACAGGAAGGTGGCAGGCTGCCTGCCAACACAAAGAGCAGCAGAGTCTGATGGCTCAGAGCAGGAAGCAACACCACATCACCAAGGGAGAAGGACAGTGCAGAAGGAACTGAGATTTCTGATGACCTCACAGCCACAGCAGCTCTCTCAGCTAAATTAACAGGTTACTGTGGTAACATTTGGGGAAGGAGAACTGGGTACTTCTGCAATAAAGCAAGCTGCACATTATAGCAAATGGAACAATTGGTATCTTGAAAATCTGGACTAGAGCTGAGAAAGCTGCCCAGAAGCAGGAAGGGAGCAATCAATATCTTCCCTAGCACAGCAGCCCTATCTTCCTGTTCACACACAGGGCTGGGCTCATACTCACAGGCAGAAGTGACACAAGCCCACATTTGAAGGTACAAGCAGTGCTAAAGCCAAGACAGGATCAGATGCAGCTCTAATGCTTCATTCTAGCATGGAATTTTGAGACCAGATCCCAGCCAACTGCAACTGTTTAATCCAGAAATATTATTAGTGGCAGGAGCTGACCAGTTTTGAAATAGTTTCATTAAGAAAGGTTCCCAATTAGCAACACAAGTCTGAAGTGCTCCAGTCTCAGCTGAATGAAATGCTTTGAACCACAGGCAAAAGTGCAATGTGGGATCCAAACAACAGCTGGGATGTGGGACTCCAAGATACACACATGCACATACACACATCCCCACTCAGAGCAGAGATCAGAGCAGCCCAATGCTGGATGTATCTGAGCAATCATTTGCCTCTTTCACCTTCAACTGGTGCTGGGCGTGGAGCTGTCCCTGCAACTGTTTCACGCCCCCAGTGTTTCTCAAGGGCCAGGTGACACCTTCTCTCAGAGAAGTTGTGTGGGGAACTCCTGTGCCTTTTTCAACACCACCTTCCTTCTCCTGTTGCCCTTTGGCAAACGTGAGCCAAGCATCAAATACCTACAACAGGAACAAGAGGGAGCTGTGAGTGTTCCAGGTTCTGGGCCAGGGACTCCTCCTGCAGACAGGAACCCTCTCCCTTCCACTGGATAGGAACAGACAAAGTTACAGCAATAGGACACTGCCACAAGGACAAAGGGACAGGGATTTAAGTCAGCTGAGGCTGGATAGGGTAAAACATGTCTACATTTTTTAATCAGCTAAGAAGATTTAAGGATAGTTTTCCAGCATTCCAAAATAACATAGAGCACCCCAAAGACCAGAGGAAACAGATCCTCAGCGTGCACTCTGCTGACTGCAGTCAGACCTGCAAACCTGCAAACTCACTGCCTGTCCCTGTCCCTGCCCCACACAGCCCTCACCTTCCTCTGCAGCGAGAGGGACCAGTGCCACAGCGCTTGCACCGTCTGCCGCTTTTCCCACTGCTGCTGACACAGCTGTCAGGGAAAAAACAATGCAGAGCAACCAGGTTAGAATTCATACATCCCACACCAGCCAAAGCACCAACCAAAGAGGAAATGCTGGTAGAGCCACAG
>JAWWLZ010000038.1:3016668-3032822 GCA_035041345.1 Poliocrania exsul
AGGCAGCCTTCAGCAGATCCCTGGAGTCCCAGGTCACTCTCCATCCCAGGGGGATGTCCTTTGCAAGCTACCAGACCAGCCAGTCACCTCACCTGCACAGATGACACAACAGACTGATCTTGGCTCCTACACAGATAACCAGGCCTTTTGAGAGATCAGTATCTCCATAAGCTCACCTAAATCCAAATGTTTTCTGGCCTCCATCACAGCTGTCACCTTCTCCTGGCGGTGACATGCTCGTAGCCAGGCAATGTGTCTCCACTGCAGCAACACCTAAACATTCAATGCAAACAGGACATGGGGGACAGACTGGCACTGCAATGGAAGGGGAAGCAAAGCACTCCCCCCCCCATTGCTGGCAACATAACCATGCCCTTCTCATTTTTCACAGAAGGGTCAGCAAGACAGTGAAAATTTCCTACAAATTAAATACAGCAGTATTTCAGAGGGCCCCCCTGGCATTTTTCAAGGCATTCTTCTTTTCCATCCACCCTCCCTCCTGCTCCACCTTGCCAGTATTACTGTGCTATAACATACTACTGGTCTTCCCTTCCTTCTAAGAAATGAGGAGAAAGTAAGGAAGAGGAAAAACCATGAGCTCACTCAGACAAGTTTCAGAGACACCTGCAAAAAACAAGGTGAGACTCCCACCTTTTAGACCTTTCTTAATAGTGCCTCTTAGATTAAGTTTATGGTTGTTCTACTTGCATTACCTGACCCCTGCCCTGAACCAGCCCCTGCACTGAGCCCCTGGTGGCTGCTGTACAGACCCCACCTTGGACAGCACTGCTCTCCTGTAGTGCTCATCTGCCCGAGTAGTTGCCTTGGCTTCGTGTATAAGAGCAAGGGCATTTTCTCTCCAGGTACACAGCAGCTGCCTGAAGGCAAAAACACATAAAAAATTTAAAAACAAACATACATCAATAAAAATGATTCTCACTTGTTTCTTTGGCACCTTCCTACTCACAAGGGAACCAAAACCAGCTGCCTCTTTAAACTCAGTTGTGCAAACCACCTTCTGCCTGTTCAGGTCTCTGCTGAGGAGAAGGCAGTGCAAAGCAGAACACTGAAATCCAGCAGCTGAGCCAGTCAGGCTCTGCAAGTGACTCAACTTATATAGCAATAAAACAAATAAGGTAATTAAAACTAAAGTAACTACAACCAATGCAATGTGATAACACCTTTAATCACTCTCCTCAATGTAATGCAAGACCTCTACATGTTCCAGGCTGCTGTAATACCATAACAGACAGAATCCATGCACTGCAGGGAGTGGTGCAGTTTGCTGCCTGATGACTCTCACAGACACAAACAGAGATTTAAAAAACTTTCAAGCAAAACAGACAGCAAACTGGAAGAGGCTGATTTCTTTTAAATGGATGACCTGCATGGAAATAGTGCATGGCAGAGTCAACTCCCAGCACTGAACGCTCAAGAAGTTCCAAAGGTGGCAGTGAAAGAAAGTAATGAATTTGACTGCAGTGCAGTCCCTTCCCTCCCACTGCACAAGGAAAAGGCTCACCCCAGCAGCAGCCTGTGGTGCTCCTCCTCCTTCTCAGCTACTTGGTGCAGAATGCACTGAATGTTTTGTTGGTAACTCTGCAAGAAAAGCACTGAGAGGTAGATTTCGCTCAGCTGTTAACACCTCTGAGGAGAGGAAACACCTAGAAACTCTTAGTAGCAGGTCAGCAGTGGCAGTAGAGTGGAAAAAAATACTTAGAGCCACTGACATCAAATTCTGCTTTCCTGTGACAAGTAATCACATAACAGTTACTGCTACCTACAATGTACCCTTCACCAAAGCCACGAGACTACACTGGTTCTTCTGCTCCACAAAGCAAAGCTAGAGCTTATATAGCTCTGCCTACAACAGCCTCCATTCCACCTTGCACACTTGGTGCCTGCAGCATGGCAGCTCTTCAGCTCTCACTGAAACACTTCAGCACACCCAGACAAGGGTCTCAAAGAAAAGGACATTCCTTCCTACCTTCCAGGCTGCCAAGGTCTTGCTCAGCAATGTGTGTCGATAGTGCAGATCTGCTTGCACCAACTTCCTCCACTTCTCACGCTGATGTCCCACATACTATAAGGAGGGAGTGGAAAAAACCCAAAAGCTAGGTACACATGAAGGAGGGAAACAGGCAGTGGCAGAGAGAAGAGGGAAAAACACCATTCCCAGTCTTGGGGGAAATGCCAGTCGTTCAAACTAGTGCTGCACTCTGCCATCGCTCCAAAAGGTCTAGTTGAGGTGCCCCTTCCTGCCTTTTGTAGGAATCCTCTTGAAGACAGGTGCAATCCATTCAAGTTAACAGACCTGCACTAATGCACTAGTGCCAACTATAAAATTCCTCATAGATTCTCAAGACCTGCTGAAAGGCCCCTCTGATACATCTCACCATGGTAAGGAAAAGACCCAGTATAACAGCACCCTGTGGCAGGGTCTGCTACACCCTGTGCACAGCTACAGGTCACACACAATGGCCTGGCTGCAAACAAGGGTTTGAGAAGGACACACACACACTACTGGGTAGGGACAAATTCATCACCTCCCTCTGGTTACATTCCCAGGTGTATCTAAACTGTACTCCAATCCTCACCATACCTAGACACATGAACAAGAAGCTGAAGAGCTCCCTCTCCTCCCTCTACAATTCCACCCACACTGAACTGGTTTTATCCACCTGGAAAGGGAGGACAGCTTAGGAATGACTAGTGTTTAAAATAAACAATTTAATTTCTAGCCATATGGGTACAAGCAATCTGAACATAACAAAGAATTTGAGTTCTTCCCCATCTGTTAACTCTCTCACCTCCCTCCACTTGTTCCAGGCCTGCTGCAGACACTTTGAGCAGTGAAATCTTAAGGCTTGCATCTCCTTGAGCCTCCTATAAGAAAAATAAGTATTTCTCCTATAATGCAATGCATGTTACTGAATCTTTCTAGCACAGCTCACACTTGTTATTTTCAGTAAGTCATTTACTGAATCACAAACTAGTGGACTCCAAAGCACAAATAAGGAGTCAGCGTCATTGGAATTAAACGCTATTTGTCCTTAGTAGGCCACCACAGGGCAAATAAAAACCACTCTCCCTTTTATAAAAAAAGTCTTCTTACTCTGTTTCTCTCTCCTGAGTCTTTTGCTTCCACAGACAGAAGGCCTTCAGCAGCAGTAGGTTACTGTAGTGATCTCTTGCACGAACCAAGCCCTCCTGCTCCTCCAAACACGCGGCTGTTTTTCTGCGCCAGGAGCACCAGAAACAACGCAGGAGTCGCCTTTCGAAATGAAGCACAGCCTAAGGGGGAAAGAAGGTGGCAATGAATTCATTGCACAGGCCAGGTACAAACATAAGGAGACAATCCTTAAAGGTGACATGCACAGAACTGTCCAGTGTTGTTTTCCTCTCCTCAGGCTGAACAGCAATGGACACAGCAGCAAAGCCCCTTTGCTGTGAGCCAATCCCTTCACTGTGAGAGACTTTAACACATTCTCCAGGTACCACCTGTGTGCATGTGGAGGGAGGAACTGTGACCAGAAAACAGCAGAACAAAGAGAGGAAAAACACAAGCTGGTAAATAGCATGGGAAGGACTTCCCAGAACCAATAAGCTCCAGAAACCAGTTCTGTTGAATTCACAAGAGGTGATAATCTCACACCACCAAGAGTCAGCCATATCTGCACAAGGACACCCACACATGCTACCAAAAACTTGGAGTTGTCTAATAACCCACATAAAAGACCACAGTGGCTGCTATATATAAAGACTTTGGGATTTTATATATATACACATCTTAGGAAATGAAGGACTCCTTAGGGAACGTTATGAACACCTTCCCAGAAGAAACTAATTTGTCAGTACAACCCTGGACTTCTTAAACAGGCTGGTGTTGGACCTTTATTACTGTTATTGGTTCAGTGAAGTAACTGAAACAGACAGTGAAGGGGAGAGCACACACATATTGACAGGGTGAGGGAATGAGTGACTGAACTCTGTGAATGGTTATCCTCTCATAATAACAGCTTGATTCTATTATTAACAAATGGCTTAATTTCAAGTGATTAGTAAATACTGGTTGCAATCCATCTCCCCTGACTTGATCCCCCACCAAGGAAAAGAGAATTTACAACACCCATGTCCATCTCATGCTAACTCATGTTCACAGATAGTGACTAAGAAATCACCCCCTCTACTCCCTAAGCAAAGCCAGGTGAGAGAGTTACATTTACCCTCTTCTCTCCCATTCGATACTCTTGCAGCTGGCAGGCCTTCAGCAGCCACGTGTCAAACACTCGCCTCATCAACACCCTCCTGCAGGCAAAAAGGGAGAATGTCTGCACAGGAGAGAACTCCCTCAGAAAACACACTGATCTCACAACAGTCAAACAACCAATCCATCTACAATTTAAACAGTTCTTTGATTTTTCAAATCATGTAAGCCTTCTTTAGAGATCATGCAGTGGATAGATCAATACTCTGATACAGTCCAGCTCTTAAATCCAAACAAGCCTCAGGAATTGGCTTAACCAATCTCTCTCACACATTCCACAGAGAAGCAGAAGGTGTAAATTGTTCACTACTCATAGCAAATATCAGAGCAATTGGCATCAAGATGGTCATGCTCCCAGAGGTATTACCAGACTTTAAAAGAGAACCAAAGGCCCACAAACTCCACATCAGTACAAGTTTACATTAATATTTCTCTGTATACCTATAACGGACATGAGCCACTAATGTTAAGGCCTGCTGCTGTTCTTCCTCCCTCTCTTCCAAACGGGACTTCCAACGGTTCCAGAACTTCTGCAGCACCTGAAATAAAACAAGACAGACACAAAAAAATCAAAAACATAGATATCAAGTGAGGAGAAGAATGCAGAGAAAGAAATTACTAAACTCCTACTTAAACTGCAAACTGCAGGGGTTGCCTCCTGCACAGCTTCATATACCAAACCTGTTTTATAACCTGCTAAGAATTTTTCTGGTAAAAGAAAAGAATCAACATAAATGTAGGGAAACAGAAAACTAAAATAATGTATTTAAGAGTAGCAGTTGACTTAAGCAGGAGATTTTCTGTGGTTATTAGCATTTAGGAACAAAGCCACAGCTGTAATAAAAGATACTTTGTAGGTGAAAGTGGAAGCCAATAAGGAGAGCTCAAGAAAAACTAACAGGAGAACAGAAGTCAGACTCACTGTCACTTGGTGCTGACGATGTGACAGATTCTTTCTCATTCTCTGCAGACAAATGTTCACAACATTCTGCCAAAGCCCTTTAAAGCCAAGTTTCTGTAACAACAAGAAATACACACAACCTTCATGTAATCCAGATCAGGTAAGCTCAGAACTGGCTGCTCCTTACACACAATATGTGTTTGATGCTATTCCTTGTAACAGGTAAGATTCATTACCTTGGCATCAAAGCCAGGCATCCATTTCCTCTCACAAATTGTTATTTTTCCAGCTGAAATAAAATTCCCTTCCACTTTCCCAGAGGTTTAGTGAGACACATCAAACTCCTTACTCAGCTACCAACACCTCCACCCGAATCCTTTCCAAGTCTTTCACCTCCTTCAATTCAAGACTCATAACTTGCTCCTTATCAAAACCATCCAATTCCCTTTTAGGCCTCCTCTGCACCAGGTCTTTGGGTCTACAGTCCCACAATACCTTGATTGAGGACTCAGCACAGTAAATAGCATTGTGAGAGCATCCTCCTTTAAAGTGCTCTTATAATGACTACTGTTTTCACTTCATGATCTAAACTGATTTATTGCTATTCTTTTGATGATTAGTACTGATCCACCCTTGAAAATTATTCAGTTCCAAAAAAAGCTGGAGGTTTGCTTGTGCCCACCTTTCAGACAGCCTTCAAGGATTTATTTTTAATTAAAAAAAACCACAAACCCGAACACCCCAAAACACTCAACTGTTTGCATATGCAGTAAGTTACCTTTGGTCTCATGTGAAGAGCAGCATGCATGCATTGCTGCAGAGGAAAAAGTAATCCTTGTAGCAAGACAATGTAAGAAAAAAAAAAGAGAAAATCAAGGGGAAAATGCAATCTCATGGTGGAATAGCCAGGGAGCAGGCAGTCTAATACCCTCAAGAATAATCTGCTACTTCTCCAGTTTCCCAACTGGAAGAATAACTGTTCTGGAGAGCTGCAGAGTTTCCCCATTTGTATTTAACTGGCAGATTCCAGAATAGTTAAAATTTAGAAATGTGATGTCCAATCCAAACTCCCTATGGCATCTCCCACTGAACAGCCACACACCCCTGTCAGCATTACAGGGACACTGCCCACAGCCCCTCGCACCTGACATGTAACAGGGATCTCACCAAGAGGTGATGTCTGTAGTGCTCCTCAGCCACCTCGCACTGCTGAGACTCTTCCACACACAGCACATCTGTCACCAAGTTAAAGTATCTCTTACACAGGAACATCCCTCCCAACACACACAGCCTTCTCCCACAGAGGGGCACTACATCTCCACTGAAATGTGCTGCAACATTTGAATTTCCAGCACTGTTATCCGCAGAAGTTTTGACTACAGGCAAGTTTTTAGATTTTGCTGGCTTACCACAATAGATTTCTGATTCACTGTTAAGGAATTCATCCACAACCATAAATCACCTTCTCCAGGTTCTTAGGTGTCAACATGCTAACATCTTGTAATTGCACCAGGTTAATTATTTGTTGGTATGGCATTAACACATCTTTCTAATGATAACATGTTTGTTGTCACCCACGCTGCTGCACAACATTCCTGCTTACGAACTGGATCTTTCCCCTGCGGGAATGCTTTTAACCTGTCTGTGCTAGGGAGTAAATACAGGGTGGATACAATGCTTCCAGTGTGCAAAGAGTGTCCATAAGGCTGCTTGTTTTTCCAAGGCCTTTTGGTGAGCATGAATCCTTCTCTTCCTCTCCAACAACAGCCTCCAATCGGAGAAACACCGTCGGAGTGTCCGGCTCCGGTGAAGCTCCTGGGCCAGCTCTGGAAAACAAACCCAAATTACTCCCGACTTGTTCTGTCCCAGACATTTGTATCAGGTGAGACTATGGCATCTAAGCCACTAGTTCTGATGTGACAGAAGCTCTAACACTGAAAGATGGTGGCAAGAATTCCCAGTAACACTCAGCTATGGATTATATTCCTCCTGTTGATCAAAGGCAGTTTTAATGCAGTGACCTGCTGTACTGCTTAAGAAGGGCAAGTTAAGACACTGTCACTTGTTCAACATACACAAGCTTGCACACATTTCAGTAAACTCCTAGTACTAGTTCCTAGATATCCAAGCTGTAGTCTTTTTCACTACCACTAATCAAAAGGCAATTCACACAAATATCTGAACTCATTCCAGTGACTTCAAGGGAAAAGACAAAAGAACTGGTGTAATAATCTTTGCCATTCTGCATGAGTTGAGATTTGTCTGATTATCAAGAAAATTCACAGACTGACTGCTCAAAGTCCTAAATACATCATTCTCACAGAAATCCCAGTTAGAATGTAATAGTCAATGTGCAAGTTTTCACCAAGGGAGCTGTAAAGCATTTTCTTTTAAATCACATGGAAAGTGGGTGATGTTCCCTGTTCAGTGCATGACCTCAGCTAGCCACGCCTGCCACCGTGTGCAGCCCAAGCTGCATCTCATCATCTGCTGGGCAGAGACACTGAAGTGTCTCCTAGAACAGAAAACCCATCCCTGTGCCCTAAGCAGAGGGGCTGAGCCCTGCTCTGCCCTAACTCACCACTGTCACTCACCATTCTGATGCTTCTTTACTCTGCGGAGGCTCAAGTACCCCAGCCACGCCCCCAGGCACCTCTGGAGTTCCGAGTGCCGATGGTGAGTTACTGCCCTGCTCTCCTTCTGCTTCTCACTCTGGCTGTACAAATACAGCTCTTGCCACTGCAACCAAGCCTGACAGAAGAGGTGAGGGAGGGCAGTGAGGAGAAAAAAATAAGATTAAGGAAATAGAACAAAGAGGAGAAGAGGAAGAACACGCAATAGGAAATTCCACGTAAGCTCTAAAGGTGAAAGCCAAGAGCAATGAACTTGCAATCTGAACCTGCCCTGATGCAGCTTCATCCATTTCCTGATATGCTACTGCTTTGTAAGTACTGCAATTTGCAAAGTAAATGAGAAGGAGGCCTAATTTTTATTCACCTACAACATTTTCACATGTGTGCAACTTAAATGTTAGAAATGTTAAGCAGTAGCTGAAGCTCCTGGGACTTACTCGAAATTGCAGGCTCTGGGCCCAGTGGTGCAGAGCCAAAATATTCATTTTATGTCCAGTGTGTTTCTGGTAGTGTTGTCTTCTCCACACTGCCCAGGAAACGCTGCCAAAACAGTGTTACAGACATGCTGAAACAGAGGTGCCACAATGCCATGCAAGAAATCAGCTTCCTCTCACTGGAAAAAGGTACAAACAACCAGACTCACAGAACAGTTTGGGTTGGAAGGGATCTTAAAGATCATCTTGTTCTAACATCCTGCCATGGGCAGGGACGCCTCCCACTATCCCAGGTTGCTCCAAGCCCTGTCCAATCTGGGCTTGGACACTTCCAGGGATGGGGCAGCCACAGCTTCTCTGGGCAACCTGTGCCAGGGCCTGCCCACCCTCACATGGAAGAACTTCTTCCTGATATTCAATCTCAGTCTACTCTGTTCAGCTTAGAGCCTTTTCCCCTCGTTCTCTCACTGCGTTTTGCCTTTGCTAAACGTTCCTCTCCAGCCTTCCTGAAGGCTCCTGTTAGGTATTGGAAGGCTGCTATAAGGTCTCTTAAATTCATAGTCTATGGGTGTGCCAGAAAAACTCACACACACACCAAAAAAGAAAAATAATTTTTTTTAAAAAAATCAGACATGAAACAAAGTCACTGCAAGAAAAGGTAAGACAACCCAAGCAAAACCCCTGAAATTAGCTCAGTTGGTTAAAATTTGGTTGTAATAATACCAAGGTCATGGGTTCAATCCCCTATGTGGGCCATTGCCTTAACAGTTGGACTCAATGATCCTTGTGGGTCCCTTCCAACTCAGAATAGTCTGTGACTCTGTGAAAAGCCATGGCTTCATGATCAGTGCCCCTCTGCCTGTTTGCACTCCATCCTTACCGCAGGCAGCTCCTTTCCCTGAATGCCAGTGCCACAGACTGCATCCCACGCTGTGTCCTTTGAACACCAACATAAACCAGCCAGCACCGCCAGGTCCTGAGCAGTTTTTGCTTCTTTGCTGTGCACAACAGAAAACCAAAACGACAGCACCTTAAGTTCACACAGGAATCTGGTGTGTTTGAACCACTCCATCACTGCCCACCCCCTCAACCTGCAGACACACCTGGTGGGGAGCCCTGCAGTGACAGGACCCTCACCCTGGGCCAGGGGGTCACACTGCCCAGCCTCAGAACCGCTGACAGCACCGTCCGTGCCACTGGCTCAGAGCAGCGTGAACGATCAGACAATGGCATCGCTTTGTCCTCAGTGCTTACAGGGTATAGAGCTGTGTGACAGTACTGGTAATGGCCTTAGTGGGGAAGAATTACAGGATTTTGTTTGGTTTGTTTGGAAAAAAAGAACTTCATCAGGTTCATCAGTAGCTTTTCAGGAGTTATTCTCTAGTACAAGCAGAGAAATCAACCAGAAATAAGTCAAGTTTATTTAGCAGGCTGGTCATGCAGCTAAAAACAGAAGTGGTGTCACAAATTCCAGGTTACCACTTTATGCAGGGTGCTGCACTTTGTCCTCACAGCAGGCTGGCTGGTCAGCACTGACACTACTGAAGCAAAGTTATTAGAAAAGAAACACCATTGATTCGATGTCCCTTCATATTTACACATAAAAAAACCCCAAGCTTTTCTTTTAATATTTCCTTGCAAATCAAGAATCAACCTACCTTAAACCAGGTCACTTTTCTGTTTATGATTAAGTAACATGGTGTAAATACTCTGGCCTTGCTCAGTAAATAAGACAGTTTGTGTCCAAAGGTGCCAGCTCTATGACAGTCTGAGGCAACAATCATGTGCAAAGAAACCAATTAACTGATTTTGCAAACCAGCTCAGAACAAAGCCACAGTATCATCTTTACACCAGGGTCATCCTTCCCTTCAGTGAAACATATTCCCTGAAACCCAAGGAAGATGCAACCAGTATAGAGAGCTCCAAGACAAATCCATTGCAGAGCAAAGAATCTACACAATAAGACAAGGGGCACTTTAAAAGCTTGGGCTTCTTTTCAATTGAAAGACACAAGCTGGAAGGAACAGTGAATACAGATAAAATGAGTGCAGTTAATACCTCAGGGAATTATCATCTAATGTCTATAGCCACAGTTGACAGAGAATTCCAACAACACGTTCCAACAAAAATATCTATTTGAGTACATGTTAAGTAAAAAAAATAACCCAAACAAATGAAAAACCAACCAAACCACCCCCTCAGAAACAAACAGTGCAATCCAGAGCAGATGGAGAGGCCCTTAAGCTTATTCAGGGGCATCCCTAAATAACCCTGTAGCTACACAGCAGTGCCTCACAGGGAGTGCCCCTGCCAGTCCCAGCCAGCCATCTGCTCCTGGGAACACTGCACTGCCAGGGCCTGGGGGGTCAGGGTGCAAACAGGCACGGGGGACAGGGACTCTGAGTGAAGGTTTCCCTTGGAATCTCCCACCTCAGTATGTTCCCAGACAGCTGCCATCCCTTCACTTACCATGAGACTCTGCAACGCAGTATTTGTTCCTCTTCCCTCGCTGCTGGCACACGTAGGCTCTCCAGGCATGGAGTATCCAACTACAGAGGAAATGCCTGAAAAAGGAAAACAGTGAACACTTGGTGAAACAGCCTCCAGTGCCTACAAGGAGGATTCTTTCAAGGTGAGTTGCACTCCAAAGATATGCTAAAAAGGGAATTTTGACTTCATCCTAAGATAACAGCCACAAAAAAAAGACAGGGTAAGTAACATATGACAATCAGCAATGAAGACATTGCCCTTGGCCTAGAGCTACTGTGGCTGTAACTTGCCTACTGGTATTAATAACTCCTTCAGAACCCAAGGAAAATTTCTCACACACCCCCCAATGGGAAGTCATTTCACAAACCTGTAATGGCTCTCTGCTCTGAGCTCCCTTTCTCTGCAAACTGTCTGCCACTCCTTCCACAGGCCAAAACTTTTTTGAAGAATCTTCTGGTCATAAAAGCACCTAAACAGTTGAAAGATTTGGACATGGGAAACTTCACACAGGTTTCCAGAGTGAGCACAGATCAGTTTTAATGAAGGTTACACTGCCTCTCCTCCAGTCTTGCCTGATCAGCCTAACAACATCTAATTGCATTTAAAGCCACCACCCTACTGTGACACTTTACTCCAAGACTCTGTGAACATGACAAGAACCAGTCAGTTTACTGGCTGCAAATTCTTCACATAAAGGCAAGGAATAAGACAGATGTTGTTAACTTGCCAAATATCAGAGCATCAGTTGACTAAACCTATGAATGACTTGCATATTCTACCCTCAGTTCTGTGTTTTACTCAAATTATCAGCACAGTTGATAACAATACATGTGTTTTCCTTGCTAATTTTGTTCTTTGCTATTTTAAACTCAAAATATTTTATATATATAAACAAATGCAAAAACTCATCAGATTTTACAGTGCTTTGATGTTCCATTTTGTTTTAGAAACAGCATGCTGATCTTGAATCACCACAAATTTAAAATCTTCCCAAAGAACACTTGAATAGGCTCAGGAACTCCTTCAGCCAATTGTACATCATCTGTGCTAAAAATGAATCTGTTCACCTCTTTGTGTACCTTCTCCTTCCAATGAACACTGAGCCATGAACAAAATGGATTCACAAGTCATATATGACCTTCAAATTCTTTAACCTCAATAGATCAGTGTCTGCTTTTATACCCAGATTTAATTAACACACACCTGGACAGGTAAGAAGTGATTGTACATTTCAACTGAGCTGTGAACAGCTAAAAATTCAAATATAGGAAGATCTGCATGCAAGATTTGGGGGTTTGATCACATAATCAAAAATAATGGTCATAATCTAATCTTTCAAACAATTAGGGGTTTTTTATTTTTTAATTTTTTTTATTTTTTAAATATTCAAACACTTTTCCATGTGGTCAAGATGACCTGAGCAGCAGCCTAAGAACATAAAAGTCTCATCAACTGGAGTAGGAATCCTTTCAAAATATTTCTTACCTCTTTGTATTTCTGATGAAAAGGTAAATAAAGGACCCATGAGAACATACAGGCCAACAAACAAAAAGCACACAAGCCCAGACTCACAATTTTGATCATAACTATCCCACCAACTCCATGAAATTGGTCATGTCTGTAGTAACAGCAGGATTAGGCCCAGAATACTGACAGGTCCCTCAGCAAACACAGATCAATCCTCTCACAAGTTCCAATTCACAGCCACCTACCCCAAGCCAAGTTGCTAAGTCATTCCAAACACTCAAGCAGAAAAGGAAAAACAAAAAAGAAAGAAAGGAGAAATGAGCTATATGTTAATTTTTTGGACTTGGTGCATTAACAGAACATTGCAAATAAAAGCTACGGAGAACTGGAGACTTTTAAATCTAAAAAGGCAATTCATTATTGCTTATGTTCATTGCTGACCTTTATAAAAGGTATTTCCACTTTTAAAAAATCAAATAATTATTGTCCTGAATTTATAGGCAGCCAAAGTAGTGCCAGAGCAGTAGATGGGACACCAAGGATGGTGAGGTTCCATTTACCAACTAAGGCAAAACCAGAATATATTTGATACAGTGCAATGAAACTGAATCACTGAGGGCCTGATCTTATTCCAAATGCAAGAAATGCAGCTCTTCCCACTGGGAGCTGCTTCAGTTCCCAAGGGCATGGCCAAGCAAGAATGAACATGCAAATTAAAGCACGCCAAGAAGAGTATCAAAGCACTGGGTTTCAGGAGCCCACACAACAGCAACAACAGAAAGGAATGATCTGCCACAGGGATTTCCAAGTCAGACAGATACCAAACACACACACAAACACATTAACAACACAGCAAACAGTAAAAGGAACTGAATTTTGAGAGCTCTCTCATCTATATTTTGAGAAATTGTTAAATTTAAAGCAGGAAGCACAATCATACTCCATCATTTATATGCATGTACAGTTCAGCTCCATCAAGACACCACAATTCCTATGAATTCAGTTAGTAAAGTTTAACCAGGATTATTAAACCAAAAAGCAAGAGCAAGAGAACTTACAGAGAACCTACCAGTGATCTCAAACCACATCCAAATATTTTCTTGGGAGGCAGTGCTCTCTCAGCCCAATGGTTCACCAGTAAGCCAATTAATAAAAAGAAAAGCCCACCCTTGAGTTCTGTAATTTTATCTACCTGGCTTGGGAAGGGAGAACTTGTCCAAATGTCATTTTTGCCCACAGATAGAAGAATTTTCTTGCTAGATATCTGGAATATAAGGAAAGGTTAGCAGCCTTTGTACTCCTCCTCTGCAGATTCCCAGGCAGCAGTAAAAACCAGGAACTTTCATGCTAGTTTCAGTAACAAAACTAAGGGCCTGGTTTCAGAGATCAATGCATATATGAAATATTTACACCCTGGAATTAATACCTGTAACATAATAATTCATCAGGCATAAACAGAGGTCTGAGTTTTATTGCAAGGCTTTAACTGGGACACACTTTAGAAAAGCTGGGTAGCCAAATGTCTTCCAAGCAGCCCCTTTACACCCAGTGGCACCACTGAGCAGGGTGCTGGTAACGGGGGGGCCTTTCTGTGCTTTAGAGTTGGTAACATCACAGTTTCCCTCAAGTCAACCAGCTCAGTCCAGAATACCTGAGCCAGTTCAACGTTCAGCCTCCCCTGAAACCAAATCTTCGTCCTTCCCACCTCCCCCACAGCAGTTCTGCTTCTTCACAGGTTTCTCCCAGTAGCAGCTCAGCTCCCTGCTGTGTTCCTGTGACACTGTAACCTTCCCTCCTTTTCTTTCCGATGGATTTAACAGTTAATTGGCACACGGAGGGCCCCAGTAAGCACCAAAGGCTTCACAAGGTTAATTAAAGCACAGCCATGAAGGGGCCTCCCTGTTTCAGCAGGTCTGAGCTGCTCCATCAGCTCCAGTTGCTCAATAAATAACAGGCTTTTAATCTCTAAACAATTCCATCCCACCTTTGTCAGGATTCTCTCAACAAACAAAAGAAGTAAAAAAACACTAGAGGAGAGCAAGAGAAAATCATTACACCTGGCAGAGTATCACAGAATACTGTTAAACAGCCCTTTTAAAATGTTGCATTACAAAATAAAAACATATGGGAAATCTGACTATGCTGCCAAGTAGCCACAAGAGATATTCAAAACAAAAACTAAACTTCTGCCTCAGCCTACACTGCTACTGCTAAACCCAGACTATTCTAGGTCTGACCCCTCTGCTCCATTCAGTGAAAAATGTTGTGTGTTTATCACCTGCTCCAGAATTTATTTAACCTTCTTTGATTCTGGGCATCCCCAACTTGACCCAGATTGTCATGAGCTCTGGCCTGACATTCCTGTCTGGCACAGTGGGCAGTGACAGGTTCCCCACTCGCAGGGACTCCATGCCCAGGTGGTTGTTGGATCTTCAGAGATTTTGAACTAAAAAGGAAAGGAGAGAAGTTTTGTGTAAAACTACATTGACTGGAAAGAAATGGCATTATTTCAATAAATTAATTTATAACAAAGGTATCCAATCACACAGCTACAAAATGCTAAAACATTTACTGTCTCTTTATCAGGTGTTTTTCACTATCTGGAGTTTTAATGTCAAAGTTTCCCCACACAAGCAGAAAGACACATTTGAGTGCAATCAGGCCACAGACAATTCCTTTCTCCTTTAAAGCTGAAATGAAAAATCACTGCAATGTATTTGTGCTTCCCCTCCCATGTGTGAGCACACAGAGAACATCTGAATGTGGATTTCTGCCTTTAATTCTCAAATATATTAAAGTATTCTGTCTACTGCTGAAAAATTCTCTTGAGTACTGGGGAACTGAAAGGAGACTTTTCCATTTTAACATGAAATGCTCTTTCACAAAAAACCCCTTCCTAGTTTCATTCCTATCTTAACTAAATACGTTTCTTCTCAAAAAAACCTAAAAATCCCTTCCTGTTTTTACATATTCATCACTAAAAAAACCCAAAATTAAACATATTTTCCTATCACAGTTTACTTTCACATGTAAAATCTGAAAAATAAAGTGTGTTTTTATGAACTCTAAGTATTTTGTCATGATAATTTTCTGAAAACAAGGATAAAAAAAACCCTAACCAGATAAAACTTGCTGGACCAGTTGTATTGAAGCTTCTTTCCCAAAACAAAGGCTGCCACCACCCTGAAAATTTGCACTTTAGAACAGAAACACGTTCTTGAGCTGCAGAAGAGGAAAGAGAGGAGGGAAGCCCAAAATCTCACCCTAATAATCACCTGAACTGAGCTGAGGAAAATGTGGCTGCAACTAGAAAAAAATGTTGGCTTCACAAAATGATTGGAACAGTGCAAGTTCCAGAGGTTCAGCTGAGTAACCACTATGAACAGCAAATCACTGAGTCTCTGGGAGCAAATACAGCATTTTTGGCCTGTTCCAGCAGGCTGCAAGGAGCTAAAACAAAACTAATGACAGAAAACAAGACCTGCATTTTGCACGAGAAATTCTTGTGCTATAAAATATTATCTGAGTGTTTTCTGAGAGGTGGGGCCTGTCCAGCAGACAGCAGAGTTCTGTTCACATCAAGATGTGCAGTTGAGGCAACTCTCTTTACTTATGAAGAGTCTCAGGCACTTTAAAATTTATGCAAAACAGCTTCCAGAATGAGGTTCCTGTAAAGCTCTTAAAACTGTTTAATCTGCTCCAAAGGGAAACCTGCTCTGACCATATGTGATGACACTGTCACAAAAAGGAGTCAAAAAATCACACTTGGGTAAAACACACAAAAGTTTTGCATTGAAGTCTAAGGTATGTGAAAACCTAATAATTTCCCTAAACATTGTATGTGCTGCACATATTTTAGTGATGATGGCCCATGTTCATGAGAATTTATGGCAACTAATCATGAAAAATAAGAGTCAAAGAAGAATCATTTCACCCTTGTGAAGTCAGAAAATGAAAGCAG
>JAWWLZ010000038.1:3036585-3072467 GCA_035041345.1 Poliocrania exsul
GCGGCGCGGGACGCCCGCCGGTGAGTGCGGGCGGGGATCCGCTGAGTCACCTGCCCCGCCGCCGGCGAGGGCCCGCGCGGCGCCCCTGGCTCGGGACGGGGCCCGGGCCGCGCTGCCCCCACGCCGCGGGGCGAGCCCAGCCCAAGCCCGGCCGGGCCTGAGGGCTGCGGGGGGAGGCGGGTCCGGCCCCGCGCCCCGGCCGTGTCCGCAGCGGGTGTTGCGGTGCTGCAGCTGCCGGGCCGTGGGGCAGGGCCCGGTCTGCCCCTTCGGCCGGGGCCGGCGGGCTGGGCCGGGGGCGGCACCGGGAGCCGGCGGAGGAACTCGGCGCTCCCCGCGGTGTCCGAGGGCCGGACTGTCGCGGGCTGGAAGGAAAAAGCTCCCGCAAAAGCGCACGGCTCGAAATCTGACGGCTTGGTTTTGTTTTAATCAGCTCCGCGTTCCAAGGCTTTGAACTAACCATGGATAAAAGAGGAGGTGTAACAGAAACGGAAAATGGCGATGCTTTCCTGGAGCTGAACAGAGTTACAACCAAATACCCTCATCGTTACACAAAGGTCAGCCCCCTCTCCTGCCCTCCTGGAGCCGTGTGTGGAGCTGCCGGTTACAGAAGGGGAGGGGGAGGTTCTGTAAGAGGGAAGCAGTGAGGGGAAAGCTGAAAAGCCTTTGCCTGGATTAGGATTTGCAGGGTGGTGTAAAACGAGCAGCTTGGTAAATGTGATGTAGCTGTGCAGTCCTGTCCTCGAGATACTTCTTGATTCCCACCACCTCGTTTGAATATCTGAGCACCCACAGCATGTGCTGAGAGATTAAGGTAGAGACTGAAGTATATTGTCCTACCAACTCTCTCAAGCACTTGCACTTCATAGTTAGTTCTAGTTCTGCTTTCAGCAGAGTTCCTTTAAGAGGTTGACCAAAATGTTTCTTTGCAGTGGGTGCCACTTCCTAGGAAGGTGTAGCACTCCAGATCTTATCAGGAGCGTTCATGTGTTTACTGGATGCCTCCTGTAACATTAGAATTGCTCATATTTGGCTGCTGGAAGCTTGTGCAGTTGATTCCAACTAATGCTTGGTGTTAAAACTTGAACACAGGTGCTTTTGTTTAACTGTAATACCTGAGGAGCAATACCTAAGAATAATAACTTGCAATTAAAGGTTATTTCAGTACTAAGTGAGTTTGAGGTGCTGTGGGGTTTAGGGCTCCACTCTTGTTTGGAGTTTTGGTACCACTGCTGAAAACTGGCTTTGGAAGGAGTGTGTAATGGGGGCTGGTTTTCCCAGGGCTGCAAGCTGTGGGAACAGGTGGTCATTGCCTTGTGGAAATCTGTTAAGATACTTTGCAGCAAATGGCCTGAAGTGTGGAACAGGGTGAGACAGTTTACTGTTGCTGACTGTGTTATCTTACTTGAGGAATTCAGAGCTGTTGGATCCCTGGTAGGTTGTTTTCTAAAAGTAAAAAAAAAATATCCTTGTGGCTCTGTTCTGTTGAGATAGTGAAGCTCTGGCTTGTTTTAACCAGACATCAACAATAAACCATGTACTTGAGAACTGGCAAAACTTCATGGGAGTAGTATGGCTGTCCAGTTCTTTGACTTCTAGAGAAGATGTGCACTTAATCTTTGAGGATGCAAAGGGTACTATTGGGCAGACCTTGGTACTCAGTTAACTGCTAAGTGAAGGAGAGGAGCTGGTTTTAGACTTTCCCTATTGAAAAAGTGATATCTATACTTGTTCAGTCTTGCCCAGCTCCTCTCAGAGTAGTAACTGAGTGCAGGTTCAGATTCTGCTTGCTTTTTGGGCAGCATTCAGCCAGTGCTGTGGTGGCTGTGCACTGAAACCAATGCATTTGTAGCTTCAGTCATTTGGTGCCTGTAGTTTCTGATCAGTATAAAGTTGCAGAACTAGTGCCAGAAGGTGTCTGGTCTTGTCTATCAGTTGGTTTTCAAGCAGTCTAAATCAAGAAATACCAGAAATCAGTTGGTGTTGAAATATCTTCCCTCGGATTCTGGTTTTTATACATGTAACATCTTAAGTATGGCTGGTTTAAGGTGCTCATGTAGTCAACATTGTAAGACACTTTAAATGGTCCAGTTTCCTACTAATTAGTGTTGGAGGGAACACAGTTTTGGGACATGTGCTGCTGATTTGGAAAGGGGACTGATTTCCTTTAGTGGTTTGTATTCACTTACTACCAGTAGGAAAACAATTGGCTCATACTATGAGTACTTCTAAGCTGTTTGATTAAAACTGTTTAATAACAGCTAAACACACTTTTTCACCCAGGTACTTAAACATACCACTGTGTGAACTAAACAGAAAAATCACCAAAAACACTTTGGAAGTGCCAGCACTCCTCTCCTCTGTTGCAGGAGTGCTCTGTGGTCCAAGCTGTGTCTTTTCTAGCTCGTGGGAAGCTGTTGCTCCACGGGTGCAGAGCTAATGAGCAAAAGCCAAGGAACAATTCAAATTTTCCTCACTTGAATGAAGGACTGTGATAGGATGTGATTGAGGGCCTGTGGACTCCCTCTCGTGGCCAGAGAACAGCCCATTCCCGATGTGGTGATGGACAGGGCTGTTAATACTTGTAGTATCTGCATCAGGCTGTGATAGTGTTACAGCACTGATGTTACTCAGATTGAGGTTTATTTTGGGAAACTGTGGGCAGGGAGGCCAGTGTTCCTCCCTTTAATGGAGCTCTTTTTGCTGAAGGCTTGATGCTTGAACATATTTGTCAAGGTTTTATCCAGTTACCAAACTGCTATCTGCAAACTTTCAAGTATCAAGCCCGCACAGCTGATGAACTGGTTTGAATCACATGGGGATAACGATGTAAATGCTCTAGAGGATGTTGTGTTCTTGGAGGGAAAACAGTTTGGCTGCTGTGTGGTGTCTGCTGTTAGGATTTCTTTATCCTTCCAGCTGCCCACTGATTTCTGCACAGTTGTGAATCAATTCAGGATGGTTGGGAGTGAGGCAGATTGAGGGAAGTTAATCTAGGGAGAAGGAGTAAGTGTAATTACAAATGTGCATCTTGATTGCACCCAAGATTTAAGGCTCTGATGATCACACTATTAATAATGATTTTCAAATGCAACAAACTCTGGATTGACTGCTAGTCAAGTGACTGACTCAAGATGTGCAGTGGTAAACTAAGGACTGTTTGAAAGCTGGTAGAAAGTGGGAAAATAAGTCATCTTTCAGCCCTGATTTGGTGTTGGGTGGAATGGGTAATTGCATTACATACATTTTGGTATCTTCCAGTTGATGATGATCAGAAATGGCAAGTTTGTCTGGGATTTCCAGGTCCACACTAGTTAACTTGTGTTGTGGTAATGGTTTTTTACCTGTTGAACATCCAACACAGCAGTTTTGATTCCTTTTTGGAACTCAGCAGCTCCAGTGTCCATGATGCCTGTCTTGTTCACAAACTGAGCTGTGCAGGCAAGTGAAACATGTAAACATATATGGTGTGAACAGCCTGGGAGTGTTCCCAAGGACTGAACCTGACCTAGTAAGGATCAGTACTCCAAAGAAATGTTTGATCAGTGGCCACTGGTAGAACAACTGAAACTTTCACTGCAGTAGTTCACAGGATATGAAACAACATATTGTGAAACTTGGGTTGTCCAATTGCAACACTGCATTGAACAGGCAGCTGGGAATAGGCAGTTTGAGTCACTTAAATCTTGGCTGGGTAAGACAACTAATGTCTGGATTTATTTTTTTTTCAGGAGGAACTACTGGATATTAAAGAGCGTCCCTACTCTAAGAAAAGACCTTCTTGTCTTTCTGAAAAATATGACAGGTATTTTCTTGATTATACAAAGTCTGTGTGCATTTCTCTCAAAATAAAAGTTTAAATTGCAAAACACTGTTAGCTAAGAAATTCTCTTATGTTGATGGGAGATGCAGGTGCTACAGAGTTCAGTGTATGGCAGTTCTCAGGAGTACTAATCTGCTGGGAAGGGTTCATGCTCTGGCCAGGGATTTTGTGCTTTGCACACAGATTATTTTCTGCTGGGTCTCATGTTATAACTTCACACAACACAAGTCTGACAGACTTGCAGGTAAAACTTCCAACAGTGTAGATGGCTGTGTAGCACAGACTGGGTCAGGTGGTAACAACCTGTTCTCCTTGGTGGGTTCCTTTCCCATGATTACTTCACTTAAAAATGAAGATGAGTGCTCTTGGCTTGTGTTTGTAAGTTTGCTAAGCAGCAGTTTCTTTACTGGTCAGATTAATTTATTGTACCAGTAAGTGAGATTGAAGTAAAATTACTTGAATGCTTAAGAGCAGCTGCATATGATCTGCTTCAGCTGTTTCTCAGTGTACCAGGCAAACTTCACCAATAACTAGCCTTGATAGTCTGGTTGGTTTTGTACTTCCTCACTGTTACAGAAGGGATCCAAATACCATTTGTGAGTAGTAAACTACAGCAGGCAAAGATACAGAAGGTGGATGTGAAAGGTGTTCCATTTGTACAGGTTGCTAACCAGGGAATCCTGGGGTTTCAGCACAGCTCTATGAATTATTTATTAGACTACAAGGTAGCCAACAATCCTGCCATTCTCTTTTCACAGTGATGGTGTCTGGGATCCAGAGAAGTGGCATGCATCTTTATATCCAACTTCAGGAAGAACTTCACCAGTGGAAAGCTTTAAAAAAGATTTGGATTCAGATCGGACTTCACTGATACGTAGGATAGTAGGTGAGTGTGTTCTCCCAACACGAGGCTTGGACTGAACCTGGGCTGTTGGCAAAACCTTTCCTTTGACATAACACAAAGGAGAGTATATAAAACCTCTCTGAAAATTGTTTGACTCTGTAGGATGAGTCTCAAGGAAATTTTGGCTGCTCTGACTAGACTGTAGTTAGTTTTCTAGTCTCTGAAAATTGTTTGACTGTGTAGGACAAGTCTCAAGGAAATTTTGGCTGCTCTGACTAGACTGTAGTTGGTTTTCTGGTAACTTAGGTAAGAACAATCTTAGGCAGCAGTCAGTTGTATCCCACTGTTCTTGCCATACAGGAGATAATGCAAGTGCAGGGGACAATTTCCCTGCAGTTCAAGCCTGAGTACTTAGAAGGCCTATAGTGGGAAAGAAGGTACTTCCCAGGAGACTGCAGTGATTCCTCAGTGTCCAGCTGTAAATTCTTCTTGTTTGTGCTTCCTGTGGTCTCAGCTGGATTAGCCTCAGAAAAATAAGTCAGGAGTGTTTTCCTTCAAAAAGCCCTGGGATAGCAGCAAGGGTATGGAACAGCCAACTCGCTCGTCTTTGCTGATACTTGGAATTTACTGCTTTTTGTGTGGCCTTTGCCTTGCAGACCCGAGAGAGCGAGTGAAAGAAGATGACTTGGATGTGGTGCTGAGTCCCCAGAGGCGCAGCTTTGGCGGTGGCTGCCACGTGAGCGCGTCCGTGAGCTCCCGGCGGGCGGGCAGCCCCCTGGAGAAGGACAGCGACGTGCGCGTCATCGGCGGCCGCAGGATCGGCAGTGGCCGGATCATCTCCGCCCGCAACTTCGACAAGGACCACCGCGGGGGTGACTCGCGCGACGGCAGGGACCGGGACCGCGACTACAAGGACAAACGCTTCAGGGTCTGTGCTCTCGCTTCAGCTGCGTGTTAAATCACGGGGTCTGGGCCCTTAGGGAAGGTGCCAGGGGCAGGAGAGCTGCACACAGCAGTGCAGTGTCCTGGGCCTTTGTGGTTGTGGGAGTTTTAGTTAGGCCTAGATGTAAACCTTAATTTTAGTAGGCCCTGATAATCTGATGTAGATTAGAGGGGACGAACATCACCTGATTTAAGCAACCAAAGAAATATTTCATACCAGATGATGCAAAACTGAGATGTAAATACAGTAGAGCAGGAGGTGTTCTCTCAGCATCATGGCTGCAGTAGACAGTGGTGTTGAGGGTGAGCACTTGGTGCTTGAGCAGCTTAATTACTTCAGGCTGGGATGCATGTGATACTGTTTATCTTAGAAACCTTGTCTCTGCTGACTTACTAGCAAGATACTCAAAAGTCCAATAGTTCCTCTACAGTCCTTAACCTAGCAGTTGTCAGTGAGTATTTCTTTAACCTCAGCAAATAGAAGCTTTCCATGCTTGTAGGCTTTTTTTTTTGTAATGTTTTTTGGTTTTTAAAAAGAAGAAACCACTAGCCTCTCAGGTTATAGAGGCCCTTGTAGATTAATAGCCTTTGGTGTAATGAAGCAGAAATTCAGCTGTGAAGTTTAAAATGTAAAAGTTTACTGAGCATACAGGGTGTGCATATAAACCTTTAAAAAAACCAAAAAACAACCAAAAACAAAAGCAAAACTGGCATGAAAAGGTGGTCATTTGCTTTGGAAGTCAGGGAGGAAACTTAAAAAGCAGCATTTTATGGTTAATGTGGTTATTATCCTGCTTCAGAGGGAGTTTGGTGACAGCAAACGTGTCTTTGGGGAGCGAAGAAGGAACGACTCTTACACTGAGGAGGAGCCTGAGTGGTTTTCTGCTGGTCCTACAAGTCAGTCTGAGACCATTGAGCTCACAGGCTTTGATGACAAAATTTTGGAGGAAGATCACAAAGGGAGGAAACGTACAAGGCGACGCACGGCCTCCCTGAAGGAAGGTAAGGGCACATCTCACCCAGGTTTGCTTGCCTGCCACTGTGGCACCTTCCTGGACAGAGAGGGGATTGTGCCAGATCCAGGCAAGTGTGAAAAAAATGCAGTTTATCAACTTCAAGTCTACAGTGATTATTACCACTGAAAAAGCAGCACTATGGCAAGAGAGAAAATGACTTTTTACTGCTAGAAATTCTGCAGGTGGACAACATAAATGAATCCACTGCTATACCTCAGGTCTGAGTTGTAGTGCAGTTCCAAGCACACTAGGTCTGTAGTCATGTCACAGCTCTTTTGCAGCATCTTTTTGAGTGTTTTTTGAGAAGTCTTTAAAGCAAGAAGTGCCCTGGTCTTGGTGGAGGAGCAGGAGGAGCACTATTAGTCAATTTGTCGTGTGCTGACAACATTAAGAACCTGATTCAGGAAGGCAGAGGCTGCCAGAGGATTCTTGATGTCAAACCAGCAGCAGCTGTTGCCCTCACACCTTTGTGTGCTTGGTTGTGGCAGCACATCTGATGTGTGTTGTGCTCCCTGGGCTGAGCAGTTGTTCCTGCACAGTTCAGTGGCCAATCTTATTTTTTGAGCCAGGTACTTTTCCTAACAGCCTGGAAGCTCTGTGGTAGGGCTGGAGTGGGTGCTGTGCAGCACAGGATGCCTGATGAGCTATCCTGTGGGTTGGGGTGCCTTGGTGCTGTGCTTCCAATCCCTGGGCAGATGCACTGGCTATTTTAGGCCCAGTTCCCACAGGAAATAGCAGAGTTCAGTGATTCAGCAACCACCTGGCTTTCTTTTGAAGGGATAGAATGCAACGGTGGAGTGGTGGAAGAGGATGAAGTGCAAACTGTCCTTGCCAATGAAACTCCAGCAGATCAAGAAGTTCCTAGAGAAGCTGTTCTACAAGAACCAGCTCCAGGAGAGTTTGACTTCAATGAGTTCTTTAACTTGGATAAAAGTGTTCCTGGCCTGGCTTCAGTGAGTGTTTTGGTTTTTAAGACTGGCTGTATTCATGAGATGCACTTTTGCTGCTGTTGCTGCATTCTGTGAAAGCTAAAACTTCTCACTTTGTGAGAGTTGCCTTATGCAGTGTGTAAGTCTACAATGAATTTTGTTAGGATGTCACTGCCAAAGTGTTATCCCTGGGAATGGCTCCATCTCCAAAGGAAGTGTTTGAGGCAAACTAGCTGACAATTATGCCTTTATTTTGGTCACTACTTGAAGACTCAAAATTGTCAGTGGGTCTTTGAAAGTATTAAAGATCTCTTCAGAGAAGATTCACTGTACCAATTTAGTATAGCTGAGAACAACCTTTTCCATGTAAGTCTGGGAATTGCAGGAAAGTCTTTTGTGGAGGATTCCTGGAGGCAGAGAGCCTGGAGACACCTGATGAACACTGAGATATGGCTGCACTATTATCAGTACCAGTAAAGTGTCTTCAAGGGTTTGAATCTTTATTGCTTAAACCTTTGTATAGTGGTTAATTCACTTTTCAGAGCTATTACTACTGAGTTGGGCAAACAGAGCCTACTAATTCAGTGAAAAGTCAAAATTTATATTCTGACAGCAAAGAAACAGTTTAGAAATGGTAAGGTTTAAAAAAAATGGACTCCTGACCTAATCTCTAATGTGGACACACTGCTTGCATTAGAGAAGATCCATCATGTGGTGGCAGTGATTTGACAAATACATGGAGAAGAGTTTGTTCTCCCTGTAGATGTAAATGATGTGTCTTTAGACTCGACAATCTGATTTTCAGCATCCCTTCAAGATGGTGACTCCTTTCAAAAGCAGGGCATTCCCAAGTCAAAATACCTGCTGATGAGACAGATGGGCAGGTGTTATAGTTTGTCAAAAAATTAGTTGCTTTGTACTGGTGATATGTCTGTGACAAGTGTTACTGTGGGTTTGTACATCTCTTTATTCTTCTGATATGGTGGGGCCAAACAATCAAAACCAGATGGATCAATAGTCTTGGTTTTGCTGTTATAAACACTGCTGAGAGCCTTGTTTCAGACAAGACAAGTCTGATAGGAGAAAGCTGCCCTTCCTTTTGTCTAAAAGTAAACATGCTGCATGTTGAAGCTGCATCTGTGCCTATTGACCAGGCTTTAACTGCTTTAATCTTGCAAGACAGGAAAAGCCTTAGTTTGAGTTACACTTTAAAATACACTGGTTTTTAAGTACTAGTTGGGGTTTTCTTACACTTCCCCTCTAGAATGGGGTATTTAGTGGTCTTCAGGTGCTCTGATCGTGCTGTTTCAGTTACAGTTTTACTCTGAGCAAATGTTTGGTGTCAGTAAGAGATGTACACTGGGTTATTTTAACTGACTGTACAAATGCTGCCATTTTGGAAGGGAAAAAGCAGTTTAGAGCTTTGAAACTCTGGCAGCAGCATCTGGTTGTCTGCAGCAGAAGAATCTTGGTTGCACAGTAAAGCTTTTCAAAGGCCTTGCTGACCTTGCTTCTATTAAATGTTCTCCGTTTTCCCTCCCATGACCAGATGATTGAGGATGTGCTGGGGGAAGGTTCGGTGTCTGCCAGCAGGTTCAGCAGGTGGTTTTCTAATCCCAGTCACTCTGGAAGTCGGTCAAGCAGCTTGAGGTCCACCCCACATGAGGAGCTGGAGAGGCTTGCAGGTAAGGCTCTAGGGCAGTGCAGGCTCAGGGAACCTCCTTCCACCTTCTTTCTTACCCACTCAATAAGAACATGGCAGAAAAAGCTTTAGGACCATGAATCCTCCCACACGTGACATTTTTTTGGAAGCTCTTACAGTAAGCAGCTGTAAGTTCTTTTTTAATAAATTCTCTTGCCAGTGCTTCCTGATGACTTTCCAGCTCATCTTGGGCAATGGGTGTGAGGCATAAAGGCATGTTGAAGTTGGATACCAGTGTATGTTCATCTCGAGCCATTGGGTTGGTAAACTGATGTCGCAGTGCTCCTGGTTTTGCTGTTTCAGGTCTAGAGCAAGCCATTCTCTCCCCTGGCCAGAACTCTGGAAACTACTTTGCTCCCATTCCATTGGAAGACCACTCTGAAAACAAAGTGGACATCCTAGAAATGCTACAGAAAGCCAAAGTGGACTTAAAACCTCTTCTCTCAAGTCTTTCAGCCAACAAGGAAAAGCTTAGAGAGAGCAGTAAGTGCCGCCTGAGCTCTTGTTGAGTTCTTGTGTCTCACAGCGAGAGGCTGAGTGTTCTAAAACCTCCCCTGCCAGACCCAGGACAGGCAGTGTTACAGATTTACCTACAGTGCTGAAACCCCAGTATTCAATAGCTCTCAGCTGTCAGTACCATCACTGGTTCTTTTCATCCTATCCCAGGATGACACCAGACTATCAGACTGGTTTACTGGCCAGTACTAATCATAAGATGATGTAAATCTTGATCTGAGTTTCCAGTTCTGTGTGTGGCATTTGTTTAAGTTTTTCGCTCCAGAGACTGGTAATGTCAGCTCTGAAACTGGAATTTAAACTCTGGCTTTACCAAAAACTGATGGTGTAAGTTGTCCTTGGAAGTGTCTGTAATGGATCACACTGACCCATTAAGTGTCAGTGTCTAAGAAGTTGAACAGTGGCTTGAGAATGTGATTTATTTCTTTAAGTGCATACTGTAAACTTGAATTTCTCAATACTTGCTGGCACTTGAAGCACAGTGCTCTGTTTGGTGCATTAATTAATTAACATAAAGCTACAACAAAGCCTGATTAAGAGAAATCTTGGCTGGAATCTCAGAGAACTGAGTGTTGGAATTCACTTTTGCCAGCATCAGCTGTTTTAACCAGAATTCATGTTCAAGGACACCTCCATGTTAGGGATTTGCATGTTTGGGCCCATGGCATGCACAGAGGGGACAAAATGCATGTGTTCATGGAAATCTCGAGGTCTGATTCCAAATTGGCTTCTCTTTGGCAAGCAGCATGTATTGCCATGTAAACTGGACTGAACAAAAGCTGCTCTGATTTGTGTGAAGCAGCAAGGAAGGAAAGAATCCAAGTTCTGCAAATGTTCTTAAGCATCCAGGCTGGGAGTGTTGGCTAACATGTGGAGAACTTTCTTAATTTGACTTAATTAGAACTACAAGTCTTCTGTGTTCTGCTCAGTCTGACTTTCCTACTAAAAGCTTTTTCCACTTTGATCCTCACAAACCGAGGATGAAGTTTGTGGGGAAGTTTCTATTCCCTCAAAAGTACCTGATGCAGGTTCTGTATTCCCACAAAATGCTGTACAGCTCTTGGAGTGTTGTGGAGCTTTCAGGTCAATTCCTCTCCACCAACAGCATATTCATGTTCCATACTGCATGTCTGCATCATTGTTTCTTTTCTCCACCTTCTTGCCCAAATTTCCAGTAAATCTCTTTTCTTTGGGCCAACATCCCACTACAGCAACCCATGGCGTGCTCCTGTCTCGTTTTTCTTTTCTCTTAAGGTGTCATACCTTGTGTTAGCTGGTCCATGAAGCATGTTTAGCCTTGATGTCAGGCACCAGTAGGTATTTATATACAAATGTATACCCAGGAAAAAAGTACTGCTAATAATACTTGTACCTTATTCTGCTTATGCCAGTGAAATCTTTAATTTCTGGGCAAAAAATCCAATTCAAACTTCATACTTATCAGGCTAAGTGTGTAACTGAGTCTCCAAAGTATCTAGATTTTCCAGGTATGTATTCCTTACTTAGGATGGCTTTGGGCAGTGTGACACTGTGGCTGGAAGGCCATCTGGTCTCCTGGAGTAAATGCAGCTTTTCTAATTGAAAAAGAACCAACTCAGTTGTCACACTAATATTCTTTATTAAATGCTGGAAAAGTTGTAAAATGTAGTAACAACATGTCTTGTAGGATAAATGAAAGGTGGGGAGAACTGAGCAGCTGAAACCTGAACAGGTTTTTGTGGAGCCTTCCATGCCAGTAGTTGTGCATGTCAGTTCTCTGAATTTGGATATTAATCAGTCTAAACACAGGTCAGTCAAAGTTTCACAGTGAGGAGGAGTATCAGAAAATAAGTTTTGGCTGTTCCTTGTTTTCAAACAACTTGTGTTCAGCACCTGCACAAGAATTATTAGCTGCCTTGACAGCAGAATTGTGGCTTACCTGTATTTCTCCTGTGTTTCTCAGCACATTCAGGAGTTGTACTTTCAGTGGAAGAAGTTGAAGCTGGGCTAAAAGGCCTGAAAGTGGATCAGGAGGGAAAAATTGCCACTCCCTTCATGGCTGAGCAGATGGAGGAAGCCCTGAATGCCACTGGCTCCAGGCAGATGAAGAAGGATGGAGACATGACGGCGTTTAACAAACTAGTGAGCAGCATGAAGGCCAGCGGGACCCTGCCCTCGCAGCCCAAAGCCAGTGTGAGTGCAGAGCCCTGTGACCTGTGCTAATGGCCTGGGAACCCCTGACATGGCCCTCCTGATCACCTGTGAGCCATGAGCTGTGGGATACCAAATACAGGCTTACATGTAGGGTATTGTTCTTTGGAGAGGAAACTAAGAGGGGCTTTGGTCTCTTTTCTCCAGCCAAAGCAGTTATAAGTGAGCCTTTTTCAGTTGAGAATTTAGAGTTGATTTAAGTGAAGTTTCTGAAAGTCCAGACTCTTAAGGCTGTGTGAGAAGTCTGATAATTGCTACCTTGGAAGGGCACCTGTGTGAGTATCTAATACAATGGATTCATATCTGGACTTGAAAGCTGTACTTGCCCCCAGAAAGATCCTGTATGATGAAAAGGCTCAGTCTTCTGAATCCTCTACTGTAGAGGTTGTTTTGATTAGTGTGTAAGGTTCTCCTGTGCTGACCTCCTTCTGCCTGAACTTTATTTAATAAAGACAAGCACCTCTGCAGAGAAGTGCTGTCTGTAACAGACCTCATCAGTCCACTCCTCATGGAGGACCCACTGGTGTTGGTTTCATGGTTGCCTTAGAGCTGCTGTTAAAGGCACCTCTGTTAAATGCTTGTGGTGTGGGTGCGGCCAACACCAAACCTGGAGCTCAGCTGGTTTTGGTGATTTCTGTTCTAACAGAGGTTTGTCAGTGCTCAGTCTAATGTTCTAAATTTGGCTTTCAGTGTTATTTGCACTGAGATAAAACTGAAGTGAATGCTTGTTAGCTGGAAGGCTAATCTTAAACAACAGATGATACTGAGGTTTAGACTATAAGAGACTGTAGGATGGCATTTCATCCTGCCACTGCCTGCCCAAACAGCCTGCTTGCCCCAGGAGTTATCAGCAACCACTTCTGGCACCATAACATGCTTCTAACAACTCAGGAAGTCTCAAGCCTTTGTTTTTCCTGCCAGGCCATACCCAAGGACTTATAGACTCATCCCACTTCACTAAAAGATAGTGAAAAATGTAAATCTGCCCTGTGAACAATTTGCAGACTGATATCAGGCTTAAATCAAGACTTTAATTTCTGGCTGTCTCTTTGCATTGGTGTGTGACTGGGATGCACAGAACAATATCTGAAATAATTTCTCTAATACACAAACACTTTTCAGTTTGTGCACATTTTCAGTTATCCACTGGTTGAATGTTCAATCTCCAGCTTACACAATTGTATAAATTCTTGAGTTTGACTCAGATTTGAATGAGGCACAGTGAACTCCCTGCATGCAGTCTGGTATTTCCTTAGCTGGGGAGGGTCTGTGAGCCAGCTTAGCCCTTCACGTTGCTGGGAGTTTATTTGGCTGATGCATAAACTGCTGTTCTAACAGGTGAAATTACTTCTGTCACTGAGACAAATGTGGATAGTCTTAATGAATTTGGTTGTATCTGTGTCTAATTTAGTGTTTTCATTTTTCAGCAGAGCCTTGAAAGCCACTTAATGTCACCTCCAGAGATGTCGGGCCAGTCTCTATCAAAGAATATTCTGCAGGTATTCTTACTGGGGGGAGGGAGATGCTTAAAAGCATAACCCCAGTGGGAAAACAAAAGTTATTTTCAAGTAAGACATTAAAGGGAATTATGGGATCAGCAGTGAGATGTGATTCTACAGAGAAGAGAGAACTAGTCACTAGTGCAGTTTAGTTAGAAATTTGTCTTCTCCTGCTATTTCCTGTAATTACAACTTGGAAGGAAAAAGCCTGTTAAATGCCTAATTCTGGGCAAACCAGAATTGGTGTGTCAGCTGCACAATTCCCCCTTGTCTCTACCTCGCTATAAATAGGGTGGCCTGTAGTGCAGTAAAATGAGCTTGTTTGTGTGATTTGGTCATACCTGAACATTCTTTATTACTTATTCTTAGGAACTTCTCGGCCCACCCATTGCCAGACCTGCTTCCTCGAATGTCTTGAGTGGCCTGATGGGTGGTTTGGAGCCTGCAGCCTCCCTGCTGACACAGAGAGCTCCCTCTCCCCCGCTCCCGCCCGTGTTCCCCACACGAGCAGCCTCTGCCGATTACCTGCGCCACAGAATCTCCTCCCCCATCGGTGAGAGCGGCTGCAAAGGGGTTCTTAGGACCTGGGGCTGTTTTAAAGAATGCCTTACAGAACTGTAAAAACTTCCTGGCACTTGGTGGGCAACTAGGGCAGTGTCTCTAGTGTTAAATTGATCAGCCAGATTCCCACGTTGTTCTGCTGTGGAATAATCTGCCCAGCTGCTGGGTAAGAGTCTCATTTGAAAGGACTACATGGCCATTTGTATTGCAAAACTCTACCAGAGCCTCCTTTGTAGCTCCTCAGCCCAGTGACAAGGGAGAGACAGTTCTGTGTGGATTTAAGGGGAGAGCTGAGAGTCTTCCTGAATTCATGTTGAATTGCTTTACTCCAGGATATATATTGTATGTACTGGAAGAAACTGTTAGTTCTTTTAAATACAGCTCTTGAATGTTCTTTAGGTTTTGGACAAGGTTCTCAGCAATTGCTTGGTGATCCATTCCCAGGTGTAAGGAAGCCCATGAGCCCAGTTGCTGCACAGGTTAGATGACATGCCTTTCGCTTAATGTATATTCATCCCTTTTTATGGTGTGTGGTCTGGAACTGACCTTTGGAAACACTCAGCTGTTGCATTCAGATGTTTGTGCTTTGTTAAGTTTACTCTGAGTGTGAGGATGCAAAGTGTAATTTAGTACAGTCTCAAAACCTCATTGCAATTTGACCTATCTTAGAGTACCTCAAGTACAAGATTTTTATGAAACTTCCATTGCCTGTCAATAAAACAGAGGCTGTTGGGTGGACACTTTGTGAATGCATTAGTAGCTGTAGCAGTCAGTCTTCAGTATCTTAAAAAACCCCAACCAAATCCAGGCTTTGATTTGTGTTTTTTATGCAACTCTGCCTCAGATGAGTCCCTTGGAGATACAGCAAGCTGCGTTAGAGGGACTGGCACTCCCACATGACTTGGCCCTACAGGCAGCAAACTTCTATCAGCATGGCTTTGGCAAACCACAGATGGACAAAAGCAGAGATGGCTACAGGAACAGGTGAGTGTCTGACTGCAAAATTTAATTGATTTTTAATGTGAATATTGTCTTTCAGTAGGTACTGGCAGCAGTCACTCAGGCTTGCCTTGGTTCTTGGCAATGCTGCCTTTGATTCTGTGCTAGGAGCAGAGCTGACCCTCTGCTCACTGCCCCCCTGTCCCTTCACAGGCAGCAGCGGGTGACGAAATCCCCGGGCCCAGGACACAGAGGGAGTGCCTCCTCTCCAGCCCCTGCAGCTTCCATCACGAGCATGGTCAGTACCTCACAGGCCGGGGCTGAAGGGAAAGCTCTGCAAGTGTCTGCAGGAACTGCATTGGAGCAGTGGTGATGGGTGGGAGAAAGGGAGGCCATGGGGGAGTTAATCATATTCTTGCTCTATCAGTGGACACTGATAAAAGAATGAGTTACAACTGAATGTCTTCACCTTGGAAAAGAGCATTTCCTGACTGACTGCTGTTGTAGCTAAAACTGAACAAGCACCATTAATCGTACCTTGACCTGATCTTCTGAAATCAAATGATTATGAAAACTCAGGCCCTCATATTTGGTGCTTAAGTTTTCAGCAGACAAGTGCTGAAAGGCATTAGCAGCTGTAGAGAACTTGGAATGAAGTGTCTGACCTAAGTGTAGGTTGAAGTAATACCTGGGAGCTTCAGGGTCACTTTGAAAATGAGTAAAATCTCAAAGCCAAGTTGTTGCCTCCCTGCCCTCAGTACTGTGTAGAATGTTGCTTTGATCTAAATTTTCCAGTGAATCAGTCAATTATTTGCAGCAGCTCAGGACTGACAGAGACTGTCTAAATCAAACAAGTGCTTCTGTTTGTATTCCAGATGAGTGACTCTCACAGGTGCTGTGGGAGTTTGAATGGGGGAAAACAGGAATGAGGCAATAGTTGTGGGCAGCTCAGTCAGCCCTGGCTAACACAGATAAACCAGCTCTGTAGGAACGCCCCTGGAGCTGCTGTTCTGAACAACAGCAAAGAGCAAACAGCTGTAACTTAAAATACAGCTCAGCTATTTTGTTTCAAGCCTGTTAAGGTACATTTAACTTTGAGAACAGCTGCTGGTTTTGGTTGCTGGTTTTGGTATTGGAGTTCTGCAAAAGCTAAAGAGAAGTGCTTCCACTAGAGGATAAAGCTCTGAAATGAGGTGAGGTAAAATCACAGGCACAGAGTGGCTGATTCAAAAGAGCTTTAAGTGGAAAAGAGGTGCTAGAATTGGTGTCCACCCACCACAGAGAGTGTGGCCTGGGTGGTGAGCACTGGGTAAAGCTTTGCATGTCTCTCTGCTCCCTTCAGCTGTCTCCTTCCTTCACACCTACCTCGGTGATTCGCAAGATGTACGAGAGCAAGGAGAAGAGCAAAGAGGAGCCAGTTTCTGGGAAAATGAAAATCAGTGATGTTAAAGATGAAAATCAGAGACCAAATGAAGGTATTGTAATGGCTTTAAAATTTCACAAGCAAAAGGGATTTGGTATAGAATCAAATTGCTTCAGCACATAATGCACCCAGGCTGCCTTTAGACACTCCTGATTCATGGAGATGAGAGTGTAGAAGTGAGTGAGCCTGTAGTGAGAGGGGGCCTGGAGCTGGGGGGGGGATACACTTCAGGTGCAGTCTTCCAGCAGTGTTGGGTGTGTCAGTTTGTGAGCAACAGTGACACTAAAACCATGGCTGTTTGTTTGCAACTTTCTTGATGAACAAGCACAGTAACAATGGTGCTTCCATGGGCTACACCAGTAACTGAGAACATAAGAGTTCTCTTGAGACATTCTAACTGAACAGTCCAAGCTGAGACCAGTTAAGCTCTTAAGTGTAGCAGATCAGGGAAATATTTTGTCACCCAAACTGATGTAAGAGGCTATTAAAGGAAACACTGACACCAGTTGCCTGACCCAGTCAGACTGGCTAATGGCCATGATGTTGTACTTCAGTGCTGGTAATACAGAGGTACCTTGCAGTTCCTGTTAGCAGTCCAGCTAGAATACCTTAACTGGTAGGAGTTGATTCCAAGCTAACTTAGGCCTTGCCTAACTGATTTGGATGGTCTGTGGAAGTAGCTTCTTGAGGTACTTCAGGGTTCCAAATCTTGCCAAGCAGGTGGCAGACAGGAGGCTGCTGCTAACCCCCAAACACATCTAAACTGAAAAGTCACCTTGGGCTAGATCTCTGGCACAACTCCAAATTACAATCTTCTCTAGGTGAGATCTCTTGTAGCTCTTGTCACCTTTGGCACTGACTCATCCCTGTTGCCAGTTCAAAATTCATTTAAAAAAAAAAAAAGAAAAAATGAGAACTAAAGGTGGAGTTACTGCTGATTCTGGTCTAATTTTAGCTTGATGTCAAGGGATTTCTGTGGAACATATTCCTTCTCATTAATCTTTTGAAATAATTTGGCCAGAAGCATCCAGGAAAGAGATGCTATTAAATATATATCACTACATGTCAGCTAGTTCTGGAATCTTATCAACTCCAGTCATTAGCTTTAATTTTCATTAGGTGCAATCTCTAGCTGTGGACTGTAATAGTTGTATTCAATTCTAGCTACAGATAACCTACTGTCTAGTTCTGTGGAGAATGCAGATCAAGGAACTTTGCCCACCTTAGGTACCAAACTACCTGCACTGCAACGCTCTGCATGTTCCACACCTCTTACCCAAGCAAATCGTTGCACCAAAGAGCAAGACTACAGGCCCAAATCAGCTGGTAGGAAGACTCCTACAATGGCCTCCCCAGTACCAGGAGGCCCTTTCCTTCGTCCTGTTCATCAAGTACCCCTTGTTCCCCATGTACCACTTGTACGACCTGCTCATCAACTGCACCCAGGACTGGTCCAGAGAATGCTGGCACAGGGGGTCCACCCGCAGCACCTTCCTCTGCTGCAAGCAGGTAAGCCATACTTTTTTATCCCCTTAAATTTCATGCATGTTTTAAGACTGACCTTATGTTAAGGACAGCACAAACTGATATTACCGGTAATGCTTATTACATCAGAACTTACCTTTCAAACCAGGCAATAAATTCCAATGCACTTAAATATAGATGTTTTGTTTTGCTTTAAGCTCCTTATGCTCATCAGGTAAGAAGTTTTCTTACTTGCATTCAACAGGTATGCTTCCCCCTGGAGTGGACCTGTCTCACTTGCAGGGAATATCTGCTCCCATCCTTGGCCAGCCTTTTTACCCACTGCCAACAGCGAGCCATCACCTGCTGAACCCGCGCTCAGGGACGCCTCTGCAGCTGGCCATGATGCAGCAGCAGCTGCAGCGATCAGGTGGGTCACAGCAACACCAGGAGTGGGAGCTGTAGGACACTGGGAGCCTGCTCCAGGTACTGTACTGGCTGGGCTGTTGGAGTGCACTGTGCTGGCAGGAAGCTACTCTAATTTAGTTATTCATAATCACTAACCTCATGTGGGTATCAGGCAGTTTTGGCCACTGCAGGCTCTGCCAGAAGGAAGTCCGAGGGAAGCGCTTGGTTTCAGAACATGTGTTGGTACTGACAGCTCTGCCTCTTGCAGCATGTGTGCAGCTTTCAGCCTTGCTGGGACAGAGGCCACCCACCATCTCCAGGGAAATGCTATTTGATCCTGGTCTTCCAGCTCAAATCTCTGATCCTGTGTCCAGAACTGGCAGTGTCAGGCCATTTATGGGAGTACTAAGGACAATAAACACATGGTGCCTAGATTTCCCAAGGCTCACAGAATGAGTAAAAGCCACCTTCAGCTCACATGCCTTATCCGGTGATAGCTCGAGGGCAAATCTGTGCTGGGTATTACTTCACCTCTAACAGCTTTACATTTCACAGGCTCTGGAGCACAGGGATCACCTGCTGGTGCACAAACAGCCCCTCAGAATCTGCTGCCTCGGACTGGATTGTCTCACGGGCACACACAGCTCGACCATCGCCCCAGCCAGAGGAGTGGCTCTCCCATTGGCCTTGCAAAGTGGTTTGGCTCCGATGTGCTGCAGCAGCCTCTCCCCTCCATGCCATCCAAAGTCATCAGTGTAGATGAACTGGAATACCGGCAGTGAACAGTGACCACTGGGTGGAACACTTGTGATTCTGTAGACTGGATAAAAATGTCTATAGTCAGGACTTCACCTCTTGTTTGGTTTTTTGGGGGCTTTTATTTTTAGTACTCTGTGCAAAATTTCTTTTTGAGAGACTAAAGCACATGGCACCTGTCCTGGTCTCACGTCTGCATCAAGACTAAAGGATCCATTGTGGCTTGGATAGTGAAGCCTGAAGAAATTCAGATGCACGACAAAGCCAGTTTAATCCTGGAAGTGTCTATTTTTTTTTTTTTGTAAGATATGTGAATGAAGTGCTGATATTCTCTAGTGTAGAGGTAGCAGCTATAGATTCCTTCTGCAGAAAACTACATGTATAGACCCTTCTGTACAGACTTGTGTATAAACAATCTTTTGTACATACACACCTAGAATAGCCTTTTTGAATCTATACAGCTGTATATAAGAGTAGCTGATAACAGGTGAGCTTTAGTTGTGCCTATGGTTTGGACCTTTCTCCATTGTACATGTGGGACTTTCTTTAAGATTAAAGTTGCATATCCTAAGTGTGAGTGAACAGGATGAAGTTGCTTTGCCTTTTCTTGCTGCTCATCTCCTCTAGGTCTCCCTCTCACATCTTTGTCACATACTGTGCACTCAGTGTAACTCAAGTGTCAAAGTAAAAGCCCATCTTGCTGTCTATGTAACAAAGGTCTGATTCCCTGTGTGTGACTCTTGCCACCAAATGAGAGATTCAGTCTTTGAACAGCCTTGAGGATGGGATGTGGTGCAGTCATGATAAAGCCAGATCTTCAGTCTGTACGTACCTACTGGTGTTGTTCCTTCAGAGGGCTGGTGCTGGTCCTTGTTTAGCTACAGTATTTTCCTTGTTTTAATCTTTCAGTCCAGTTACTAAAGGTCATCAAAATGGAGCCTTTGAGTCCTCACCCTTCAACTCCTCAGTCATAACTGTGGAATATTCTGTACTGCCTTCAGTGCTGTTTCTAGAAGGGAGTCCCAAGAACTGTCCTCAGTCCCGTGTGCATCCAGCGATGCAGTTACTGTGAAACTTGCTTTTGGAGTCCTGTTCTGTGGCTTGAAAGGGGGAGGATGGGGTAGTTTTGTGATCTTACTGTGTATATTTGGTTTTTAAAATACTATGTTCCTTTTAAGCCTGTTTCACTTTCCTGAACAGTTAAATGTTCTCCTCCATCCTTCTGCATGGTTCCTCACTTCACTCCCTCACTTGTGTTCAGTCTAGTACTGCTGTCATGTCCTCTGTCTAGCTTAGGCCATTGTGCTCTTTTAAAAGAGGTGGAAGCAAAACCAGAATTCTCACAGACTTGCTCTTTCTTAGGTCTCACTGAAAGCAAAACCAGCAGCAGGGGAAAAAAAAAAAAAGGCACTTGTCTGTATCCTACCCCCTGTCAGTGTGCTGTGGTGGGTTTGTTTCAGTCCAGCAGAGACAGTGTTGTATGGAAATAGCAAGCTGAAATCTCCAAGGTGGAAGCTGTTGGGGGTCACCCACACTTCTAGCAGTTGTTCCAAAAACAATCCCTGTAAAACATGCAATCACCAGCTTGTCCTTGTAAGACTGTTTTCATACTTTTTTAACTTGACACTTTCCCAGTAACGTTCTGTAAATAAAGTTGATTCTACCAGCTGTCTGTATCAACTGCTCTTGTATTAAATTATGTCAGTATATTAATTTTTAAACACTGTTCCTGGGTGTAGGCTGGAACCATGGTTTGAGCTGACCTGTAGAGAATTTCAGGTGGTGCATGGGTGGAGAGGAACAGTCTGCTTTGATTGAAGGAAATTGGCCTCACTGAAGACACAGACTGGAACTGCTGCATTGAACTGTCATGGGTTAAGTGTAAGGAATGAGATTCAGTGTACTTGAAGCACTTGTAAAACCAGCTGTAACCCAAGGGTGAATGGGGCTCACTGTTATTTCTACACATTCTGAGTAACACCCTCCTCTTCCACCCCCCCCTCAAGGTTGGTAACCCCAGCACACCTGCAGCCCTTCTCCTTAGCCATACAGGCAGCTAGAGAAAGGACTGGTGGAAATGCTTGGAGCAGAATCAAGGCTTGGATGTTTCATTATCAGGCTGAGTAGCAACCACTGTGACAAGATTAGTACCTGAGTGGGTGTCTGAAGTCACCTTACTTCTCTCTGGATGTGGAATGACATGAAGGGGAGCATCTTTGCTGCATCTTAGTACTGCTGTAAGTAAACACCCTACTTCCTTCCTGCAGGACAGCAAATGCTTGAGGCTGATGCATTTGATAGCCCTCCTGACATGAGCTAGGAGCTCCTTTATTCATCTCTATTAAGCACCAGAACCACTCTTTAAGAGCAGCTGCTTCTCTGGGGCACGTTACTGACTTCTCCAAACTAGGCAAGACATTCTTCGAAGAAAACTTTAAAGTTTTCAGTCACTTACAGACAAAAACAGCTTCCACAAGTCTAAACAACTGAAAAAGCAACTGCTCCTGAGCAGAACTGAGCAGCTCTTCCACAACTGCAGGGCTATTAATAGCCTCAAAGTATTCAAACAAGAACACTTTCAGATTAAGGCAGCTGGAGCTTTGTGTCCTCTAACATTGTTTCATAAGATATGGTTCTCCAGCCTCTGCTTTTCATGTTTTGTTCTAATTTAGAACAAAACAATTCCTGATGTGTAAAACTCTTTCCAGTTTGGAAAGATGTGTAGGTGCAGCCAAAACTCATCCCTGGCACCAAAGCTCTTTGTAAGGCTTTGCCCTTGTGAAAGTCACTCAACCTGAGTCTGTCCCTGTAAGTTCTGGATCAGGACACAGCAGGACAGCTTGGCCAGAACCATCAGTTTTGCCATGCAGCAAAGTATTCCTGTGAAAAAACAACTGCCACTTAGAAAGGGCCTTTCCTTACACTTACAATTAATGACAAATTTCAGGCACAGCAACAAACTGTGTGAGAGCAACTTTATTTCTTCACAATCTGAATAACATCCTCATCTTCAAGAGTGTGGTCTTTACCAACCTTCTGAGGGTTGTGTTTGACGGATGAACCCCAGACCAGTGCACTGAAAGGAGAAGAAAAATCCAATTTAAAAGGCTTAGAAGTATGATATGCAAACAGCAGAGCAGCAGCTATTTCTGTCACAAAGCTAATACAGAAAGCAATGCTTCAGAGCTATTTTTATTCTCCTGCAAGTACCTGGCTGAGTGGTCTGTGAACCAGGGGACAACCAGATCAGAACAAAGTATGAAGTTATCCAAAGTACCCGAGGGCCCAGGACAAGGGCCTGTAATGCTGCATCCAACACTACTTTCAAACACAAACATTTTCCCCATAAAGGAAATTCATGCAGGAAAGAGTATATGAACATCAAATATAGCAACTGAAGTGCTAAGTTTGTCATAGATCAACATCAAAAAGAAAAATCAAATCCTGTTTTCCCTTCTAGTTTACAAGAGAATGAAATACCAGGAGGCAGATTGTTTTCTATTCTCTATAAATCAGTCTTTTACAGTAATACTTACTATTTAAAGTCTTTAATGAGATTTTTGTGGATCTTCATGCAGAAATCCTCCACTGTGGTCTTGCAGTAAGGCAGTACCACAGGGGAGGTGTAGTCTGGGAGCTGCCCCTTGGGTTTGGTGTAGCTGTAATGCAGAAGGAACAGTCAGTGAGTACCAAAACCTCCCCTCTGAACCCACCCTGAAATTCATCAGCCGTTTGCACTGTCACCCCAGGGGTGTGCCAGGTTCCACTGGGTCAGTGGTGACAATGGACATGCTGTGAAGTGTGTGGGGTCCCTGAGCTGCCACTGGGAGACCTTGTAACTGCAAAGGTTTCTCACTACTGAGCTTTCTGCAGGTGCTTAAGAAAAGGTGAAATGGGAATAGTTAATGGAAGAGAATATCTACAGTATTATGGTTCCAACTTGTGTTTTTTTTCTGTGAAAAATTCAACACATATTAGAAAAAACACCCAACAAAGTGTATAGCCCAGATACCTGACACACTAAATCCATTGTCACAACAGATTTTATATTATTACAAGAAGACAAATATCAATTTAAAAGGCTACAATTACTGTACTATGATTAATTTGTTCAAAAATGCATTAGAATTAGGATGTAAAACTGGAATAACCTATAGTAAAAATATCTGAAATTCTAGATGAAGAACTAAGTTTGTTAAGAGCTGAATGCATGACAGACTGAAAAGACCACCTCTGGAATTCACAATTTTACACTAAGTTTGACTAGAATTCCATGTTTTCAGGAATTTTTAAGATGTGTTTTGGCCTTGGTTTCACAAGGTCCTCGTTTAATTCCATGTGACTTGTGGCTGTCACATGGCAGACAAGGAGCACAATCTGCAGTTTACAGAGTAAATATAACTTAGCTAGTAGAAAACCATTCTAAAATTCATTCATCCTTTCTTGAGACCTTCTTCAGAGTCTCAGCCTTACACTTCACTCTCAAAAGGCAGCAATTGTGACTCACATTCGTACTAACTTCAAGTAGTCCCAAATTTTCTCCAGCAGATCATCAAAGTTCCAGCGATGGTGAGCAGATATTGGTACACAGTGGGGTACTTTGTAAATAATATCTAGTTCCTCAATGGAAATTTGGTCAATTTTATTTAGGACATAAATGCATGGGATGTAGACCCTGCAAAGAGAAGGAAATGGTCAGAGCAGCCCAGCAGCAGCAGCAGCACACTGCGACCCTCATTGGCAAGAAATACATTTTTTAAAAACCATCTCCCTGTGTTGAGGCCACAGTGCTGGCTCAGCTTCTGTGGGAAGCAACATGAGAGTCAATTCTCTTTTTCTGTAATAAAAAACTGCTGCTCTGGCAGAGTTCCAGCAGTACCTGTTTCCTTCCACAACGTCGATCAGGTCATCAGCAGTGGCGTCGCTGCGCAGGGTGACATCAGCATTGTGGATTTTATACTCTGCTAAGATGCTCTTCACTGTTTCAGTATCCAGCTCACTCTGAGGACACTGGACAGACAGACACAGTGCTAAGGAATGGCAGTTTACAGCCAAGTCAAGTATCAACAGTGCTGTCACCCAGCAACCACTGCACATGGATTACCAGAAATAATAGCTGTGTTGTAACTTACTGGACATGACTCTGATCTCACCAAAGATACTCTGAGGACAGGGGAAAACATTTAAATACTAAAAGCTTCATTTATATCAATGCCCCACTAAAAGCTGCAATCAGACATGTCAGAAGCAGCTTCTTGTCATTTTGGGACCAGTTGCAACACAAACCCACCTATCTACCAGTTCAGCTCCCACACAACTCCACGTTAGGGACTCAGAGCCCAGAGTTGTGATTTTTGGTATCTCTGGGTATTTCTATGCTGCTAAAGATTCAGTGGTAAATGGGAAATGAGGAGTAGGCCAGGTCTGGAGCTCTGAGCAATCCTCAGGAGAATCCTGCAGCCACCAAGTGAGAGGCAGTTCTTGCACACTCTCCTTTGGACATTGAACTTTTCAGTGTGGAAAATGACTGAGCCTCTGATTTGGGGGCAAGGAGGTGCTCAGGCTCCAGGGGAGGTGTGGATGGGCTCCAAGGAAAGGAACTGGCTGCAGTTCAGCCCCTAAGGAAGCCACAGCACAGCATGGTCCCAGCCACCATCAACTGCAAATGGCTCTTTCTTCAAGCAATTTTGTTTTTAATTTTGGTTAAAGAAAACTTTCAACTTACTGTGGCTGTGAGGTTAATGCCTCCTTTATCCTTTTTTTTAAAGCCAATATTGGGGGGCTTACTATTCAGGCGAATTCCAAATCCCTCCAGTTCATTCTCAATGATTTTCTTGTGACCAAGGGGTTTCAGCACGTCCAGAACAATCAGAATGAGATTACAGGTTCGAGCAACTAAGAATCAGAGAAAGAAAGTCACCTCTCAGAAAAGCACCTCACACAGCCTGAGACAACCAAAATATGGCTGAGTGGGCTGATGACAATAGGAAAGCCCTGAAGGCCAGCACACTGCTTATTTTTAAATTCCAGTATGAGACTGAAGTTTATTGTGCTGGCCAAGCATCACTCATAGACAAATCTTTACACACTGTAAGAATCACAGAGGCTGGAAAAAAATCTTCCTTCCTGTCTCCATTCAGACCCCAGACTGAGGACAATAAGCTGGGTGAAGAAATGAAGACAATGGCCCTGTTGCAAAAGGCCAATGCACTTCCACTGCAGAGTCAAGGCAGAGCAGAGCTCAGCAAGTGCACAAAGCCAGAACTGAAAACAAAACCAAATGAAAGCTCAAGTCCAGCAAACAATCCAGATTTTTAGACAGCAGAAATAGTGATTCAGCCCTTCACTCTCCTGTGCTGTGTTAAATGAACCAGTGATATGCTGTTGTCTCCAGCTCTAACTCCAGCTCCAGTTCCAACTCACCTGCAATGACCTGCCGTCCTCTGCCTTTACCATCCTTGGCACCTTCAATAATTCCTGGCAGATCAAGCAGCTGTTTGTTCACAGGAAGGAAAATATCACGTGAGAAAAATATTCTTCATTGATAAAATAAATGGTACCTTTCTCCTAAACCAGCTACTCTACTGAAAATCTGAACAGAATATGACAGGGTTGTTTCCTCTTTGATTCCTACATATTGTATTATCCCCTGTGCCCCACTGGTACAGTGGAACAGATCATCTCACAGAGAATGTTGTAACTACCACAGGAGCTTCTTCCCAGGGCAAAGTGAAAAGCAGGGAAAAATCAGAACCTCATGGAAGCATTTCCAAGGTATTCTCAAGCACTTCCACCCTGCCAATGTCAGGCCACACCAGTCAGCCCTAACAGCAGTGCTTCTACAGGGACCAACTTCCCCTCACAGACCCAAAGAGACCTCACCTGTATCTTTGCTCCTTTGTACCTAATCACTCCAGGCACAGTGGTCAGTGTGGTGAATTCATATGCTGCCACTTCAGAGTACACCCCAGCAAGGTTACTTAGAAGAGTAGATTTCCCCACTGATGGAAACCCCACAAACCCAATTCGGGCATCTCCTGTCTTTGCAACATCAAAACCTGCAAATAAGGAGAAGAAATATTTGTCCAAACACTGACATTTTTTATCTTCTCCTGTTCAGGACAGCAGTCCCACTATTAAATATTGCCTGAGCAAAAGCCAAGTGAACTTTCCTACAAGAAGGATGAGGGTGTGAAACAGAGTCACAATCTTTACTACCTGGCATCTTTTTGTCCCTGTAACACTCCATGGCATGAACCTGTCAATAAAGAGTTGTCTGCAAACTTCCCAGTGGACTGGACTTGGCTTGAGTGTAAGGGAAGCATTCCCCTTATGCATTACAGCTCAGACAGTTCACACCTTTATATATAAAAATAGGCAGCTGCTGCAGGATGTTTCTTCAACCTTAAGACTTCTGCCAATACAATACTGTATCAGCCAAAATGCAGCAGCACTTTCATGCACACTTCAGGGAGGAATCCCACACAGCCCTTGGAACGGCCACAAAACACAGCCAAGGTCCTGAGCCAGGAAGGATAAAGGGGAGAGGAAGGTAAATACTGCCCTGAGCAGCTGTGGCTGCCCCATCCCTGGAGGTGTTCAAGGCCAGGCTGGATGGAGGTTGGAGCCACCTGAGCTAGTGAATGACATCGCTACCCATGGAACGGGGGTGGAATGAGATGCTTTAAGGTCCCTTCCAGCCCCAGCTATTCCGTGGTTCTATGATGATCCAGCAGACAGCCTGACACCACCTAAGTGTACACGACCCCCCTCGCCAGGTGTATTTCCGTCACACCGTCCGCCCTGGGGCGGCTCCTGCAGAGACAACGCACCTTCCCCGGGGCCGCCGCCGCCGCCTCCCTTGGGGGTGATGAGCTCCCTGCGCAGCTTGGCCAGGCGGGCCTTCAACAGCCCCAGGTGGTGCGCCGTGGCCTTGTTCTTCTGCGTCCGGGCCATCTGCAAGAGCACGGCACGGTCCGCTCACACCGGGAGCGCTCTGTCGGTCCCGCAGGGCAGGGCAGGGCCCCTCCGGACAGAGCTCCCCAGGACAGGGCCCATCCGGGCAGGGTCTCTCACGGTAGGGTCCCCCAGGACAGGGCCCCTCCGGACAGAGCCCCTCAGGACAGGGCCCACCGCTGCCGTGCACAAGTCTGTGCTCTGCCCTCAGGACAGGGCCACTGGGGAAAGGGCCCCCCGCCGCCGTGCCCCCCCACGCCCGAGCCCCGCACCGGGCGGTACCTCCGCCTCGATCTCGGCGATCTTAGCCAAGGTGCCGCTCATGGTGAGGCCGGTCCGGTCCGGGCCCGCCGGGGCCCCTCAGCGCCCGCACAGCTCCTGCCCCGCGCACGCGCCGCGGCCTCTCGCGAGAGCCGGCGGGAACGCGCCCCCGCGGCGCGCGGGAAAGGACACGCGGCGCGCGCACAGCTCGCCTCGCGCGGCACCGAGCGGGGCGGGACAGAGAGAGGGACACTGTGAGGGACAGAGAGAGAGACAGTGTGTGAGGGACACTGTGAGGGACAGCGGGAGGGATAGAGCGCGGCGCGGCAGTGTGTGAGGGACAGCGGGAGGGACAGAGCGAGGGGCAGTGTGTGAGGGACAGCGGGAGGGACAGAGCGGGAGACACTGAGGGACAGCGGGAGGGGCAGTGTGAGGGACATTGTGTGAGGGACACTGTGAGTAACACCGGCAGGGACAGAGCGAGGGACTGTGTGTGAGGGACAGAGAGCGTGAGGGACACGCTGGGAGAGAAAGAGAGTGAGAGACACGCTGGGAGGGAAAGAGATCTGTGTGTGTGTGAGATTCGTGTGTGTGATCCCCATGTGTGTGAGATCTATGTATGCCCTGTGTGTGTGTGCCCCATGTCTGTATGATCACCGTGTGTGTGAGATCTGCATGTATGCCCTGTGTGTGTGAGATCCCTGTGTGTGCCCCCTGTGTGAGAGATCGCTGTGTGTGACATCGCTGTGTATGCCCGTGTGTGTGTGCCCCCTCTGTGTGCCCCCTCTGTGTGCCCCCCGTGTGTCGGGCGGTGCAGCTGGCACGGGGCGGGTGTGCGGGAGCCGCGGGGTCGGGATCGGGGTCGGGGTCGGGGCCGGTGCGGGCACGGCCGGGAAGGGACCGGGAGGAACCGGCGAGAGGCGATGGGTGCTCGGCTATGACAGAGAGTGGAGTGGTGGCAGCGGTCCCGCCGCAGGGTGAGCAGCCGGGGCTGTCGCTGCCCGCGAGGGCAGGAGGCTGTGCCCGTCCCCGCCGTGACCCGGACCGGGTGCTCCCGGTGCTGACCGCGGCTCTGCGCTCGCCAGGTGTGTGGTTGCGGTGCTCAGTGCTCTGTGCTCCCCAGGTGTGTGTTGCGGTGCTCCCTGCCCTGCGCTCGCCAGGTGTGTGTTGCGGTGCTCTGTGCTCCCCAGGTGTGGTTGCGGTGCTCTGTCTCCGCGCTCCCCGCTCTCCAGGTGTGTGTTGCGGTGCTCCGAGCCCGGAGCCGGGCGGCGCTGCTGCGCTGCCTGCGGCGGAGCCTCCCGAGCTGCGGCTTTGTCAAAGCAGCGCTTCCGTGCTGGGGCTTTCGCTCGGCTCCCTCGGCTGAGCCCTGGCCACGCCGCTTTGCCCCAGAGACATCTGTAGCTGTCCACTGGATGTGGCTAATTAAATAAAGGCTTTTTTTAATGACCCCTCCAAGCCTTGAAGAGCCAAGTATTTCCAGCTTTTGATAGTATCACAAGAAGCAAACAACTGGATTTCAAATAGTACTTTTATAACGTAAGGAAATAATTTTTTATCAGCATTCATAATTTTGGTCTCCAAGTTAGTTTCTCTGTCCTATTTTGTCTAAATTGGAATACTTATAGAAAGTTTTTTCTCCATATTCAGTATCCTTTCCAGGAAAGCTCCTCTGTCTGAATTTATTGCAAAGTCTGTTTTTATATAATGTAGGGATTTTTAAACACAACACACTCTCCTGGGCCCATACTGTGAGAAGTGACACTTGCAGAACCACCTGCCACATCTTCAGACAGGATTCTGAGTACCACACAATTGGCAAAATTTAACAAGCCTTATACCAGTAGAATTGTTATAGAATCATTAAATCTTTAACTTGCAGTGAAAAGAAAAAAAATTGTAAGTGTAATGGGAACCAAACTGCTATTTACTGTCTCTTTCTGCCTCTGCATTTCCCTGCTTGTCTCATCTTAATCAAAAAATCAACCTTTATTGTCATAAACTCTTTATAGTAGGAGCTATCATTAATATAAGCTTATACAGACGTTACTAAAATAGAATCTCAAATAAAATAGGATTACTATTCCTGGTAATGTTAGCTCAGCTAAGCTAGGGTAAATATAAATGCACCTACCACTGTATATTTGTTCATGGTTTTCTAATTATTCCTTATGAACAATATCCTTTTCCACCATGGGACATAGATTTGACCCTGGTATAAATTTTTTCCTACTTACTTCAGATGGAGTTGGACTCGTTTATTCCTCAGCTGAATTCAGCCATACAATCAGTCCACATTTGTGGTCCTTTTCAGTAAAAAACACTGAGAAAAATACAAATTCTGAATGCTCAATCAGGGTGTAAGACCACCCCTCTTTTTGTATTAGATGCTGGATAACTTCAGACTTTGCTGTTAGCAACAACATTAGTTGTTCTTACTGAGTCCAAATCTCATATTGAGTGTAACTAAAAATTATTTTTCTAAGTGTGGACTGAATGAACAAAGATATTAATAAATTCCTATAAGGAATTAGGCACCAAAAATCTTCTTTCAGTGTTGAGTATTTTCCTTAATTACCTGAAGGAAACAAGAGTTTAATCAATAAAGATAATTAGTCTGATTTTGGTAGCCAAATTAATGCTTTCCAATTAGGATATTTAAAGTAGTTCATATTAGTTTATAACAGCACCATCTTTTAAGCTTCAGAAAGGTTTCTTCAATAGAGATTTGTTCCAGGTTGTGAACAGAGTGATGTTATTTTTATTTACTGTGAGGACTGTTGTGAATTTTTAATAAAAAGGTGTTTTATGTGATGTGTTGCTTGGAGAACAGGTTGGTTTTGACTATGGGAAATAAGGTGTGACAGCTGGGAAAGTGAATGAAGGGTGGGTAACTGGGAATGGATAAGTGAGGTCCTCTGAGGACAGCAGTCAAAACTAGAAAATGGAGTGCAGATGATAAAAGCTTATTACAGAAAAAGAAAAAAAAGATCAGTCAGAGAAGGGAAAAACCAAGAAAAATATTAATAGAAAATTGGATTTAATGTCAGGAGAAGAAAAAGCCCCCAGTGGAATGTGAGAGAAAATGAAAGGAGACGCAAGAGACTGGGATCTGCTTGAAAGGTTAATTGAAGCTTTACAGTGGGCACTGATGGAAGATGGAGTATGTGAATTGCCAGGTTTTTTATTAAAATGTATATATATGTTTTTTAAATTGAGCTAATTCCTTTTAAGAAATCTAGATGAAGTGCAACAGGGGCTGTTCTTCCAAAGGCTGTAACTTGCACAAGAGTCCATTTCCCTGGGGACCAACTGCCTGCTATGTCAGATAATACAGAATAAAGGTTCAGACTGGAGTAGAACTCAGATAGGATTAAGTAGTATATGAAGGACTAACTGATGAACTGGTAGCATATAACTTAGCACTTTTCTAGTAATATTCTTAATAAGATAAGGAAAGCAATATCCTAAATGCTATTCAGCAAGTGCAGAAAGACAGTGCAGAAATAAAGGCTGTCTCACCAAACAGTTAAGGAACAGGACACAGTATGGAATCAGTGGTTAGGAAAAACCAGGAGTGTTTGTTTCACAATGACAGGAATGTGACTGAAATGGCACATACCTCAGCAGCAAGGTCAGAATGATGGAGGGCTGTAGAAAAATGGGTTTCAGAAATTCATAGTCTACACACTCCAGTCCTGCTGACACTGATTCTGAGCAAGTCATTTCCTTTACTTGTGCCTCAGTTTTATTTTTGCACAACAGGAATGTGCAGTTGCCGCAGAATGATTGAAACTTTGATGTTTCCATAGCACTGCCCTGTGAGGATGATAAACTGGAGCTCACTTCAATAGGAGAGCTGAGTAGTAGGAGAAAGCATTCAGTGGGTTTTCTGTCAAACTACCAGTTTTAAATAGGCTGCTTCATTATGGATCAGATTCTGAAATTCTTTCCAAAACAACGAGTACTTTAGCTTGAGTAAGAGTTTTACTCACACAAGATGGTAAGATGCAAGCTAAGTATCTAAAGAAGAGGCTTGCAAGTCTTTTGGATAACCATGTAAAATTTACCTTTATAAAATATATGGTAAATACTGGGAGTATAAAATTAATTGTGATAACTTGTTTATGCTTCCTTAAAATCACACAAAGATCTTTCTTAAAAATAAGCAGTGCATGCTTACTTAGGTAGTTTTTAATTATTTCTTTAATATATTTTATATTCTAATAAATAACTCAAATACTTGTGGATATCAAGCTTATTCACAGTGCCCTGAGAGAGGGTAATTTTGGCTACTCTGGTAGTACAGCACTTCTGAGTTGGGTAATTCACCTTATGCCACAGGCTGCAGATTATCCTGGCAAACAGCTGTGTTTGTGGGCTTGCTAGGGACTGAATTTCTAGCTTATGGGGAAGATTTCTGCAGGATTTCAAAAAGTGGGAGGGGTGGCAGGGAGGAAATTAAATCATGATGGCAGGTGAAAACCTCTTGAAATTTCATATCCTCAGAAAAATTATGACCCCCCAAGAATTGAAGACGGACAAAGATTCCTCCCAGGGAAAAGGTGCCAGGACACAAAGGGATTGCTGCTTTTGGAGTGTTAGGGAAGGTGCATCATTGGCACCTGAGAGCCCAAGGCTGCCACCTTTGATCTTGGCACAAAGCAGAGGCATCTGAGATTCCAGTCCTGCAGCTTTCTCTCTGGGCGAAAAGTTTGTCTTTGAAATTGCCACAGGGCTTGCTGCTTTTGGAGTATTAGATTGCCAATTTCTTAGCAGAGAACTCAGCCTCTAAACTACAATTTCATAGATAAGCTTCTCCTAATAAACAATTATGCTTTTCACCCAGAGAGAAAGCTGCAGGCCTGGGATCTCAGATGCATATGCTTTGTCTTCACTCACTCTCCAGTGAAAAATAAAGTGTATTGAATGACAACCATGACCCGAGTACTTACGATTTTAAGACTTAGGTGTATGAAACCATAACCATCCTGCCAAAGTTCCCTCATGAAAAGGGATAACTGCAAGTTAAGGCATGTGGAGAATCAATTCATCTTAAGGCAATTTTTCTGGTTTGGGGTTTTGTTTTGGTTTTTTGTAATTTTTACAGTTTTGCAAATGTATCTGTTTTTTCCCCTATGAAATGTACTTTGATTTAAGAACTGGCTGCTAATTAACCATGTTCCTGTATTTCAGGGAAGAACTGATGATGCCGAAGAGGAGAGAAGCCTCTGGTGAGCCCCAATGAGCTGACTGAGGCACAACCTCATACCAGTTTGGAGGAAAGAGATTTTGAGAACCCACTATGAAAAGGTAAGATTTGTCTGTCTGTACTACTGAATCTTCAATGGAAGCGAAATACTGATTGCCTGAGGTGAAGTTGATACAATTCACCTCTTAATTAATTCTAGAGGCAATTGACAGTTGTGTATCTTTTGAAGGTTGTAAAAGGTACAGATGTATCCGTCCTTAGTTGTCTTCCTGGATTAACTTTTTAATGCCAGTTTACATGGTATCTATGCAGAAGTTTTCCTTCTTGGGACAGTGCAGTGGTTTAGCTATTAATCTGTGAATACCAAACCTTTGTTACTTGCATTGCATATTTAGGACTGTAATGTATGTTTTACATAAGAAACTTGTCTGTCAGGTTTGCTTAGCTAGGCATGGATGCCTAATTCATGGGGAGTCAAGGAGATGGAATTCTAGGTTGCATTTCCATTTTTACCAAGTCCCTGATGTGGCAATCTTGTTTTGAATGGCTCAGGTTGCATCAATTCCAGGCAGTCTAGAATAAGTTAAACTGGGCAGAATGAAGAAATGAGGGGAACAAAAGGGAGATTAAGTATCAAAGGTTGGCTTCCAAGACTGTGTTATATTAGTTCAACAACAAAAAGTTCTGTAGTTTAGCATCAGCTCTCCAGATTTTGTCATGGACAGCCGTGCAACAGATGGACTACACAGCACATGAGAGCAGTGAGGGGAGTGCGCAAAAAGAGGGAAAACAAACAGTGCAGTTTCCCCTTTTTAAAATAACTCTTTCTGCATACTTTCCACAGCATCAAATATCTCCCTTTTGCTGTTGGGTTTGTGAGGGTGCCTGATATTTTTAAACAAGAGTTTTTGTTTGCTTCTAGAGGAGAAAGCTGACAAATCACTAACCCACATCTGGGTTACAGAGGACACTGTGCTGTCTCCAAGTCTGAGAATCTTTGCTGTTAGGGTTGGCATTCTCATGGGATGATTCCCAACAAAAAACTGAGCAAGCTTTGAAAACTACATTTAAGTAATAATCAACCTAGTAAGTAATGAATGCTGAATTAATTGCTTGTTAGATCAGCAGCAGTTAATTAAAATACCAGTGAAAGCTCAGAAATACTGACAGCTACTGACTGAAATTGCAAGTGTGCCACGAACTGCGCAATGTTGTGTGTTTTTGTGGAGCACACACAGAAAGGAAATGGTTCATATGACTGCTTAGCTGGCACAAGTGCTATGCACAAATGTCTCTGCTAATATCATAATCCATGTGAAATAGTAACTAACCTTCTTAAAGAGTATAATAATGCAGCTATGCTGAAAAATTTCAGTAGCCTCAAGACCTACAAAGATTCATGAGTTGGGAGTGTTGAACAAATAGGTGTGAGTCAGCTCTAATTAACATATACCCAAATATGTTTGAATGGATTTGACTGCAACAGTCTTTTGTTACCTCCTGTATTTGCACACCAATTTAAGGTCTGCACTTCTGAGTAAGGCCAGTAGCAATTGATCTGCAGTGAAGCGAGCAATGTACAGTGTGCAGTCCCAAATGGTACACACATGTTCGCAGCACAGGAGGATTATTAATACTATTGAAATACCAATCAAAGTGCTTCAGCAGGCACCAGGCAGCTGCAAAACATTTAGGGACAGCTCAGGAATTCCCATGAGCAGAAGTGAGACAGGAAATAGTGAGAAGCTGAATAAAGTAGCTGAGGAAAATGCCTTTATTTAAAAGAGATGAATTCAAAAGAAGTTCAGCACATTCCAGTGCAGAAGAAGACAGAGAAAATAGATTAGGAATCATCGGAAAAGGGGAGGAAATCCTATATACTGAAAATGTAAATTTTAGAATTTAAATTTAAAACTTGCTTAAACATCATCGGGAAGTTTGTCTTCCAACAGTAACTAGGTAGTTGTGATGGTAAATGAGTTAAAAGGTAATTGTTCCTGTCTGCTTACACAGTTTTTTATGGAAAAATGCTGTTTATTCATCACAAACTTAGGGAACTTCACCTTACAAATCTGTTTACAGTGATGAGCCAAGTTTTGTCTCAATGTGGCACAAACTGTTTATTTTCAGGAGCAATTTGGCTGTTATAACCAACACTAGATGAATGGCTACTTTGATAGTCTCGTACTCTGAGACAGGGTAAGTTTGGGATCAGAAAATGCTGTAAAAAGTGGTCCTTTAAATGTGTTAGTGGAGCCATAGGGTGAGGGTGGTCAGAGTAGTCAGGCTATGAGTGCTAACAGGAGTCGGTACTCTGAGAGTGCTGAGGAGCGAGGGGAAGGGCTATGATTACCTGGGAGTGCCAGGTGCTGGGGTCATCTTGAACGAGCATCCAGCAACTACCCCGAGTATGAGCTCCCAGTGTGCCGATCTGGCATCCTTGTGGCAAGTGTGAGTGGGTCACTTGCCAAGAAACAGCCATGCTTTGGAGTTTTTTTAACTTTTACCTAAAGAAAAGGGCAGGGTGTGTTGGATGGTGCCTTTAAACAGGAGGGCTGGAAGCTGAAACCAGAACATTCCGTGGCAACTGGAGAAAGTTCCGAGCAGAGAGCAGTGAGAGCAGCAGGACCCCCCCTCCCCCTGCCTAGAGGACAGACAAAGAACAGGCGAGGAGGGAGCTGAAATAGGAAGCAGGAACCATGTTAGGAGGCTGGGGGCTAAAAGAAAGCAAATTAATAAACCACTGGAGGAAAGGCACACAACTGTCCAAAGCCACTAGGAAAGATAAGCAAATTCCAGATTCTTTAACTGCTGTGTGTGTGTGTGCAGCCTGGCTGGTGTGTTAATCATTTTCCTCACTGCAGTGAGTACAACCCGTGTGTCTTTGCCACACAGACTGAGAGAGTATGAGCACCGTGTTATCTATTTAATGTGGTGTATTTAAGCTGAGTTTGTCAGCATTGCTACCACTCAGCCTAAAATTTCTAAAAATATATGTTCATATCAGGGTGTGTGCACACATAGCGCAGTAATAACAAGCTACTGGTAATAGTCTGCCTACAGTGGAGACAAACAGTTCCTAGCAAAAGCAGGGAAAATCTGGCACACAGGCTGAGGGCACTGTGTGGCCTTAAGTGCTAATGTAATATTTTGGAAGTTGGAAGCTTGGTGTGCTCATTTGCACATCAGTACCCAGAACGCTTTTTCAGTTCCACCACTCTTTAATTCAAGTGCTGGGTTTGAGCTTTTGGAAGACTCTGTAGTTTGTGATGCCCTCACATGTGCCAAGTTCAGTATTTTACACAGAATAGCTTAAGTGACGATATTAGACTGTGAATAGGTGGTCCAAGGATTCTTAATTAGGTTTGATGTTACAAATGCAAAAAAGTGCCCTTGAACCCTGGGGGGGGGGGGGGGGGGGGGGGGGGGGGGGGGGGGGGGGGGGGG
>JAWWLZ010000038.1:3083460-3135449 GCA_035041345.1 Poliocrania exsul
CTTTTAGCAGAGTTGATGAGTCACATGGTTCTCGTTGTACCTGCAGACTTGTAATGCTTCCTTTGCCACTCGTGACCGGCTGCGCTCACACCTGGCATGTCATGAAGACAAAGTCCCATGCCAGGTGTGTGGGAAGTACTTGAGAGCAGCATATATGGCAGATCACTTGAAGAAGCATAGTGAAGGACCAAGCAATTTCTGCACTATCTGTAACCGAGGTAATGAAGAAACTGTTCTTTTCTTCCAGGGGATGGGCCAGCAGCGGAGGGGGAGCTGCGGGACCGCGCGGCTCTGTCTGCACCAGGAGGAGGTTGTCCTGTGTGTGAACATCCTTTGCTTTGCTCACTGAATCTGGGGCCTGATGGGGCTGCAGGGCTGGCCTTCTCACCTGGCTGGCACTTCCTAAAGCAGCTCAGTTTAAATCTAAAGCAAATTGTTTCTTGGCAGTTTTAAGAATTCTATTTGCTAAATAGCCAGATCCCCATACAATAATGGTAAGTTGTCTTGCTGCTGTTCACCATACATCTGCTTTTTCTATACCTGCTTAGACCTGAGTCCTTGCAGTCAGTTTGGGACAATCTCTGAAATACAAATAAAGTTGAAAGTCATACACTGAGCATAAGCAAATTTGCATCATGTTATCAAATCTTGCTTAACCTCCTGGTGCAGCAGAGTCAAGCTGCTTCTCCCTGTTAACCCAAGAAATTGCTTTGTATTAATGTACATTTCTGCAACAAATTTTGTAAAGAGCACTAGAAATGTGCTTTACCTTTATTTGTATAAATACAGCTTTTCATAGTATCATAGAATATCTGGAGTTGGAAGGGACTCATAAAGACCATTGGATCCAACTCCCTGCTCCTTGCAGGACTACCTAAAACTGAATTATATGACTAAGAGCTTGTGAAGCCTTTCCATCTGTTTGTGGTATTTCTCCAGTTGAAGAGAGTTGGAAATTTAGGTTTTGTAGGATGTAAGGCAAGCTGGAAAAATGATTTTGACTTATTGGTGTCTTTATTTTTGAATTATTAATACACAACTTCAAAATACACTGTTGGCTCACACTGCTAGAAAGGGTTGGAAGAGGTTGCTGCTGTGTTTTGGGATCTTGTTTTATCTGATGAGTCGGGGTTTTCTGATGTGTGTTCCCTTTTCTAATTTAAGAGATGTGAAATCTTTTGAGAGAATAAAGCTGTTCTGTGTTTGATGTGAGGACTCTACAGGGAGCTTTTGGAGCTGATGAGTAATGAGAGACATTAAATTGAAAGGGAGGTGTTCCCACTAGTTGAACAGTCTGTTAGGTCCTGAAAATGATGTTATCAGTGCAAGTGGAAAATGCATCTGGGTTGAAAATCTTGAGGTTTTGAAGCTCCAGATAGAAGGTGTGAAATGAAGTTTGCCCTCCTTTTCAGCTTCTGAAAAACTGCTTAAGCTTATGCCCATTCTTTTTGTGGAAGATGCTATCCAAGATCCAGTGCTGTCCTGCTCTCCTCCAGCTGAGCTCTGTGCCAGACAGAAACTCCCAGGAGCTGGCACGAATTGTCTTGTTTCCAAGATTTGTGTGCTCCAGTTTCAACTTAACTACCACTGGATGTCACTGCAGCTCTTTGGAAATTGAGCCAGGGGGACAAAGATGCCAAACAATGAAATGACTCAGTGGTTTATTCACATTTTACAAGTCTAAGAGTAGAGTGGAAATTCAAATACTTCTCTGTGGAAGGAAAGGGAACCTGTTGTGCAGCAAACTTTAAGCAACTACTTTCTTCTTCCAGTTTGTGTATTTCATAGGAGTTGTCAGAATTGTGTGCTGTGAACTCCAATTTACAGCAGGAGTTAGCAAATAAATCTGAATTACTGTTAAACATCTACTCAGTGTTAAAACTTGCAGGAAGGGCAAGTTACAGACTGGATTTGTCAAACAACTGTGTTATGAACTCACTGTTTTACACTGTAAATTTGATTTTGGATTTATGCTCAAGGACAGCAGAACTTTTAATCCCAGGTGTTGTAGAATCAAATCATAATGTTCATAGTTTTAAATAGATATGATTTTAATTTGTAGAGCCTGACAAGGTGAAGTCTAGTGGGAAGTTCTTGTGTTAGGTCCATGTGTTTGACAGGCATTGGGGAATCAGGAGCTGCAGTAACCCAACTGTTGTGCTGTGGCTGCAGTGAAGTGCAGTGGGGTTGGGTTTATTCCTCCCTTGTCTAATATGCTGGTTTATCTTTTAATTGAAACTTAGCTGGTTCTGGATATAGTCATTGTCAACCTCTGGATATAATAATTGTCAAGCAAGAATGCCCTTCAAGCTCAAGCTGCTTGTAGAGAGAATTTTGGATGTTGGCCCACAAAAAAAAAAAAAAAGGAAAAGGTGACTCTTACACAGCTGAGTTTAGAATCCCTCCAGTGGCCTGAAAAGCTTTTCTGAGGAACTTAATTAAGTGTCTCATGTTCTTTTAAAGGTTTAATGGATTTAGGAGATGGGGGTGGAACTCAGTAGCTGACAGAAAGCAGGAGCCAGTGGTTTGCCATGTCATGGGTGTACCCATTTGTTGATCATGTTTATTTCTTTTACAATGTGGCAGTTTAATATCCAAAAATTACCAGCTGTGATTTGGTGGTTTTGCCAGGTTATTTTCTTACTCAGGCTCTTTATGCTTAGAATAATCATGAAAGCCATTAAATCTTTTCAATCAGGGAAACAGTGCAATGGTTTGGGGGATTTTTTTGTTGGTAGTTTTTTCCCCCCCCTGGGATTTTGATTTTTGTTTTGTTTGTTTTTTGTGGTTTAGGGGTTTTTTTAAGAATTTGTCTAAATTATGCTTATAAAACCCCTAATCCTTAAACCTCACTTTTTAAGACAAATTCCCTTTAACCTGTTCCTGTTGTGTTGTTGCATAATCCTCTATTACCATCCTTAGCAACTTTTGTTTGCTTGTGTGGGCTTTTCCAAAGAATTCAGAGTATAATGACTTTGGCAAGTCTGGAGCTGGTACTTTGTAAGAACAAGTGCAACTCTGAAGGTTGGGTTTCTGTTTCAAACACAGACACTGTTTGTTTCACAGCAATCAAATGAGTGAGGAGAAGGGGAGATACTCCAATCACAAATGGATGGAATTTATCTTCACAGTAAGATGAATTCTTAGATATTTCATGGGGGACACAGAGTCTCCTAAAGCAAGACATTCTCTGAACGTTCCAGCTAAATCCAAAATAGAATTTTTGAACAAGGAGCATCTTGCAATTATTTCTACAATTTATCTCCATATAGATGTTATGTAAGAGATCAAAGGATAGGTCCCATTGGTCCCATTTATATAAAGCTGGTCATTTCTTCTCTATGCATGTTTTTAATGGTGGTTCTTCTGAAGAAATAATCTTCTCCTCAAAGCAGAGAGATGTGTGTAGGTAAAACAATAAATACATTCCTTCTTTGAAAAATACTGCCACTTTATCCCCTGCATTAGTCTTTGTTCTGAAAGAGACTTAAATGTAAGGGATTATTGTCCATGAACCCCCATCTTCCTAGGACAGGCATTCATAATTAGTCTGGTGGAGAAAAAAAGGCCAGTGCTAAGTGCTCCAGGAAAAAATGAGGATGAAAACAACTCCCAGAAAATCTGCCTTTAAACACTTTCCCATGAAGCAGTTGGCATTCTTACGGCTTTGATGGAAGTTGATGACTCACATGTTCATCTGCCAAGTGCATAAAGGGGAGCTCACACACTTTGCAGCAGTTTTCATTATATAAAACAATGTACTCTACAAATAGAATTGCAGAGTTCAGAAATAATATTGTGTGGCAGAGATTACAGCCTCAGATTGTCCTGTGTCAGTTGTGGCACAGAAAAGCACTGAATACCTGCATGCAGCCCTTTTTCAGTGGCTGGCAGGGAGATTTCAGGGCATTGCTACAGAAAAGAGGTTGCTCTCAGCATGCCTGTGGTTATTGGACACGTAGGAATGAGGGGAGCACCTTGTGGGTGGAAGTGTCACCATTCTATCTGTACATTGTGCCCTGTTCTCTGCCAGTCAAACACTGGTGCTTTCCACATCTACAGCAAATTTTTGCTATGTGTAAAAAGTGTATTGTTGCCCAATGGATTTTCAGTGCAGCATTTTGTGTCTGAGGGCAGGGCTTGCATTACTCCCTTACACTGATTCCCTGGATGGCTTGGCCTGGGTGATTCTGCTCCTTTGTCTTTTGAGAGTTGTGTGTTCTTGGTGTCTTGAATTGTGATGTTTCTACTTTTCTGTGCTTTTATCTTCAGCTCAGGAGTCCACAGTAACTGTCTCTTGTTCCTTCTCAGCCGCCTGCCCTTTTCCCCTTCAGCAGGTTGCTGTGGAGTTCTGTCTTGCTTTGCAGGTCCTGGATACTCTTTGATCCTGGCTTGTAAGGAAAGGTCTGGGTAGAGGGAGGTTCTGTTGGCTAGGCATGGGCAAATCTAGTGTAAAGCCACATTCATCATTAAATTCAGCACCTGAAACTAAACAGCTGCTGTCAGAAAATCCACCCCAGAGGGGTGAGCAGGATTGGGTTTTCATCCTTCCTAGGATGTTATTATCTATCCTCAAATGTCAATACAGTTATATCACAATAAAAGTGGCTTTACAGTAGAATAACTGTTCATATTTAAAGTGAAGTATTGGTGTGAAAGTTCTCTTCCAGAGGCTTGTGCTGTAAATGCTGTATTGGTTTAAAAAAACCTCTAGGACTTGGGGTTTCCCTCCCCAGAAAGGGAACCTGGAATTCTGGGTCTGTGACGGTGAACCTTGTCTTGTGTTCTCTGTTGTTGAAGGAAAATGTTTCTAACATGAAAGTGCCATAATATTCTGTTCAAAGTTAACAGAAAATGAAGCTGGTTGTTTACCTGGGTAGGAAATCTTTAAAACTCTGTCCTCCTTGTGCCTCACATATGGTCCAAATGTAATAGTTGCAGATCTTATTAAGATTGAATTTAAAAGCATTCCAAAGTATATGTGAGGTAATTTATTGCATTAAAGGAAAGGGACATATTTGTAAGACTTCTAAAACCATTTTAAAAAGCACATGCACAAATGTAAAGAACTGTTTTGTTCAGAAATCAACTGTTTGAAATACATGTTTTTAATTTCAGTGGTTTGGGCTTACAGATCAGAGCTGATAGAAACATTGAAATTATTTTTAATATTTTTTGTTAACTGTAGACAACATACTCAGGATGAGCTGAATGCAGGGAAATGTGTTCCAAAAATTACTACAGGACAAAAGTGTAAACTCAAACACTGAGCAGTTTTAGCTTTCTGCCTTCTAGAAGTCACTATAAATTGTAGAAACCTAAAAGGGGAAAGCAGACTAAATACCAGCAAGGGGTGTTGCTAAATGGCATTCCTTCGAATCTTCACAGCATGAAGTAAACTAATTTGACCTGTCTTCCAAAGTATCATCAGATGATGAAGGCATTTTTAATTAAAATAAATAGAACAGCACAAAAATGGTGAAGAGACATGGGTGCCTTTTTGTATGATGTCTCTTCTGCCTTTTCTCCAGGAAGTCCCATGTCATCTGCTCAGTTTGGTTCCACAGCATTTTTCTGAAGGGGGCTGTTCTTTCATCACGACTGGAAAAAGCAAACGCAGTCTGATGAAAAGTGTGCAGTTCATTCCTGCCTGATGGTGACAGGATCCTACCTGAGCATTCCTGGGGGATCAGCCAGTGTAAGGGCAGCTTTGGAACAGGGAGCAGGAGCAAGAGAAAATTAAAGGAACAGGGAAGGCAGATGTGTGTCTTTGCTGGTGGCAGGATCTCATCTCCTTTTATCTTGTTTAGGTTTCTCCTCTGCCTCCTACTTAAAGGTCCATGTTAAAACCCACCACGGTGTTCCCCTTCCCCAGGTCTCCAGGCACCAGGAGTCCATCCCGAATGGGGGAGCAGCGTTCCACTGCGTCAGGACCTATGGCATCAAAGGCAAGAGACTGGCTGCTCTGCACCTTGCTGCTCTGGGCAGGACGGTGTGGTGGGCAAGGGGCTGGGAGGGAGGAAGGTCAGGACGCGCCACAGGGAGCTCAGGGACACTCAGGGCCATTCCACAGCCTCGCCCAGGATGTGACACCTGCCCCTGCAGAGCTGGTCTAGCAAGTCTGGGGGAAGGAGGTGGACACAGAAGAGCACATGGATTTCTGGCAGCTTCTTTGATTTTGGAGATTGAAAGAGCTCTGTTAGGTGATCTTGAGCCTCTTCCTTGGAGCAGTCAGAGCTTTGCCTGAGGGGTGCAGGGCAGGGCCAGGGTGTTAGTGCCACTGCACTTGAGTCTCGTGTTGGTCAAACCGTGTTTCTTGTGAAGAAAGGGGGAGCTGCAGAATGCAGTTCATGAAGAGTCATCCTGCAGGTGATGAGGGGCCATGCAGCTGTCCATAGCTGAACTTACACTTCCAAATGCTGTTACTGGGGAGGAGAAGCAGGGGGTGATGATAGCACTGATGCTTTTTTGTTTGTTTTTAACTTGCATTTAACTTCTGGGGAAAAAAGAAGGAAAAAGATATTGTAAGCATAGCTAAAGAGTATTTAACCTCAGTGTGTTTATCTGTGTAGAACAGCCTTTTGCCTTTTGGCTTGAGCTGTCACTTTCTCTGATGAAGCTGAAACATGAGCAGATCCTTTGAAAACAGTTTTTACCTTTTTTTCTTGCCCAGGAGAACACAGCAGGTTGGGTTAAACAAAGTCTGTGCCAGCAGAAACCTACAGTTGTGTCATTTTTTCTGTTGAAGTCTTGATAGAGTTGCTACAGTAGCCCTTTGGTTTTGGGTGGTGTGCTGACTTAACAAGAGATTTACTCCAGCTCAGTGGTGTGCTGATTTCATGCATATCCTGTTTGGTTTGTAACGCTGAGTCCAGAGCAAATCTGTCTTTTGGGTTGTGCCAAGTGGTTCTTTGGTGTTTTAGAGTTAATAGTAGGTACAGCTTATTTGTATTCAGAGACTTGTTTAGTGAGTATGTCTGGGTTTCTCACGCTCATTCACATGCCCTGAGCAAAAAGTGTGGACAAACTTCCTTGGCCCAGTGCCAGAGGAGACTCCGAACATACCAATGGCTTTGCTAGGATATGTATCCAAGTAACTCTAAAATAGTGTCCTTAACATCTCTCCTGTTTCACACTACAGCATTCAAAGAAGGAGCAATTTTAGATTGTGAGGTTCACTTTTAACAGTGTTGCACTTGGAAAAAGGTGTTCTCTGAGACTAAATGGAATTGCACTTCACTTGCAGTGGCTCGCTGCTGTTGCTGAGTATTTCCAGGTTCCTTCCCATCCTGCTGCAGCCTCTTGTACTTTGTGAAGTTTCTCTAGGCTCTCCCCTGAAGTATCAACCATATTTCAGAAGTGTGTGAGTGAATTGCACACTTAAAAACTCATCATTAGGCCCATCCTTCTGTAGTGGCTGAGGTGTAAACATTGTGAGACATTCTTGGGGTTCAAGAAGTGTTACATAAACCAGAGCCCTGTTCTGGTTGCATTCAGTGTCACGACGAGTCCCTGATGAAACCCCAGCTGTTGCTCTGAGAGCAGCCTGGAAAGGGGCCCTGTGCCCCAGGGCTCTAGAATGTGAGGGACTGGATGTTCAGTGTGTCACACTCTGTCACGACAGGCACTGCTGTGATCAGGTGGTAACCCACACAGTCTGCTTTAATGCACACTGAGTACCTCTGTGTGGGACATAAGATTCTGAAAACCTCTCTCTTTTCTTTTTCCCGTAGAAGGCCAGAAATGTTCCCATTCGGACCCGATTGAGAGTTCTGATTCATACGGAGACCTCTCTGACACCAGTGACCTCAAGACTCCTGAGAAGCAGAGCACCAATGGGTCCTTCTCCTGTGACCTGGCAGTCAGCAAGAACAAGGTGGAGGCGGAAGGAGAGAAGAAGTACCCGTGCCCTGAGTGTGGCAGCTTTTTCAGATCCAAGTCTTACCTGAACAAACACATACAGAAAGTTCACGTCAGGGCCCTGGGTGGCCCCCTGGGGGACCTGGGTCCTGCTCTGGGATCCCCCTTCTCTCCCCAACAGAACATGTCTCTTCTGGAGTCCTTTGGGTTTCAGATCGTCCAGTCAGCATTTGCATCATCCCTGGTGGATCCAGAGGTCGACCAGCAACCAATGGGGCCGGAGGGGAAATGAGATCGGTCTGATCTTAACAAAGCAAAGCAGCAGTCTGGCTAGAGTGATAAGATGCTGTGAATGAAAGAGGAAATAATGGAATTGGGTTCTATAGCTGAGAATTTTTTATTCATTTTAGCTTCCCTCTTTGTCTCATGGCCTACCCCCACCTCTAAACCTTCACTGGGGAGAGGGAGAAAATGCTTCTTAGCTGATAAATTACAGAAGATGGTGGCCTTGAATAGGAGACATGACCTAAAACACTAAATGGAGCTTTAGAGGCTGCTGCTGGTGTTTCTTTGTGTTCTTCTGGAATAATGAGAAGTTGCCAGCACTGGTGTGAGAAGGAGGCAGTCCTAGTGACGAGGCACCTGGGGAGCTACAGCTACAGGGAGCTATGCTTTTATTCTCTCTCTATTCCCCACCCTCCCTAAACTACCCCAGAAAAACAGTAAGTTTTAAAAACAGACCCACTATTGAATATAACTGAGTAAAATGCCCCGTGGTTCCTAGCAGGTTACAATGCAGTTGTCCTTTTAAAACCAGAAAAAATTTAAAGAAGGTGAGAGAATTCGAACCCCTTCTGCCTTTGTGAGGCTGTGAGTGCTGCAGCAGGACTGAACTGCTGAGAAAAATCACCTTTCAGAACAGGTTGTTTTTATTACTTTTGACCATTAAACTTGCTGTCAGGTTTTTAATTCTTTATTATTATTATTTTAGGACCTGTTGTAGTGAAATTGCTACTGAAAAGCCAGTCTAAGGCGATACACAGAGCACTCGTAAAGCAGCAGTCACATTAGGGTTAGTATTAATTTTTTTTAGATGTACTATAATTAATAACTTGGCTAGTTGGTTGTTTTAAGTCTATGAAAGAAATAGTTTTTATGAAAAGAAAAAAAAAACACACAAAAAAAAGGAAAAATACCATTGCAGTCTGGTTGACTGGTGCTCATTTTACATGTGGGGACGTAGGGTTTGAACACGGTCAGCTCTCGGGTTAACACTTTGTACCACGGACTTGTTTAGTGTGAATAAACCCAGGGGTTCACAGTGATCTTGGTTTAATTGGATTGGACTCTATTAAAGAAGTTAGTATGTTACCTTGCATCCCCTCGTTTTGTCTGGTTTTTGAGCAGTTGAGCCACCTGTCCAAAAGGTGTGCAAATGAGAGCCAGTAAATAAGTTGTTAATCCCACTCTACACTGTGCTGTATTCTCAGTGAGCTGGGCTTTCTGGCCACAGCTGTGCTCTCCTGATCTGCCTCTAGTCAGGTTTGCAAAAGCCAGTCTGACTCCTTTCTTTTCCAGAGAAGGGTTTCTAGTATAAGAGGTGGGAATTGCAAACAGCATATCTCTGAAAAAGAACTGATTACAAAATGCAAAGAATCTGGGCTTTAGGCTGTTGGAGGTTCCACTGAATCTGAAAATACCACTTGTGCAGAAATTATGTCCTTTCTTGACCCTCCCTTTCCTCCCATGTAACTTGTCAAGGTTTTATGTACCAAACCCAGGTATAAATGTTGTTTAACACAGGGTTAGGAGTTAGGAATACTCTGAGTTTTAATTATGGTTCTGCTGTTGATGCTTAAGATCACATAGAACAGTTTCCTGTATTTATTCCTTAATTTCCCATGTGTGAAGAGTTTTCTCCACATCACAGTTGTTGAGAGAGTTAATGGGCAAAGGTTTAAGCAGTGATTTGGTGAACTGCTTTGTGTTCTGAATGTTTCTAAAAGGCCATTCTGAAGAGCCCAAGTCCCACAGCAAACTTACATCCCATGAAACAGTCCCTGTCTCCATCATTCCCACAGAGCTGGAGCAGGACAGACCCTCAGTGCAGGACCCACACCTGCTGCAGGAGATGTGTCTGTGCTAAAGGTGGTGGAGCCACAAACTGCAGTTGCACCACAGCTTGCCTTCCCAGGTGCCCCTGATCCATTTTGGTTTTATGTTGGAATTACAGAGCCTTTTGTAAGTGTATGGATTTTGGAATGACCTTCTAAATTCTACTGTTAGAAGCCCCAGATTCTCTCTTGTAAGAAGCTACTTTTTTGTACTTGCTCTCAAGTATTCTAAACCCAGGATGAATAATCAATGGCTTTCTCTTTATAGCACCAGCACTTTCTAAATTGAGAGCATGTTGCAGTGGACTTGATGTTTTGCTATTAATCTGTGTTGGGAGACTGAAGGACATGTTCTTCTCCAGTCATCTTCCCCCAGAATCCCTGGAATAGGTATGAGCCTCATGTACAAGATAAAAACCAAACCCACCTTCACACCAAAACTCCATGGAATTGCTCTTGCTGTACTGGTAAGATTAGCTGAGAGGTAGAAACAGAACTTTTCAGAGAAGTGACAAAACATTTTAAAATACCTTACAAATCTAGACAATGCTGAGACAACCTTGTAAGCTGCCAAGAAATCAGGCTGGAGCAGGCTTTCCAGGCAGCATAACAATTCCCTGGGATTAACAGGTGCAGCTGCAGTCACTGTTTCACTGATAGCTGATATTTAAGCCACAAGGGAGGTTTCTGTGGAACTGAGACTGTGTGCTGGAAGAGGGAAGTTTGTGACTCTCCTGTTCCTTTATGCACTCCAAGAGGGTACAATGGTCACAAAATTCAATTCCAAAAGCCAAGTGCAGAGTACAGGACATTTTCATCCTGCATTGAGCTCCGCTGCCTTTAGTGTTAGCAGTGGGTTGAATTGGGCCCTGTCCATGAGAATTTAATTTTGAGTGCTATGGAATTTGACCTGGTGAAACCAATGAAAAGCCTTGAACTAAAACTGAAGCCTTCTAAAACACTAACTGTGCATTCTGCTTGTCAAAGAAAATGCTTACTAAGTTGTCATGAGTACACTGAATGAAAACTACTTACTTCTCAGTCTAATGGACAGGAAAACAATTAGGCAGGAAATTTACAGTCCTGAAATGACAGTTCTAGATCATCCTGGTGTATGTGGGAGAGATTTGTACCAGCACAAGAGGCTGATGCAGGCAAGTGCCAGCAGGAGGTTGGGCAGATCTTTAGCTGTGGTGTGTTCTCGGTGCTCTTTGCTTTTTTGGGGGCACACTGGTCCATTCTGGACAGTAATTTAATTTACATGCAAATTCTGTGCTTTGGGAAATGTCTGTTTCTCATAGAACATGAGAGAGTTCCAAACAGCAAACTCGGTTCACAAGCCCTGAGCTGCAGCCTCACTTGTTGCTGTTACATTTTATTTTTAATTGGCATATCAGTGTGTAGGTGATAGTTCTGATTTTGGGCCACCCCCTTTCCTTGTCATCCCCTTTGGTGGGACTGCAATCCAGTGTTGGAGCCAGTGCACTTCTCTGCCAAGAAGGGAACTTCAGTTCACACAAATTTAAGTAATCAGAGTTGTAGTATTTGTATTATGAGTGTCACATAACCTCTCATCTGAGGCTCAGAGCCTTCTGTATTAAATATGATTAAAACATCTTCAGTCATTCATAATGTAAATATTAAAGACAGACACAAAAGGAATAAATGCCTATAGATGAATGAGTGAAAGAGAGATGAAGGACTAAAAACCATTTGCATGCTTAAGTGTTGTGTTACATGTAGGGGCACAGATTTATCAGGCTGCTTCTGTTGCCTGATTGGATCTTTATTAATCCACAACAAATTCAAAGTAAAGCAATTTGATATAAATTTGTTCCGTACTGAGTTAAATTATGTGACATGACCTTGCATTTGTCATGTCTTAAATGTGTGCAGACAAGTTACTGTTGGGGCTCACCTGGTGCATGGTAATGTGGTGCATGTGAGCTCTCAATCCTGAGTGATTTGCCCAAGATGATGTGGGAAATTGATAGCAGAACCAGAAATTGAACACAGATTTTTCCTTCTCTCAATCCAGTGCCTTAATTATAGTAGGGCAAAGTATTATATGTTGGGGGGATGATTTGTTTGTTTTTTAAAGCCAAGATGGTGTGGAGTTGGTCTTCCTACCAATCTTTTGAATAATTGTAAATGCCCAGTCACAATTTTAGACCTGTTTGAGTGCCAGTGACTTAGGGAATATTTGTTATTTCCCATGTATTCCCTGAAATTATTGTTCCTCCCTCAACTGCTGTCAGCAGTAAGGAATGACTTGAATAGAAGAGCTGTGTAACTGAATGTCTATCTAACTCAACTAATTGAATTGCTAGTATGAAAGCTAACCTAGATTTTGTAGGCTCTGTTGTAACTTTAGTGTCTTGTTTTTTCACTAAATCTTTGTTCCTAGAAATCAGTATCTGAACTTATGTCTTGAGTCGGGAGTGGGGTACCACTTTCAGCTTTAATTTTTTTTAAGGTGCTTGCTTGAGGAAGTAGATGCCAAAGTAAACTTCAAAGGAACTCCAGACTTCAGTGTTGGAAGAATGAATGGAGAGCAAGGGCTCTCTTTGGGTTTCATGAGAGATAAATGGACAAGGTGAAAAACAGCCACCAAAATTCTAAATAAAGAAACAGGAAAGGCTCTTCTTTACCACCCACAAAAACAATCAGATATTTTCAATTGTTCAGCGTGGCAGAAACTCTGAGAGCAAGTGCCAAACAGAACCATGGAATGTGCTGGCTTTTCCAGCATTATCATACCTTAACAGCATTCTCAATATCCAAATGTAAATGAAGCCACCTTTGTACTGTTCACTTTTTGCCTGGGCACAATACCTGACTTTTAACTGAACAGAACATGAGCTCACAGTGAATCTCTGAGCTTATGCTCTCAGTTCCACCCTGAGAGACAAAACAAATGAGCAAAGAGAGGGGAAAAAAGCAATAGGAAAACCTAAAACACATTCTGGAAGATCCCACAGTTTTCCTGAGAGAGTCACAGTTTTTTATCCTGCAAATCCTTTTCAAAACAAGATCCTTCAGCTGTTGTGAGTGAGCCTTTGGGAACAGCTTTGGCTTCCAGCCCAGTGTGCTGCAGCTCCCTGTCCCTGGGAGGAGGAGGTGGCGTGTGCCAGAGTGCTGTGTCCGGACCTGGAGGGAGGGAGGGAGCAGGAGGGAGGCAGGCAGTGCTCCTCAGCCACAGGTACTGCCAGGGAAGGTGTCCTGCCTGCCCCCCTCACCCTCCTCACACCCCTGTGCCAGGGTGGTGCCTGCCCAGCTGGGCACAGCTCTGCAAATAATAACTGTGGGAGCTCTAAAGCACCAGGGAACTGTTTGGCTAAAAAGAAAAAAAAAACCAAACCAACCACTTAAAAATAGTGATGTGACATAAGTGCAGAGCAATGCAGAGCTGGAGCAGGAGCCCTGGCTGCCAGGGGTTGTGGTGATGGCTGGAATGGTTCTGGAATGTTAGTGGAAAACCACAGCTGGGAGCTCTGTGGTAGTGGCAGTGACTGCCTGTTTGTAAAGAATTAACACCCTGTGTCATCTCCAGCCTCTTCCTGTGTTTTGTTCCTGTCTGTGAGATGAGATGATGATAACCCTTGGGTGAGAACGTGCCAATATTTGATTGACATGCCAAATTGTGCTGCTGAACTCTGATACAGATGTTGGGCCTCCCTGACTTTGGGTGTAATGCAAAGCTAAACATTTGGCCACATTGTTCCTGAAAGGTGAGATATTTTAAATAATTTAAAGACTGCCTGGCACTATTGATCTGCTCTCAGGGTTTATGTGAATGAAGCTTTTCCTGAGTGGCCCTTCTGCTTGTACTGGAATTTTGGAGGCCTGGAGGTGCTCTGAGCTGAGGTGTGCTGAAGGAAGGGGGTAACTGGTCCCTCACTGGTGTTCCAGTGACTCCCTCCCACCTCCTGGTGTCCATGTGAGCCATGGGGACACTCCATGCAGCCACTGGCAGCCATAGTTGCTCTGGAGCATCCTGCAGTCACAGAGTGACCTTGGGTAAGTGATTCTGTAATAAATCACTCTCATGCTTGCTAATAGCTTTTGGCTGCTGTGTCCACAAACTGGTGCCTTCTCCAGGCAACTCTTACATGCCCTGCAAAGCTGTCAGACTGAGTGCTGGCTCTCAAGGAATCAACCAAGCCTTGCTCTTGGGCTCAGGATTGCTCTCCGGTACTGCTGTAATCTGAAAGTTTGCTGCAATTAGTGCACAGATCAGAGTAAGAAAATAAAAGGCTGTTCTCAGATGTCCTGTAGAGTGAACAACTGAAACATGAGTGTGGGATGAGCCAGGAAAACTGGCTTTTTTCCCTGGCTGCACACCATATGGAAGAGACAGTGCCTTGGAAGGGAAGGAGCAGAAAAGTTTGCCATTGGCTCTGATGAATCCCAATCCTGCTTCTACTGAAGTTGGGAATCCTCCCATTGTCTTCAGTGTGAGCAAGAAAGGATCTTAGGTGAGGATGGATGACTCTTTCCCTACTTGAATGAAGTCTCTTGCCTATTTATGGGCCTGCTTCTATTGAAACCGAGCCTGTTTTAGCCTTTTTGGGTTCTTAGGGACCTGTTTGTATAAAGCAACTTACCTACCTATCTTTTTTTTTCTATTGTGTGTATTTTTTGTATGTTCTGTTGGAAGGTGAAGCCTCTGTAGAAGGGGATACAAAACCTGATTTTTAAATAGTAATAAACCAAAAGAGAATTAAACTCTGCAGGCTGCATGCATTCATTTCCTGGAGATGGAGAGTAGAGACCATGAGTGCACTGAGAGATGGCCTGTACTTCTCATATCTCAAAATCTTCCTCTCTTCAGAGACAGTTCCTGCCTTGGTACATCTCCCCAGCTCTGCATGAAAATCCAGAGTTGCAACACTGTGTATCAGGATGGCCTTATTTTGACTAGAAAAATCCTTTCTCTGGCACTGTGCACTGAGATTTCTTGTTTTAGCATAAGTGGATGGAGTAACAAGTATCTGTGAATCTGAAATTCAGTATTGTCCTCACTGAATGGCAATGACATAAAACTGAGGCAGGATATACAGACATACCTTTGTTTCTGCCCTGCCCACCTCAGGTGCTGCAGCATCAGCACAGGGATCAACTCCACACCATTATATTCCAAAGAAATAAGTGCAAGTATTAGGTGAAACTTTACTAAGCCTTTGTTTCTCCCTGGCTTTTGACTTTGTGGTGTTGCCAGCTGGAGCTTTAACTTTCTGAAAGAGAAACCAGAAAGACCAAAATAACAGCAGAGTTTTGCCCTGTTCTGTAGACATAGTTGGGGAACAGAGTGTTTGCTTTTGCAAACAGAGGTAAAACAGTCCACATGCATATGCCAGTCATGCAAAAGGCTCTCTGCCTGCCTATGGCATGTGTGTGACCCAGAGAGAATAAAGAGGTTTGCCTTTCTGCACAGGAAAGAAAGGGAACTTCCCAAAATAAACAACTCCTCCCGCAGCCTTCGGGCAAACACCTGTGGAGAGAGGTCTCTCAGTACCTGTGTGCCAATGGTTTTATCTGCTTTCAGGTCAGCTAAGAAAATAAATTCCAGAGGTGAGAGCTCTGCATTGTAAATGTCTGTGAATCCTGCTCTTTATGAGGAAACAGTAGTAGCTCTGCTGCAAGGTTTGGTCTCTGCTGCTCTGCTCACGTGTTGAATTACAAAGAGACCCATTACAAAATGAGTCTCTGCTTCTGCTCTTACATTGTGACTCCAGTCCTCATCCCCAAACCCCAGAGAGGTAAGAAAACATGTTGAGGGGCTTTTCATGTGTATAAATCTATAGCCTTACTGCCCTTCTGTTGGTTTGGGATATGGGTCACTTGCTTATAATGAGTGGTTGTACTATTTAGACATGGTGTGCTTTCCACATAAACTGGAAGTTTTGCATATTTGTGTGCAACTCCAACCTCATGCTTTCCACAATGGAATCTCTTACTTTGATAATATTCCATGATACTGGAGTTTAAACAGCAGATTTTTGAGCTATCACCTCTGTTTGACTGAGAAATCAGACTTCGTGGTGAGGGAAGGGTTGGTAGAAAGTATTAACAATCCCATGCAATTCACTGGAGGTTAATTTGAACAGATATCAGAACAGAAGTTTTTATTCCTTTTGACTCAAATCTCCAGATGTTTTGGTGCTGCCTTTTCATGTTTCTCATGTGCAAGATAAACCACTATTTTTAGAAAGGCATTTTCTAACAAGAGGGAACATTGGTTTATTAGTCTGCTTAGCTTTGCCAGGTACTGCTGGGGATAGCAGTGGACTGAGAAACAAGAAAGCTAAAAAGTTACCTTTATATCTCAAAAAACAACTAAACAACACATTCTCTTATTTCTCTTCCTGCATTAATTCTTTGTACTTTTCATCTAAGTCAGCACTACACGTATAGAACTTCAGAACATCTCAAGACCTTGCATGCCTATCCATTTGAAGATTCCTTCCCCTACAATAGCATTTCATAAGGTAGGTAGTGCCTGTGTGAGGTTTTCAAAGTAATTTGCAGATATTTAATAGTAATTTCTGCCTCTGTGACACCAGTAGTATTACCATGGGAAACCAAGGCAGAAGCTTGCCTAAGGTCAAGCAAAGATCAGTTGAAGAATTTAGACTAAGGCTCCTGTTCTTGGCTCAGACCAACATGTTCTTTGAGTAGATCACAGTATCTTCCAAAATAGCTTCCCTTCCTCCACCCTGAGAAATGCAGGCTCTGTTTTGTGTCAATAACAGACTGCATCTGTGGGGGAAAACAAACAATCCAACAGACAAACCCAGCACAACCCAGTGCAACTGGGGACTGACACGTTCTTATTCAGCTGTACCTATTTCCCAACAATATTCCTATGGGTTTATGGCTGGGAGACACCCCAGCTGGGTAGCAGGTACAGTCTGATCCAGGATGGGAATGCTGAAGGGCCATGATCCGTGGGGAGCCCTTCCCAGTGCCACAGTGGGCCAGTGTGAACACAAGTGTCTGTGGCCACTTGGGCCCTTCAAACCACAGAGAGAGCTGTGGAAAGGCACTGGCAGCTTGTGACAGAAAGCACAAAGAAGTGTTGCTGCTGGAGAGGACTCTGTGTGCCATTTCTAAAGTCAGTGAGTGTTCAGTGCTGATCTCTTAACACTGTAAAGTGTAGCTGTGGTGCTTCTCCCCAGTAAACAATGGGCCCCACATTGCCCTGCCCAGGCCTCTGTCCTTTCATTACAGCCCACACAGAAAGCTCATCTGAGAAAGCACTCGGAGTTAGTGGAGCAAACCCCGAACCAGTCTGAACCAGTTCAAATATCACATATGGTTGTTTTGCTTCTGCAGACTTCCTTGTTAGTCCTTGGAGGCTGTGGCTGGCATTTACTGAGCAATAGCTCATGCTGTCAGACTGAAGGGGGAGGGAGAGCCTCTCCTTGAGTGTGTCAGCAGGGCCAAGCAACAGAGCCATCAGATCCCCCTGCTGCTCCACACCGACCCCTCTGCAGTCACTGCCTCTGCCTCGGCTTTGGGGTTTGCTCAGCTCAGTTTCATAAACTCAGCATCTGATCCTTTTGGTGCAGCCCTGATGTCTTTTCCTTACATTCAAATTGTTTCTGCACTAGAAATGGAACATGCTTGTTCCTGACTCCACTGATGCTTACAGAAGGCTTTTTACAGGTGAGACCCACAGTTGTTTTCATGACCAAGACAGAGGCAACAAAGGAATAAACCCCCTGCTTTTGTTGGGGTTGCAAGTACTTAATAGTGTTCAGTGACACTCGATGCTTTAAGCACAAATTGCTCTAATAATCTGTTCATGGTAGGTGAGGTCTCAAAATGTACTTTATTCTTGAGCATTGCAATTTATGAAGGAAGGGGAAAACAGTTTATAAAAACTAGTTTTGAAGAAAAATTGGAATAATTACTTTGGTTGCCTAGGAATTAGAAAGGGGAACTTATGGGAACATGACATATGTTCTGTTACAAGGAGGGCACTGGTCAACTTTTTCCATTTTAAGCAGCCCATGTTAATTTGGCTAGGAAAGATTACTCAGATTAGAAACTCATTTTGCTTACTCCTGCCAGTGTCTTATTTAGTAAGATTAAGTAACACAGTGTGTTAGTTCCTGCACAGGAGCTTAGATGAACTTTTGCCTGGGGAGATCTGAGCACACTTGGCTGTGGCCAGAGAAGGAGGGTGAGTTTGGTGGCTTCTTGCAGAGCCATTCCAGAGCTGTACCTGTGGGGCTGCCTCCACTGGCAGAGTGTGCTGTGCTCTGTGTGAGATTCCTTTTATTTATTCTTTTTTCTTTATGAAAAGTCTCAGTGCACTTTGAATTTTTCCACAGGTGAAAAAGTAGAACAAACAAACAAGAAAGAGCAGCTGACAGACAGGAGAGAGAGAAAAAGCAGACATTGTTCATTCTGGAACCTGCATAAAGTAAACAGCAGAAAGGTACCAGCTCACAGCTGAAACTGGTTCACACTGAGTTTAGGGAGGGTGCTTAATATCCTTTGTTCCTAAAAATAGTGTACATACTCTCCTGTGAAGTGTTTGTGGATGTGGGGATGTGCTGTAACACATGGACATGTATATACCTACAGAATTCCACATGTAAATTCCACCATGGGAGGATGTAGCTGCAGAGCTATCAGCTCACCTGTAGTTTGGGTAGTTTAAAACCAAGTCCTGGGAAATAATGTCACATTTAATCTCTGAAAGTGCAGCAAGAAGAGCAAACCCATTCCCAAGCAGCAGAAAGAGCAATTGAGTCTGCCTTTGACAGCTGCCACCTGGCATCCTATTAAACTTAACTCTGTGAAACTGCCAGGCATAAATCTTCCCTCATCCTGGAGAAAGCTAGAGATGAAAGAAAAAATTATGCTTAGAAGTCAGTTGTGGAAAAGACTTTGATCTTTACCATTAATGTGAAGGTTTTTGCATTTCTCCCAGATTCCCCATTGTCCTTCTGCGGACTAGAAACTCAAATTGTTTTCTGGAACTTGGCTGGGTGTAATGAGAAGTGCAAATTTATCTTGTTACATGGCAGGAGAGCAGGGAAGGTCTGAGATATGTTTCCACAGAGATTAGTGCAGTTCCTGGGTCAGTATGGACAGGAGGAAGGGCTTTTTGTGCTAGATGGCATAGAAGCATTAGTTAGTCTCATGAAATGAGCAAAAAGAAATTAATTGTGCAGGTTGGCAGCTCTCTGCAGACTGTTTTGGACAGGCAGTGCCTCTGGATGCATGTGTGGCCCTGCAGCTTCTGCTGAATGGAATCTGTCCCATAAAATCTGTGATGAAGAGCTATTACAAACAGAAGACTTGATTCAATAGCCCTTATTAGCAATTCTTGCTGACTCCAGTTAGCCTTGCCTTCCCAGAGAGTAACTGGAGAGCATCAGGAATGCAGTACTGGGGTGTCTGTGCAGACAATGAGCACACTGCCACAAAGGCAGCATCTTAGCTGGTGATGTTGGTCAGGACTGGCACACACAGCTGGCTTTTGGTTTATTGGTTTGGTATTTTACAACCTGGCCACAGTTTTTTTAATCTGACATTACTAAATTTTCTGTAGTAGTGAATCATATTGTTAAGTCATGAATCACACATAAGTGTGTTCTAAGGCCTATAGTTTCATACTCTGGTAGTGCTGCTTAATTGACCTGTTTTCCTCATCCACCCATGTGTCATGCTGATACATCTGTGTTTCTGTGGCTCCACTGGGGACTGGATGCAGCAGGTAACCTGTTTGTGAACTGGTGAAAAAGGGGCAAAAGTTGGGGTGGGTCAGAACCTTGAGCCAACTTGTTACACAAGTACCTGTAGCAGCCTGACAGAGAGCTCTGCCAGGATGGAAACCCCTGGGAGGGGAAGGGAAAGATCACTGCTCCAAACCAGCACTGCCCCAAAGAGTGATTCATAAAACACTGAGTACAACATGCAGCTTCCTAGCATAGAAATACCTTTTGTGTGTTCAATGGCTTTGTATGATTTCAAAGCACTTTAAAAGAAGGGAACTTCCCTGTCCTCTTCTGAGAAGGAAGGTTTGACTGTACCTCATGTAACAAAGGAAGAGGGAGCGCAAAGAAGTGAGGCAGGCAGGCAGATCAGCCAAGGGCAGGAGGAACTCTGTGGGAAAGCCAGAAATAGCACCTTGTGCTGCAAGGCCTGTGCCTTGGCTACAAACCCATCAGTTGGCCCAGGCTGCCTTTGCGAGCTCCTTGTCCAACAGCACCAAGTATTCAGTGCCTTGTTTTTCACTGGTGTGAAATAGAAGCACTGCTGAGGACTCCAGATGCTTGTGTACAGTCACTGGTGTGTTCAGAAACAGAAGTATCTATTGTAACCCATTTGAAATGTCTGCAGAGGCTTTATCACAGTGGCTGGGTGCCTGCAGTAAACTACTCCAAAGCATTTCCGTGCTGTTTACTTCGATTTTACTGTAAGCAGGCACAGCTCTAAGGGGATGTGGAGTCAAACGAAAGCAATGGATTAGCGGAGGTGAGAATGCAAACCTTTAATGTGGAGGTGCAGTGCGTACCCCCTCCAAAGGTCTGTGCTCTGGTGCAAAAGGAACCCAAACGGAGAATCGGGGCAGGAGGATTTAGTCCTTCGAGGGAGCTCCCTAGGGAAGAGACCAGTTTTAGGTCCCTGAACACAAACACTTTTCCTGCCACAGGCAGCGTTTTCAAATACGGTTCCGCGTGGGAAGTCTCCTCTTCTGGCCCAGGACTTTCCTGCGCCTGTAGGAGACAAGCCCAGGGCCGGAGCTGCGCCTCGGCAGCGCTTCCCCGTGTTCCTGCCCCATCAAACAGCCCCGCTGTCCCGAGCACCCCGCGCAGCAGGTTCCCAGTTGCGGGTTCCCGGCGGCAGGTTCCCAGTTGCGGGTACCCATTTGCGGGTTCCAGGTTGCTGGTTCCCAGCTGCAGGTTCCCAGTTGCGGGTTCCCAGTTGCACGTTGCCAGGTGCGTGTTCCGGCTGCCCCGAGCCCAGCCCTGCCCCGCGGCGGCCGCCCCTTGGCTGCGGGGGGCGGGCGGCGGCGGCAGCGTTAGGACCCGGCGGCGGCTGCGGGCGGGGGGGGGAAGCGCAGCCCGGCGTTGTTTACCGGGAGGGAGCGCCGGGCAGGGCTCGCCGAGCTGCGCGGCCGGGCTGGCGGCGGCTGCTCGCCCTCCGCTCCGCTCCGCTCCGAGGATGCTGCCCGGGGGCCCGCGGCGGGCGCTGCGCTCGGCTCTGCCGCTGCTGCTGCCGCTGCTGCTGCTGCCGTTGCCGCCCGCCCGCGGCGCCGAGGGTGAGTGCGAGGCGAGCGCCGGCCCTTTGTGGGGGACAAAGGCCGGGATGGGGAGGGGGAGACCCCCGTGGGGAAGGCGGGGAGCGGCGCGGCGGTGCCCGGCTCGGCTCTGCTCTCCGCAAGGTGCCTCCGCGGCACCTCCGCGTCCTACCGCGCCACCGGCGAGCGGGCTCCGGCTGAGCGCGCAGAGCGGCCCCGGCAGGTGGGTCTGGGGCCGGGGAAGGCGGCCCGGGGGGTGCGGGGGCAGCGGGGGGTGCTGCCGGCCCGGGGCCCTGCACAGCCCGCGGGCATCGCAACAGCTGCGCCGCCCTGGGGCTCCATCCGAGGCGCTCCGGGGTCCCCGGGCAGCCCCCAGGCCGCCTCCCGCTGCCTTCGGCGCCAGGGTGGGGTCCCCCCTGCGCACAAACAAGCCCGGGCTACGGCAGCACCTCCCCCGGGAACACGGCGTGCCCGGGGCTCCCCTCCGGCCCTCGCCCGGGTGTGCACATCTGCCTCCCAGCTGTGCCTTGCTCCGCCCTGACAGCTTTGCCTTTAGTGCCAGAAACAGCCTGTGAAAAGCCCTCGCTCCCCCACAGTTCACTGGGCACCGTGGGTCTCTTTAGTGCGTTGCAGAAGGCTGAGGTTGGGCACCTCAGAACTGCAGAAGTGTCAGTAGACTCTTACTCTGGGGTATGTTACAGCCGACTAAACATGTTTCCTGCTGCTAAACGATTCCTAGTGGCAGTTTGAGTACAGGTGGGGGAAAGAACTTGGACCAAATGAGAATTTAAGGAGGGACACTGCGAAATGGAAAACCCCAAGGACCGGATTCCTCGTGGGTAATCACAACAGGAGCAGTTTGCCAAGAGAGCTGTAGCTGAAGTGTGTTTCAGGGAGGCGAGATGTCAGTATTGTCTGACGCCAGAGTAACCACTTGGGGTTTTTTCAACTGTTTACTAATTCCTGAGCCCTGCAAGATTTACGCACACTGCTGTCCCTTGGGATTGCTGTCCTCACGTGTAAGTACTTTTCCCACACATGTACACCCTCCCCTTTTCTTCACTTTGCTCTTTTTTTGCCTGCTTTTCCCTAAAGATGAAGCAAAACAAATGTTCTGCAGCGAGGAACCTTACCCAAAACAGTCCTGCATCTTTGGGATCAGGAAAGTTACCTGCCCTTTCAGCCATTTGCATGTCTAATGGGTTTGACTCTTTTTGTGCCTCAGAGTGGGCACCTTTTCATTGTAGTCATGTCCAGCAGCTCCTTTAGTTCAGCTTCCTGGGCTGTCCCTACCTGAAGTTACTGTGCAGTGCAGGAGACCCTGATTTCCTGTCTCTAACCCCCCTTCTGTACTTCCATTTCACATTCCACTGAGGACTCAAAATGGCTGCAGACAGCACATCCACATGGAGTTATTGCCAGCTGTGGGGCAAGATCCAGGCGGAGTTTTCAGGTGTGGACGTAGACTGTGCATAGCATTTCCAATAGCAGGTTTTTCTGTAGAACAGGTGATAGATACCTACTTTACACTGTCACAGCTTTTACTGTGCTATGGCTTCCATCTGGACTGTGTCATGAAGGAAGGTGCTACCATGAAAATCTTTCAGTGCAGTTGATAAAAACCAGCATTGATAAAAAACAGGATTGGGGAGGGACTTGTGCTGTGAGTGTCCATCCTTGGGCCCTGGCTGAGCAGGAACTTGCTGTCCTTCCAGTGATCAGTGGCTGTGCAGCCTGGAGGGCTGCTCTGACTTAGCCTCTCCAACGTGCTAAAGGAGTTTGCAAAGAGGGGCTGGGGGAGAAGAATATCCCCATGTTGTTTTCACACCAGCTGGAGTCTCCTTCTGTCAAACCTTCCTGTGTCAGGAAGATTGAGGCAAAAGAGAGATAAATAGGCTCCTGGGAGATTGGAGATGGAGATTCTCATAATCTTGTTCACGTCTGTTCAGCATGATTGAAGCTGCAGCCTCTGTATCGATCTATACATTAAATGAAGTCATTGTGCATCCCCTGGACTCGTGCCCTGAACTTGGATTTCATTCCACACTCTGACTTCTGCCTCATCTGTGGTGGTGCCTTGGACTCTTTGTTAAATGGTTTCATGTCAAAGGAAACTGAGGGGAGGAGAGTACATTTCTTGTCTACTTCGGGAGGGTTTCTGGCAACAACTTAAGAGGGAACAAGTGTTTGTCAGTGTGCTTTGAAGACAGTTCAGTGATACCAGTGCAGATTTGTCCTGCTCACAAGGCACGTGTTGTTTTGAAGTACTCATCAGTGCTTGGTATGTTATATATGTGGTTTTTTCCTCTCAACAGATGCTGCAGCTACCACAGCCCCAGTCCCTACAGCAGAGGTTGATGCTTCTCAGGAGGATGGCCAGGTGTTTGAACCAGCTGATACCTTGCCCTCCAGGAGTGAGGCAGCCGCAGTGCAGCCCGTCATTGGGATCAGTCAGAGGGTGCAGATGAACTCCAAAGAGAAGAAGGACTTAGGGACACTAGGTACAAACCCAGGATCTTGTGATGGATCCACTCCTGTATTTCTGGCAGGATGGATTTGTTTTTAGGCTCTGAAAGCAACGTTATAGCTGGATCTACTGCCACTAATTTTGTCTCCTTTCCTTTCACAGGGTATGTGCTGGGGCTGATCATGATGGTGATAATCATTGCCATTGGAGCTGGCATTGTCCTGGGATACATCTATAAGAGGTGAGTGGCTGTTCTTTGTCTAAAAGCTGGTGTACAGAGAGCAGGAATGTCTGAGCACCTGCAGACCTACTCAGATCCCAAGGAAAAGGGACAGAAGCATATGATCAGTTATGGAACAATGAGCAAGAGTTTTGCCTGTGCCACTGAGGACACAATTATTGAAGAGTTAATCCCAATTTCCGTTTCACCCATCAGTGTGGTGTTCTGTCCCATTTAAAGTTTCAAATTGCCCTCTTTATTCTTTGTGTTTTTGTGTGTGCATCTGTGCCTTGATGTGGCTTTCTCAGATGTGTTTTGGGGAGCTGGAATTCATGCAAGGGCTGGAAAGAGCAGATCCCAGGTGCCCTCACAGGAAATCTCTTTTGTGATCAGAAAAAGAACAATCCTTCTAGCAGGCCACCTGTTCCCCTGATTTCCCTAGTCTAGGTTTAGAAGAAAGACAATTGGCCTTTTTTTGCCACTCGTGCATTGTATCCTATGAATCTGAATACAAAGTAGCACTATTTTGGTCCAAGTTCCTTTTGCCAAAGCTCCTGTATACTTTAAGGTCAGTTTTGATTCTTGTTTGTTCACCCACTTCACTGTGTTGGATGGAAACGTTCCTGTAGCTCAGCAGTGTTTGAGGGAAGTGGCAGTAGCAGCTTAGTTGTAAGAGGGCAGGATTAACAAATAGCAGTGATTGTCACTGCAGCAAGCGAGGGCTCAGGCTCCCTCCTCTGGCAGGGTTTGTTCTGTGTTTTGGCTGTTTGACAGCAGTCTGACACAACCAAGCAGAAGGAGCCCTTTCCCAAGCTGGGACATGTCCTTATGTAAGTGTTTATAATAAATGCCGACAGAAAAAAAACAGAGGGAGGAGTGTTACATAAGGGGCAAAACACAGAGCGCTGCTTGTCGAGGAATCTGATTTGAGGTGTCACTTCAGAGAATGCTGTCTTGTGTGCTGGCAGGGACGGCAGCCACTGCTGCACACTCGTAGGCAGCTTTGAAAAGCAGCCAAAATGCTGACAGGAAACCCCAGCAGCTCTGCCTGGTTGGGATCACGAGCCCTGGGAGGAGCGAGCGGTGCCTGTCCCACCTCACTGCTGTCTTCAGCAGCAAGAAGCAATAGAGCAGTGTTGGGCTTTGTCCAAATGCAGGTTGGCTTCTCCAGCCACAGAGAGCTCACAGCAGGGCTGCAGTGCAGGTTTACTGTCTCCCTCCTTGCCTTGATCTCAAAATTGCATGTGCAAGCTGGCAGGTTTGGGTAGGTGTGGTGAGAAACCTTTAATGGGTTTAGTAGCTTTGGGTGTACGTAGCTTTTTCTGGAGACAACATGCTATTAATGCCAAATCCATTTTTAAAGTAAGGCAGTTCTTCCTCAGCACAAAATACAGAGGTGTTCCTTCCCTTGGCAACAGGCTGGAGGCTGAGGTACGTTTGAGAACTGGTTGTGGAGTGAGGCTTTAGCTGCAGGGCCAGCTCTGAAGTCAGCTTTAATGCTTTCAGGCATGGCTTCATTTGCTGTAAGAAAAAGCAGAAGCTGTCACCACCTCCAGTATTTGTTTCAGATGAAGCAGGTTACAGAAGCCCTTCCCCACAGCAGTGGGCTCTGCACTGTGTCACTGCTCCCCTGGGCCTGCATCAGGCAGTGCTGGGGGACTGTAAGGGATAAGGAAACACGTGGCAGCTCTGTGGTTTGGAGGGGAGGCCTGGCTTTACAGTCACCACTTAGCAGCAGCAATGCCAGTGAATAAGCCAGTTTGAGGGAGGGACAGACTTCACCTGTCTGCCTGTTTTTTAAAGATGCTCAGTGAGGTCCTCTGCTTACAGTAGGGAATATATCTGACCCTTTTTATGTAGCTGAAATAGCTGTTTACCTTGAAGTGCAGAGTCCCTTCTTCTCTACTGTATCACCTCACTGAGACTCTGCCTCCAAGCAGTGCTAGCCACCCACCCCATGCACACAGATTTTCCTGGTTTTCTGTGCAGGGGGAAAGACCTGAAGGAGAAGCACGAGCAGCAGGTGTATGAGCGTGAGATGCAGCGCATCACTCTGCCGCTGTCGGCCTTCACCAACGCCGCGTGCGAGCTCGTGGACGAGAACACCATTGTGGTGCACACCAGCCAGACCCCTGTGGAGGACACGAGCACGGGCCCGCTCGTGGGGCAGGCAGGCACTCCTGGGGCCTGAGCGGCTGGGGCAGGACATGCAGGCTGAGCAGAGCCTCCAGCCTCCCACTGTGAGTGCAGGGGGGCGTGTGTTCATTTCTGTTTTGTTTTCTTTTCGACGAACGCCGGAGGAAGGTGCTGCAGAGGAACAGAGCAATGGGCTGTTCATCACTGTCTGTTGGAGGGGCACCACTCAGTGCACGACTGGCTGGGGACTGGTGTGGTGGACCCTGCAGCTTCCTCCCACCTGTCTCCGTGCTGTGCCAAGGAGCTGGGGGGGATGATGGGCCAGGCTCACAACTGGCCACAAATCCCACAGTCCAGAGTGTGGTCTTGGCTTTCTCTTTTTTCTGTTCCTTTCCTGTTTAACGGTGTGCACTGTTTCTTAAGTTTCAGCCTGGAACCCCAGGAGGGAGCAGTACTGCAGGGACTGAGGGGAGCTTCATGTCAGACTTAGCTACATATCTACACTCTGATTATAGTTCCTGCCTTTTTGCTTTAGTAGCTGAGAGCTGGAAACACTGTCCAGAATCCTGCTACTGGATCAGGGCTTTTTTCCAAGGAAGAGTTTATTTGGGGGATGTCTTTGGCCAGGTGCAGTATGTTCAGCCCTAGTGTCAGTTTGGAAAAGCTCTCCTCAACCTCTTGACAAATCCAGGTCTTCCAGGGCTGAGGCCGTGTCTCCATTCCCCCCTGTGGTGCTACATGCACAGCCACAGCTGTAGGTGTCCAGGGGGTCTGTCTGTGCCTCCTGCCCACTTACACAGATCAGGAGAGACCAAGGGCCAGCAGTAGATAGTTGTGGAGTAAACAAACTGCCCTTCAGTTACAGCAGGTTAAACACTGAGGGTAGATGAGATCCTCTCTGGAATTCCCTTGGCTTGCTGCAGAGCCAGGACAAAGTGGCCAAGCTGTGGAGGTCACTCTGATGGCAGTGCAGCAGCTCTGGCTCCAAGGGCAGGACAGGGCAGTTGTTTTGTAAGATCCTGAAGTTATGGCGTGGCTCCTGGCCCAGCCTCTGCCACACACACTCAGCTTGTGCAGCAAGACTACTTATTTATAGAGCCTGGCCCTATTAGAGAGGTTTTATAACAACTTTTATTAGCAGTTCAGGGGGTTTGGAGGGGATGGTTGCTGCAGTGTCTCCCAAGTGGCACCAAGGCAAGGCCAGTTCAGGGAAACACCCGTCCCCACCTCAGGGGATTCAAGCCATTCAAGTAAGTTTTCTAGCCATCTGCTTTATAGCTGTGGGCCTAACAGGGAGCAGCACTTGGCAGCAGGGGTTTTAGTGTTAATGTTTGATTCAGAAAAGGGAAATGTTTTATTTTTAAATGCCTTTGAATACCATTCCTTTGTAAAATGTTTTAAATACCTCATTATGAGAAGGTGCAGACTGTGCTACCTTGTATTAAAGCTTAAAAGAAAAATGCTCTGTAGACCTGTGTGGACTGTGGCCCATCTGTGCATCCCCCTGCCAGCACAGCACCCTTTAGCTTGTTGCAGGCTTTGAATTGAGGAGAAGGGAAGATGCCACTTGAGTTTGACCAGGCCCAAAGGTAAATCCCTACAAGCAGTGCCTTCCCTCAGCAGCACTGACAAGGGGCATGGAGCTCGTCTGCTTGCTGCCAGCAGCTGCTCTTGGACTGGGCCACTGTTCCTGAAAAGCAGCTGCGGTGACTCAGCAGCCTGGCCCGTGGGAAGGCACTTGGTTACAGCCCCTCCTGCTCTGTCAGGGGCAGTTCTGCTTTGCTCCAGCCCTTGGGAAGCACGATGGAGATGGAGCACAGCAGGTTACAGGAGGCACTGAGAGAGCATTTTTGTTCAATTGTTATCTTAACAAATGCCCCTTGAACTATTTCAGAATAAGAAGTTTCTAAGGACAGGCTGCATTTTTATCCCTGCATTAGAGAAGGAAGACATAGGGAAGCTCCATGTTCTGCTGACTCCTGTCCACCCTTAAAAACCAATCAGCCAACAAACAGAACTTGACAACTTCTCCAGGTAAATAGTCCTGCAGAGCCCTTGCACTGTGACTCTGCAGTTCTGTGAGTGTGGCAGAGCCCACTGGCTCAGAAAAGGGTGTTCTGGGTGGTATCTCATCTGGGCAGTTTTGATGGTGCCATTTTGTGGCTACAAATGAAACCTGAGAAAGTTGCAGCTTCCGGCTTTATTTAACACAGAGACCACAAAATCTTGTTTTCAGAGCATTCAGTTACTGCTTTTTAATTTAGTTAGAGCATGGAGCTGTGCAAATCACAGTTCATAAACCCCACCCACACATCACCCAGGACTCTCCCCTTCAGGGGTGCCCTCACAAACCAACCTGGGAGGGGGATTGAAAGGGCAGATCCTATTAATAATCCTGAATCCACTGGACCCAGTTTAGTGAGGCTCCTGCACTGACTCACAGCACAGGGAGTCCCCAGTGTTTCTAAAACACCACTACATAGACTAAAAACACCCCCCTTGCACACCTGTTGTCATGTGATGGCTGGTCCCATGTTATTCTACATAATACTTTGAATTCATGGGTAGGGGGAGGAAATCAAAGTAACAGCAAAGACTAACACCCATTCCCCACCATTCAATGCTGAAGGGAGGAGGAGGGGGAAAAGGAGCACACTAGAAATCCAGTTAAACCATGATGTTTGTAAGACTTGAGAGCAGGACTTGATCCAGCTTTTGGTTCAGTTCTGCCAACCACATGAGCTACTTGCTTTCTTCTCCCACCAAGGGAGGAGGAGAAGTACTGGAAGAAAATAACACCCCCACCTACCTCCCAATGACTCCAAGCCCTTTTTTCTCCCCCAAAGCAGGGAATGACCCTGAGGAAAGTTTCTACTTGGAGAATCAGTTCAGGTGCTGCAGCAGCGCTGCAAGAAGGACCTTCAAAGGGAGCAACTTGCACAATCTGCAGGAAAGGATGAGGTAATGGCAGCTGAATTATTGGTTCTCCAGCTGCCACTCTGGGGAGGATGGGACATTCTCCAGCACTTTTCTGTTCATGACAAATCCATCCTTTAAGTAACTTGGGCAAGTCCCCTTTTGCTGTTGTCTGTGCACAAGGTCTGAGCCACTTCAAACCTTTGGCTTTCAGACGAGCACCTTCTGCCACCCTTTCTGTCACCTCATGTCCACAGGCCGAGAGCTCAAGCAGCTTCAGCACTCCAGGAATGTCCCCAGCCAGTGCGTAGTGCAGTTCTACACATTCAGGTTCAGACACCTTCACCTGGGTGAAAGTTTGGGGCAGGCAAAGTCACTGCAGGCACAGGGGCTGAAGATGCCCCAGTGGCTCCTTTGCTGCCTGCCTCATTCACCATCAGGAGGGGCAAGCAGAGCTCAGTCTTAGTGTTTCTAGGCAGGCTTTTGGAGGTATTCTGAGAGAGAGGAGGAAGAAAACCACAAAACCAAAACAAATTCATATGTGCTTCCCCAGACATAAGGTATTTCAGGAGAGCTGCCCAATTCCTGGGGCTTTTTACTCCCTCCCTGATGCAGGTCAGAGGCCAGAATCTCAGTGGGCTGTTTGGGAAACACATGCACATACACGTGCTGTCCTGGTGGGGCATTTTGCTTGATGTCCAATTTCCCCAGCTTTCTGAGCAGGGCAGTCAGTGGGCGAAGCAGTTCCAGAAGTGCTGGTCCTTACCCAGGAGAGTCTCCTATAGCAATTCCCTCCCTGGCAGACAGGCCAGGGTGGCTTCACAGCTTGCAGCCAAGTTCTAAGGCACCACAGTAAAGAAGCCTGAAAAGGCCAGAGAAACATTTCTCAAGCCAGAAAAATAGTGTTGAGCAGCTTTCCTAGGTGCAGTTGGCAGGAAACAGCCGTTTTTGCTTCTGAAACACGCCAGGAATCCACAGTGAATCAGGATGTCCAAGAGGAGGGGCACTGGGTGGGGAGAGAGAGGCAATGCAGCAAACGCACAGCGTGGTGCCCCGTTAATGCCCTGGAAGTGGCTGAAGTGCCTCTCCCTCCCTGGCACTCATCCCAGCTCCGTGAAAGCGATGCAGCAGCAGGATGAGCAGCCTAGGTTGTGTCCTCAGGTAGCTTGTCACGGGTCAGTCCGTACTGCACACTCACATTGTGGTCCAGCTCCTCCAGCTCCGATGGAAGGGGGATGGCGAGTTCTCCCAGGTACAGAGAGAGAGCTTCAAAGGAATCTTCCAGCTTGGAAAAAGGGGGCCTAGAAGCAGCGGTGAGGAAATGTGAGTGGGGAAGGGGAAGCACAACAGCATCTGGAAAGGCTGAGCCTGCTGTTCTTCCAGACTGCTGTACCATGAACACAGCTGTGAGCAGGGACAAGATTCCCTCCCCATTCAGCTTCCAACACTGCACAGCCCCCATCTCTCTGGGCTACCCATTTTTACAGCCAGTGACCAGCTCTGGCTCTTTGGAACCCACTTGGCATCAACAATGTTCTGAAGCTGCAAGTTCCACAGCTTAGATCAAATGAAGTATTCACTTTGCTGCCGAGAGCTGTCCCTGCTCTTTGCACCAGAGGAAGCTCCAACAGTCCCTCCTCTGTGCTCTCTGTCTCAAAATGGTTTCAGAGATCTCCACCATACCCAGTGGCCTCTCTCCCAAACTGATGAGTCTGAAGTCTCTCCACACACGGAAGCCTTTGAGCATTCCCACAGAAGGCTGGAATTGCCCTCTGTGTAGAGCAGCCCTTCCACTGTGGGCATACAGACACATCCTGAGGCTTTCAGAGAGCAGTCCTCCAGACCCCAGACCTACCTGCTCTCTGGCTCCAGTCTGCAGCAAATAGCAGCCAGAGGGAAAAAGGCTGGAGGACAGTCAGCAGGAACAAACTTCTCCCAGAACAGCTTGACATTAAGGCCAAAGTCCAGTGTGCGTGGGAGACAGTCTGGGTCAGCATAAACCTGGCCTATGATCTGGGGGAAAAAGAGAAGCACCTGAGTACTGCAGCAGTTCCAGTGTTCACAGAGAACTTCAGCATCAAGCAAGGGCTCCTTCAAAGTATTGTGGTGGAAGAAAAAGAACACAAACAGTGTTCCTCCTTTCCAAAGGGGCCATTGGAGGCCCAGACCCCCCTCCTGCCCAGGGCCTCTCTGCCAGGAGACACAGGATGATGTGCCCCTCCCAGGGAGCTCGACAGTGTCTCATGCTGGGATGGTGCAGCCCCCCCAACTGCAGGTGACCAACACAACCTGCACCACCATTTCATCTCTCCCCTCCCACACAATCTCACCATACCACCAGCAAAGCTTCTCTGTGCACAGCCAGTCCCAAACAATGCCGTGAAGCCAACAGCACCCCAAATTCTGAGTTGTTCTGCTACTGGCAGATTCATCCCCACCACAGCCAGAGGGAAAGGACAGATAAAAACCACCATAACAAATGGCCAGGAGGCTGCAGGTAAAGGAAAGCCAGTACAAGGCTGGGTGGAACTGAGCAGCTCTGCCCCATCACTGCCCCAGTACTCACCACCTCCAGCATGAGGGGACTCACAGGGTAACAGAGGGAAGGAGCCCAGGCAGGGCTGGGCTGATCTGGACTCACAAGGTCAGTGACAATACAAACTTTCACATGGACAGAGTATTAGGTTAAAAGCCTCATCGGGTATCACAAAAAGGGTGTTATTTATAACCACACAGGCTCTTCTGTGCCAGTAACTCGGCAGGACAACCACATCCTGTAACGAGACAGTGGCACGCCCAGTATGTGTTTTGGCAGAGTTATTTCCTTATCGGAGTGGAGAACTTTTTTATAGCATTGTCATTTTGGGGACAAAAAAATGTTCATGTCTTTTTTCTTCTAGATGAAACAATTGTTTTAATCCCACATACAGATTTTTCAAGTTCCTAAATCTATCACTCACAACCACAACATTCTCTGAGAGGAGGGCCCAGTGTAAACAGGGCTCCAGATGAGGCCACAAAGATTTATGCACAGACATTTGCTTTGTCCCCTGAAGATGAAACTGTGCTGGCAACCCCTGGTGTTCCTGTAACTGCTGTGTTACACAGAACACCCTGCCTTTCATCTGCATTTCCACTGTCATACACACCTTGTGCACTGAAAATACCTTTTGGCTTTCAAGTGGTGCTTTCTGTTCTGCAGACAGAAAAGCCGGATAGAACAGTAAGACTGTGCATTGGCTCAGAAATAAACTAAGCCCACAGACTTCAGGGGGCAAGCTCATTAATCGACCTGCAAAGAGGTTTCTGTTTCCCTTCCTTTGAAGTGAAGTGCTATCCCCAGTGGAGGCCCTGAATTTGCTGAGATTATGGAGCTGATTGTTCTTTTAATGAGGCAGTCGAAAAAGAAATAGTATCACAGTTCTAGGGAATATGTCTCCTTTCAAATGGATACCAGGGCTCCATCAGAACTTGATGACTTTTTTACAGCTTCTCTCAGTCCAGGAGGAACCTCTGCTTTTCTTTCAGTCCAGAAGAAACCATGCCCAAAAAACTACAAGACAGTTATCTCCCTTGAGGACACAGAGCCAGGGCTTGTTCTCGCAGCCTAATTCACTAATAATGTGCTGTTGGGTCACAGACTCAGACATAGAGACCTGGCTGACCCCATGTGTGCCAGGAGACGGCAGTGGGGAAAAGGTGCCTTGTAATGGCCTTGTCTTACCTCACAGAGAACAATCCCAAATGAAAAGATGTCCACCATCTCATCGTAGCTCTGTCCTGCAGGAAACATAAGACAGTCAGCTCTGTAAATGACACTTGCTCATCCAGCCATTCCAGGAGCTGCCAGTCCAAAACTTACCTAAGCCTATTCCCTGGAGGGCCCTAAAACCAGTGACAAAGCTAGGCTTAAATCTGAGCAGGGTGAGTCAGCCCAAGATATGTATATACCAACTGGCCCTTCCCATACACTGCCAGCAGAGATGTTAATCCTGCTTCTTTCTTATCCTGGGGAACAACAGGACAGCACAGGCAAGTGTGTTGTACAGACCTGTGTATCAGGTCTGAGCAAATGCTAGGGATAACTGTGGGAAGCTTTGTCCATTCCTGTTGGCTGCTGTTCCAGTGCATCTCCACAGTGCACAGTGAGTGCTCAGCTCCCCAGCAGGCAGCAAGGGCCAGTCCCTCTGCAGTGACTGCAGAGATAATAAATCACACAGCGGCAGCACTTTGATCCCGGGAAAACAGGCAGGCTCCGGCGTGCCACGCTCTGCTCACAGACACACCCCTCCCAAAACAGTGTCTGTGATCAGCCTTGCTCTCAGAGGTGATGTCAGACTCTGCTCTTGCTGTTTTCCTGACAAATGCCAGGACTGAAACAGGCTCTGAGGAACAGCCTCAGACTCCTGTAGGGCTGCAGGCCTTGAGAGGTGAATAGAACAGCACACAGGAAAGCAACATGGAGCACTGAGCTGAGGGAGAAGAGCCCAGTCCTGCCTTCCCTGCTGGGCTGTGCTGGACAGTGCTGATACCCCAGCCTGGTCACACAGACCATTGTATTCCACCCTCCCCTCCCCTCCTGAAGGGGCAGCTTTTCCTCTGAGAGTCACCGCTCAACCTTAATGCAGCTGAGGGCTGCATGCCAGAAACCAGATTTGCCTGCACTTGGACAAGTCCCACCTCAGTCCTGAGGCTTCAGCAAACCTGGCAGCAGGTGGCTTCCCCCTGGATCTACACAACAGCACACATGAGCCTCATCCTGGAGTTTAACGATGCCCTGTTTCCAGGGGCAGCTACAGAGCATGAGGCTATAACAGAAATTGATCTCAGGCCTCTTTTGTTTTCCCTGTTGTCTGGATCATAGGATGTTATATTTGTTGCCTTCCTGAAGAATCCTGTTGTCAAGCCAGAAACGCTACCTGGGCTGACCCAAAGGCTCACCAGGTCAGGTACTGCAGCTGCAGCTCCTGTGTGTATAAATAAGCTTCTACATTGGCAGGTCTAAAATCACAGCCTGTAAAATGGGTTTGGTTGTTCCTGGGGCCCAGAAGCTTCCAGTAATCCTGTCACCCCTGCCCCAGGCTGTCTCCTCACTGCTGCCTGCCCTGGGCTCTCACCATTCAGCATCTCTGGGGCCATCCAGTACGGGTTCCCCACCACCGTGTAGCGCTTCTTCCTGTCGCTCTTGCGCAGGGTTCGCTTCTTGGCGGACGGTTTCTCCAACGTGGGCTTCTTCCTTTCCTCCACAATCAGCCGAGACAGACCAAAGTCAGCCACCACCACCGTCTTGTCCTGCCCAGGGATGGAGCACAACCCTCTGATTGCCCTCAGCTCCCTTCAGGAGCAAGGAGGCTGCAATTCCTGTTCTCTACCAACTACTCTGGAAGGGCAACTATCCAGATTTCCTGCAGCCAGATGAGCATAGCAAGATGTTTAGATGATCCCCACTCATCATTTCCTCCCTTCATTGTTTTAGTTCCCATATGGTCACCAACATAAATTTGGCTACACTTGCCAGAGCAAATCTGGACCTTTCCTTTCAGACCTTTTTCTTCTACCTGGCCAGGAATTAACCTGGACCTTCACCCTTGGTCGTTTGAAGCCCACATGCCAATCTCATATCCCAGACAGGGGAACAAGGGCAAGGCTTAAGGGAATGAAGCCACACAAAACTCTTGTGACCCAGCATTTCAGAGAGAGAGCACAAACACGTGCACACACCCACACACTTGTCTGAATCCTGAGTACCAATAAACAAAGTCATCAAGTGGTTAAAAGAACAGAAGCAGCTGCAGAGAACATCTCATAGCTGAGATAAGGAACAGAGCTATACTAACTCTGTTACAGGAGCTGCTACCAGAGGAAAAGGGGTAAGAGAACAGAACACACAAACAGTGAAAACCAGATCAGCCTGGAAAATCCTGTGTCAAGATGAAGGTCCCTTGTTTAGGGCACTAAAAGCCTCTCTGAAATCAGTTCCACCCTGACAAATGAGGGAATATCAAGCAGAGAAAACCAAGGGAGGAAGACGCCAAGGAGAGGAGCAGCATGTTGTGGGAACAGAGGTGTAGCTCACCAACTTGATCAGGCAATTGTGTGAATTCAGGTCTCTGTGAATGATGCACATGGAGTGCAAGTAAGCCTGGAACAGAGGGAAAAAGCTGGTGTTAGGGGTTCCCAGGTGAGCACGTCCCTTCCCATGTACAGACCCAAAAACCTGGTGCCAGGACTCGGCAGGGTCCACGGCCCCTCCCACACCACCCAGGTCTGCTCTGTGACAAGGGGACAGTCCAACTCACCATTCCAGAGGCAATCCCTTTGGCAAAGCTGACCTTCTGCTGCCAAGGAAACGGGTCCTGAAAGACAAGCGCTCAGTGGTCAGGGCCTATCTCACCAGCCAGCTGGTGACAGCAATTCCTGCACACCAGGGGCTCCCACAGCACTCAAACACACGATACAGCCCCGGGAGGAAGAGCTTTCCTGCCCCAGGCCCACCCACAGCTAAGAAGCAGCTTCACCACACAGCTCCAAAGAAGACTAACAACAAGCACCATCAGGCTGGTACAACCAACACCACAGCTGAGTGCAGCTCTCCCAGGCCTCCCAACTCACTGCATTGCGGAGGAAGTCCTTCAGTGTGCCCCCCTCAATGTACTCAGTGAGGAGATTCAGCTTCTTATCCTTGTACAGCACCCCGATGAACTTCAGCACGTTGGGGTGGTCCAGGCTGCGCATCACTTTCACCTGGAAGCAGAGACATCCCACCCCAAAAAGCCAATGGAACTAGTCCTGACAAATCTGCTCTGTGGTGACAAGTACTGAAGGTCCCCTCCAGAGACCACAGAGAACACCCAAACCCCAACCTTAAGGCAGTCAGTGAACTGTTGCCTCTTCATTTTCACACTGTGCATTTAACCTGATCTTAGTCTTTAAGGGGAGCATCCTTGAGTTTGGTTAATTTGTCAGAGCCAGGAGCTCTCCACAGCAGCTCTCAGGTCTGTACTGCAGGTGTCAGGGCTGGAACAGCAGTGTCAGATGTTTAGGGAGCTGCTTTTAACTTAAATCTGACTTTGAAAAACATCGCAGGCAACCACCAAGAAAATAGTTCAGCTTAAATAGAGTGGGAATCTTAAATATCTTATAGATATTGGCCCTCTTCCTTTGTATTTACACACAAGGCTCAGGGGATAGATCCTTTATGTACTGCACAGCTCAATTCACCCCAGACTTGGGCTGCTTTTTATCACTGAAAAATTAATGAACCAGGAGCTGAAGCCACGTCTATTGCTCAGTGTGAGTCACACTTCACTGCAGCAAACATTCAGCTCATGTCAGCTTTTCCCCCTGCAATGTCTCCCACCTCAGCACCTCAAATCCTGCCAGGCTGCTGGCAGGATCTCTGTCTCTGGAGAAGATGGAAGAGAGCTCCACCACACCACAGGCTCAGAAGCTTTTTGAAATCATGCTCCTACCTCTGTCAAGAAAGTCTTCTGTGTTTCCTCATCACAGCGAATCAGCTCCTTCATCACCATCACCTTTCCTGTTGCTTTGTGAGTCACCTGGTGGAAACAAAACCCACAACTACAGGCAAGGTTCAAGAATACACAGTTCTAGTGCTCCTGCAACTCTTCTGAAAGAGAGGGTAACACTGCCCTCCATCCAGAGAGGAGTAGAGGTGGGAAAATATTCAGAGGCCAAGGATCTGCTGAAAACTGCATGAAATGTCACCTTTTGGAATTCAGAGAAGATTCTGTATGTGAAACAGAATCTACCTAAAGCTGATCATGCCAAGAGCCAGAGCTGAGGCCTCTGTTCTGGGTAGCACAGTGCTGAGCATGCTCTCAGGCTGCCAAAGCCTCTGCAGGCACCAGTTCCACACTGGTGCAATCCTCAAGTTCTCTTATGGAAAGCATTTGCTCAGCGTGGTGCTCAGGTCTTGTACACAGACCCAAACAACTGCACTCTGTGTCAGCACAGGAATCAACGCTCAGTTACACCAGAAACCAAACCAAACAATCCCAAACTACCTTGTACATCTGTGCTTTTATGGGGACTCTGAATCTCATCCACATGCAAGTGGATCTGATTTGCACAGTTAAGCAGGAAGCCTTTATTTCAGCTTGCTCCTTTGCAGCAGTGCTGCTACCTGCAAGGAATGGCCTGGAATGGTGGCAAACACAAAGAAATCAATTAGAATAATAAGGTAATAAATTTCCTGGCTCTTGACTGAAAAGCATTTACAGTTCCTCAAGAACTCTTCTCAGCCTGTCTCCAACTAGTTCCTGACACTTTGAACCAGCTCAGCCTTGCTTGCATGGGGTAAGTAGAAAGTACCCAAGTACTTTCTTGTAGAGTAAGTAGAAAGGGTCCAAATTTTGATGAGCACGTTTTCCTGGAAATCCTCTCCCCTTCAGTTGCTTAACTTGGACAGCTCTGGCTCCCCAGTATCTCCAGGGAACTAAACAACCACCCTGTCTCTAGGAACAGAAGGGAAAGATTTGACCAGCTACAGTACTTGCTGCATCACGCCCAGTCAATCCAAAGCTTAAGGACAGTGTCACGTTCTTGCCCCCTATTCTTTAAAATAAAAAGCCTTTCAGAAAACCTCCAGAACTGCAACCCAGGACATAAGACCCTGTTATAGCATTTAGGAAGCTTGTGAGCTCTTGCAAACACTGTGACACACTAATTCTATTTGGAACCATAGGATGTAACAAGGCTGATACAGGTGGAATGCGAGTGTGGAATAACATGGAATAACACAACAGAAGCAGGAGTACAACACCCTTCTGCTCCTGTCTGAAATCAAGCATCCATACACAGGCAGCGAGCCAGGGAACACTGCACATTTCAGCCAGGGACATCTAAAACCCAAAGATAAAGGGCAGTGAAGAGACAAAGACAAGGCTAAGTGGAATTCTTAAGCTGACATAGCAGCAAAACTGAAACAAATGTCATCATGGAACTCCAATGGGGCAGTTTTAGCTCCCAGAGCATGCACCTGGACAGGATGGCCATGGGGTAATCCAAGCAGAAAAGGAATGCCTTTGTGCCAGTAACTGTGGGCACGCGGATGACAAAAACATGCGATAGAGCAAAGGTTCCACTTACCTGCACCTGTTATTTCTCTATGAGCAGAGGAGAAGAGAAATATGCTCATTAGTATGGAGCAAAAGCATTGGGTTGTAGTACTGGCTTCCCACCTCCAGTGGAAGCAGGAGGTGAATATGGTGGCTGGACACCTCAAGTTTATACCAGCATAAGGAGAGAAGTCCCATGGCTTGGTGAGTGCAATCTGAGTCCTGAGGAGCTCACAGCACCTTAATGAGGCACAGGAAGCTGCCCCTGATGCCAGGGATGTTGGGATGCTGGAGCACTTCCATTCAAAACTACAGAGATTAAATGCAAGAAGACTGCTACTGATGGAGATTTTAACTGTGAGAGTCATGCAAATCCTGGACACTACCCCCACACTGACAAGATATTTAGGCTTTGTGAGGGGCTCAGAGATGGTCAGGACATCAGCCTGGCAAACCCCAAGCCTGCTACACTGAGGGGATGAGAAATGCTGTGCTGGGGAGCTGAATGCACCTCTTCACAAAGAAGATGCTTGCAGGAAGATGTGCAGCCTGTTGCCCACTCTCCTCCCTCACCCAGGAGGCTGCTGTGACACAGGCACTCTGCAGCTGAGCATCTGTGGCCAAGGTTGACATTCAAAGGGGACAAAGTCAAAACCATCTGCAGCCAGAGGCACTCATGGTCAGGGAATGAAACAGAAATGGATCTCAGAGCAAAACAGGGAAGGTCCAACACTGATCACTCTCAGAATGGCAAACACCACTGAGACAGCAGTGAAGGATCCTGAGACAGGCAGACATTGCTGTAATCAAAGTAAATGATGAATGTCTGGGGACCTCCTCACCTTGATTGCTTGCCCAAAAAATCCTTTTCCCAGAACCTCTCCGTGAATGAGGTCACAGGGCCGGAAGATTTGCTGGGAGCAGCTGGAGGAGGAGCGCAGGGACTCGGACCGACTGATGTCGCGGCTCAGAAGGAGCGGCTCCTTTGGAGAGCTGGGGCCAGGGGACTTGGAGATGCTGTTACTGCGCCTGGACAACAAAGATGACAGGAGGATCAGGGAAGCTGCTGGAAGAATTTTGGTCCAACATATCCCACCATTCACTCCTAAAGGACCAGTTTCTGTAAGTCCTTCAGTGCTCTTAATATCTCCATAGCCAGATGCTCTCCCAGCACAGCAGAAACTCTTTATGAATTCAGAGAAGCTTCCAAGTCAGAGCTGCCTAAGAACAACAACACATCTCCTGCACTGGCAGTCAGAGATGGAGCTCTGGGAACAGGGGGAGGAAGCTGGGAAGACACAGCACTTGCTATCTCTAAACAAGGATTAAAATCCTGGTAAATTACTAAATCCTGGTAAATGACTAAACGAGCAACTGAGTGCCTTGCTCTAGGGAGACAACATCTCAGCCAGATTCCTCTAAGGACACATCCTTACCCAGCTACTTAGGCTGATAGAAACCTGACCTTTACAGTTTTTAACAGTGAAACTTAGTAGCTTGTCTCTGTTCACAGCAGAGCTCCTTACTTCTATTAAGGAAAGTTTGTCACCCTGAAAGGGAATGGAGAGAGCAGAATCCAAAGCTCTCCACGCTTCTCCAACAGTTTGTCCCACTGCTCACATCAGAGACAAGCCATGTCCCCAGAGCCAAAGCCATCCCGAGGCCTGGGCACAGGGAGCACAGGGCAGAGCCAGGGCAGAGGCTGCCCAGTGTTTACCTGAGGGAGCGGCGCCGGAGCGTCCCTTCCAGGTTCTCCTTGATGTCCAGTGGGGAGAGGGAGCGTGGGGAGATGGGGGGCTGTAGGTGGGAGGGAAGGCGCGAGTCCAGACGGAGCCTGTCCAGGCGCTGCGAGACGGGGTCGTGCTCTATGAGCAGCTGCAGGGTCTGGCTGGTCTTGCGGATCAATTCCTCCACCTGAAATCAAACCACAGCACAGGACAGAGCTGACAGGAGGAACACAAACACCAGGAGACAGAGGAGACACAGAGGGTGCCCCCCAGGAGGCAGAGGGGAGAGTTCAGTGAGATCACTCCATAGCTGTGGTTTAGCTGTGTGCACCACAGCTGTCTGCCAGACAAATCAAACCAGCAACACACAAGTTCCTTATGTTATCCAATTCTTTCTGGTCAGCTACAAGTAACCTACACAAAAAAGATGAGCACAGGCTGCAGAGGGTCCAAAGAGGGGCCACAAAGATAATCAAAGGGTTGTGAAGCTGCCATGTGAGGAAAGGCTGACAGAATCAGGTTTGTTCAGCCTTGAGAAAAGAAGGCTGAGGCGAGACCTTATCACCATGTTCCAGTATTTAAAGAGCAGCTACAAAGGAGGTGGAGACTCCCTTTTTACAAGGAGTTACATGGAAAATATAGGGGGTAACTGACACAAGTTAATCCTGGGGAGATTCCAATTAGACACAAAAGGACAGTTTTTCACAAAGAGAACAATCAGCCTTTGGAATAACCTCCCCAGGAAGTGGTGGATTCCACAACATTGGACACTTTTATGTTTCAGCTGGACAAGGTGCTGAGCCATCCTCTCTAAACCTTCTTTTTGCCAAGAAAGATTGGACCAGATGATTCTTGAGGTCCCTTCCAACCTGGTATTCTATGACTCTATGGAATGCTTTTCTTTTTCTGAGAAGTGCTCAAAAACTACACAGCTTTCCATCTTGAACAGTGCTGCAAAAACAGCTTTGAAAAAGCTACAGAGGTTTATCTGAGAGATGTCTTGTGCTCCTGAAGTTCTCTTCAGCACCAACAGTAAATAAAACCGTGGGAAGTGAAGGTAATGGTGGTCTCACTACACTCCTGCAGCATCACCTGCTATCTGTATAAAGCCTCTACCTGTAAATACAGACATCAAATACCTCTGCAATGGGAAACTCCCTGCTAGGATCAGCTGGGCCCCTGTGAATTAGCAGTTGCCTCTCAAAGGATCAGAACACAGCACTTCATAGCAGTACATGGGAAAGTTTTCACAGCCTCTCTGTCCTCTGTCACAGCCCTGGATTTTTGTTATTACCTCCCTTCACATTTGAATGCCACAAAACCATTACTGCATCCTAATTGCTCTTCCATCTGTTACATTTTCCTCTTCAGCTGGAAGGCAAAGCTTGTCTTCATGCTTATTCCTACTGTCAGCACGACTACTAGGGGTGTACTCACTGTGTGCAGAGTGGGAGAGCAGTGTCAGGAAACAAAAGGAGTAGGAAGGCAGAGGAGAAGGAGGTTTCAGACCAGAACTCTACCCACCTCCTCCACCTGCAGGGTGCGAATGGGAGCTCCGTTAATCTCCAGGATCCGATCTGCAGGGTGGATGGCATTCCGGACATCTGGGCTGATGTGCATCCTGTTAACTCTGAACATGGGAATTGCAGTGTGTGTGAGAAGTCAGTTGAGCCAAAATTATCAAAATTCTGCTTCCCCTCATATGAGCATTTTGAAATAAAACAATGCTGATCGACCAGCACAGGGAGCTCCTATGAGACCAAGTGCTGAGCTGGTTTGGAGAGAGCTCTCTGTGACTAATGGCAAAATTGTTAGTCCATTACAATTCTCCAAATGCCCTGTGCTCAGTGAAGGAGACAGCACTGAGAGATGAAATTATCAGTTAAGGACGTCACAGGACTGAAATGAGATCAAAGTCATCCCTGTAAGGCCAAGATGCCCCCGGGGCCGCAATGCTGCAAGGTGTGCACCAGCTGCCCCTGCACAGACAGGGACATTGCACACAGCCTGGTCATACTCACTCTTTCACCTGGACACCGGTGGCGTAGCTGGAGCAGCCGCCCTCGACAGACACGGAGAAGCCCCTCTTGCCGTCGGTGGCCGCGGGCATGGAGATGAGGGTCAGGGTGTAGGGCAGCTGCTCCCGCAGGGACTCCGTGGAGTGCTTCTCTATCATCGGCGTCAGCACAATCTGGTTGTGGCATTTCCCACTGAAAGAAGTGATGAAAGTCACTACGGCACTGCCCTGTCCCTCCCTGCGCACTCACCCCCGAGCTCTCTGGCTGACCACAAGCCACAGTTTAGCGCTTACACCGTTCCTCCTGCCCTGCCTCAAAGGGCAGCTCCCTGGCACTCCTCAGAGCAGCACTTGGCTGGGCAGGGCTTACACACAGCAGGGAGCAGCTCCGCTTACCAGTACAGAGTGGAATGTTGCACCAGTGCATAAGTGTCCCCATCCTCGATGATCACTTTGCAGCTCATACAAGCGAAGCACTCGGGGTGATACTTGTACTCGCCAGCCACCTACAGACAGAAACGGGAGTAACTTAAGCAGGGCCAAAACCCATCAGCAGATGCAGCTCCTGCTTCCCTCTCTAATTAACGTGACCACTCACATCTCAAAAGCAAATAGCAGGTTTTTACTGGAGAGTGTTATTAGTCTGTCTTTCCTGAGCCCCATCCTTGCCACCTTGCTTGCACAACTCCAAAACAAACATGTCGGCAGGCAAAGCAAACCCTGTGTCCCAGGGACCTCTGCTGTATTTGGCAGCTGCTCAGCTATCAAAAATAGTTGATAGTCTGCTGGAGACTAGTAAACAAGGTATTAAACCTTCCTGTTCAGTTGCTCTTGGCAAGATAACTAATGTTATGCCTGAATTAATAAAGCTGAAAGGGCTTTTTTTTGGCAGACAGGCAGTGTACAAATTCAGATGCTTTACCAGCCAGCTGACAGAAAGAAGAGCAAACTGAGACAAAAAATTCCTTTAAAGAATATTTTTATTCATTGATCTGTTTTTCCTGTTTTTCTTATGAGAACTTCTCCTGTTGACAGTATTTTGCAAAGACTTCTTCAGGCAATGAGAAATTGTCTGCACATTTCTCTGCTTCTCTTTGAGGCAACAATCTGAGTACCATGCAGCTTTTATTTAGACCCTAGAAAAACAATGGTCATGTTTCATTCTTGACGGTTTTAAAGGTTAAATATTCACAAGGTTTTGGCAAGGGGGAACATTTAGATGAGCCCCATAATGGGCAGGCAGAGTTCAATGCTTCAAAGAAATTGGGGCTGACACTACTTTGAGACACCACCAGCCTGAAAAACTGCTCTGGCCACAGCCCAGGTGGGATTTGGATGGCAGAAAAGCCATCCCCCAAAGCCAGAACCTGTAGCTCATCCTGAGCGGATAGGTTTGACACAGCAGAACAGTGGAAAATCCCCCTCTGCAGACACTGGGGCACTCCCTGTGCTAAAGGAACTGAACACATGGCTCCCAAAGCCCTTCTCTGCTTCTCAGCCCTGTGCATTTCAGCACTTTATCTTCTTTGTTCATATTCTTCAGATCCTCACAGCTCCCTCCTTTATGAGGGATCCCCATTCAAAACTGATCTTTATCTAGGAGATGCACACACAGAATCCATTTCTAATCTTTGATTAGAGTGGTAAGGAGACTGTCACCTTCAGTTTGCTTGGTTATCTGAACACCAAGGACAACTCCCAGCTCAGCCTGAGTAGCCCAGGCAGGAGTCCCTCAGTCCTTACCATCACAGGTCCAGTCATCAGCAGAGAGCAGCCATGGCAAGATTCCCCAAACTTCCCCCAGTAGTCCTTGTGACAGTACAGCTTCCCATCTTTCTCGTAGTACCAGTTAGTGAGGGGATCCTGACATTCAGAGCACCTTGAGGGAAACAAAGGAACAAAGCTCCAGTTGACAACAAGTCACAAAGCAAGGAAAGAGGTCCTGTCCTGCATGGAGAACACAGACATTAAGCAGCTCTTCTAGTTCTGGGTGTACTAAACCCTCCTGCTTCCCAATGCTCTTTCAACTGAAAATTAGCACCAAACCCAAGGTTTGTAAGGAGAGGTGGAATCAACCAGTGCAAAGGAAAAGAAGCTTCCAAAGTGTAAGACAAATCCCACACATTAAAATCCACCAGCAGGTTTATAAATTCCACTTTGTATTTTCTTCCTCTGCTCTCTCCCTCTCTCTCTCCTCCTGGATGGAAGTTTCCAGCCATGGAATTGCCCCGCACAGAGACAGCTCTGCTGTGTTTCTACTTAGTGTTTCTATAGCATCAACCATCTCGTGCCAGAGAACTTGTCTCCTCAGCCAGTTTAGGAAGCAGGACAGAGAGGCAGGATCCACTTCCCTATGCAACACAAAGCCAGTTTTGCACCAACCCTTGTGGAAAGCTGTTCTGTTCTTCTGTAAGCAGACCTCTCCCAAAAGGTAAACTGCAGCTGCAAACTCTGCATTTGAGGGAGAGTTTTTAGAGCAGTTCATCCCATGAGCTCCACACACTCACAGCATCCACCAATTAACTCTGAGGAGTCCTCCTCCTCTCCCCACCAACTGGTCCCTTCTGATGACAGTGCATGAGAAAATAAACACCACAGGCAACCACTGAAAAAAAACCTAAACAAAACTATTTCTCTAATTTCATGGAGTCTCAAAATCCCTCACATATCTGTGTCAGCTCCCATTTCCAAGCAACCATTGTTAATCCTCTATCTACATCCCCTCAAGAAACAAACAAACAACTCTCCCCCTTCAAAAAACAAACAAACGAAAAAGGAAACAAGGAAAAAGATACAGCAATTCTACTGCAGATACCTTGTTAGCAAATCATAAGCAGAACCCAGAACACACAATAATCCTGCCTCAGCAGCATGGAGGTGTGACACAATGGAGAGATAAGGCACAGACTGCAGTTGCATCACTGAAGATTATTCCATTAGCCCTGGGCAGCACGTTCCCAGACTTTCAAAGGAAAGTAAGTCTGGTGTTGGCCATTCCTGAGGGCGGAATCCAAAGATCCAAAGTGGGTCAATCACCACTAACTGGTTCAAAGAAACACCTCGAGGATCAATGTCCTCATTTTCCCAAAGGTGGAAGAGTTTTGCCTCCTACCCCAACACTGTCCCAGTTACTGCACTGGGGGAACCACAGCAGTGGGTGAGGGTTTAGGTGGGTGGGTGTCCTCCCTTAGCACCCAGATCACTGGAGGGGCACTTCTTACAGGCTCCCAGGGCTAAGGTGGGAGCTACTGTTGACTTCACCTCTCACAGGCTTCCCAAAAGCTTGTTTGTGCCAAAGACATTCCTTGTAAACTCCACCAGCTTGTAATGAGCGTGATGATATGTGAAGCTGGTCATGCTCCAACACTCAAAGTTATTTGCTCCATCTCAGGAGACTGCAAAGCAACATCGTAAAGCTACAAACAGCTTACAAACAAGCAGCCTTTGGTCTGAGGGGAAAACACACCTCATGAAGCACTTAGTGCCGTTCCCTGCCCTCAGGAAGGTCACTCCTTATAACGTATTTGGCTTACACAGCGTTTGTTCTCCCAGCTGAGGAGCATCAAATCCTTCCCCCCCCTCCAAGTGATGGGGAAAAACTCCAGCACGTGCAACAGGCCCTGCCAATTTTGTCTGAGCAGAGGGAGCAGTAAGTTAAGACTGCTACAGGTGGTACATCCATCACTACCCCCCCAGCCTGGGGGCACTGCATGGCTACACCCTGCTCATGGCATGCAAGAGACCCAGAGGGCATCCAGTGTGCTCTGCCTTTGGCTTCCTCTGCAGTGAATACCCCCCTAAATGAGCAAGTGGGTGAGTGGGAGGGAGAAAACAGCAAGTGGAGACTAACAGCAAAGATTTCTATCATCCTGTGGCAGGAACATCTGGCTCAGCACGGGCAAATGGGATCCCTCAGACTTACCCAGCCTCGGCATGCATGCCTGTACCAGTGTGTGCTCCGGAGTGATTACATCTCCCAGCAGGGAGCTGTGACCAGACCTGCATGGGGATGCAGACAGCAATGCTGGAGACTGCTCCACCAGCTCTACAACACCTGGCTTTCTGTCCAAGCTCTCTCCAAGTAGGTGGGTTACTCATTTATTTGTTTTTAAGCACAACACCATCCCTTCCTTGCCCCTCCTCAATTTCACCTTCAACCACTCCTTTTTCTCCTTAAGAAAATCTAAAATTTCTGCAAATGCAACACAATTTCAGTTCTGTTTAGGTGGGCCCCATGGGATCATGTACATTTGTCTTCCTTTAGCCCTTTCTCTACTACTTGGTGGTTTGATTCAACCTTACAGCACTTGGGGTTTTTTGCTTCCATCCAGAAATAAGCAGTGGTATCTAACTTGAAACACACCCATCACAAAATGAAGGTGAGGAGGTGGAGCCAAGCAAGCAGTCAGTTCTTTGCTATGCAATTAAACAAATCTGGGCAGGACAAGTTTGCAGCTTAAGGCTCAGAACCCCACCCTGGGCAATGAGGCAACAGGAACAGAGGCCCAGGGAGGCTGGATGCTGGGAATGGGCCTAGCTGGCTGCTTCTCAGTCTCTGCCAGCAACAGGACACGGCTGCAGCACCTTTGTGACTTACCATGCATTCTGGAACCCAAAACAGCCCAAACTGGACAGGTGTGGGGCACTGGCTGCCAGCACACAGGTATGGTTTCTGTGCCTTGGCCCAGCAATAAAAGCATCACCTGATTGTTCCACAGGATTCTCATTGAAGAGACTGTTGAATGTTATCACATCAGAATTTTATCACAGAAGTTACAAGAGTTACAACTTCTTCCTTTCCCTTCTCACTAGAGCTGTGGCATTGCAGCAGGGCTCACATCAGCTGAGACAGGAATACAACTACTGCTGCAGGTATTAAGCAAACCTCTCTTTGCCAGTCACTCAAGCAAATGAAAGGAACATTTCATGTCCCTCCATATTTCATAGAGTAGAAACCACTAATCTCCTCCTAAATGATTTGCTGTTCTTATTACAGAGTAACAAACCATGGCAATCAAGTTTCACGCAGGGCTGGTAACAGCCATACCTGACGTGTCTCGCTGCTCTGCCACCGTTTTCAGAGCTGCAGAGCCCTGCTCTGCTTATACACACCAGACATTCCTCACTTCCCAGCCTTGGCTATACAAAATAAACCAACCTGCCTCCCACAGCCATCCCCCAGGAGCACAGGCAGCATCTGGGTGCCATGCTCAGTGCTGGGGATCTGCAGCACTGCAGGTGTGGAAAGAGTTCACAAATCGCCCCTGGATGGACTCGGTTTGGTGGGGGGTGGCAGGAGGATCAGGTCACAACAAGTAGCCACCCTGGTTTCAACTGAGGTGGCATCTCTTTTACAGCTAGATGAAAGCCAATATCCTGACGGAAGCAAAGCCTTCCCTGGCGCTGAAGAGACAGATCCCTGTGAGAAGGGCTCATTAGCAAATGCCCCCTCGCTCTCTGTCAGGGCGGATCAGTTAACGCTGCTCAGGCTCGGGAGGGCTGGCTCTGGTCCCGCGGGCGGAGCTGGGGCAGCACAGGCACGCAGACAGAGCTGCAGGATAAAGCACAGCCCCAGCCTGCAGATGACCAAAAGGCTTACTCACCCGGGCTTAGCGGCACTGTGTGCACTGCCTGCGTAAGAGACCCCAGACAAGGAAGAACAGATGCTAGAAAACAGACAGTGTTTAAGATCTGACTGTGCAAAACCATTTCCACACACTTAGGAGAAGGTGTATCTATGGCTTAGCATTATACCCTACACATATTATAAATACTGAATGTCTGCTTGCTTTCCTTCTTTTGAAAGCAGATGCTGTTTCAGAAAGTTGCCTGAAGAAGCTCAGCAACTGCACAGCAGTATTTACTCCTGTCCTGAACTGCTTTAACAAAAGGCTCCTTACTCCCAAATCAGCACAAAAGTGTTTGCAGAACAGGATCAATAACAAGCAAATACGAGCAGAGGGGATAGGAGGCACACAATGAAAGTGCAAGCTGTGCTTTTCCTCATCCATCCACCTCATCAGCACATCAGTGTCAGTCAGCAGCCTGGCTGTGTTCAGCTCCACTAACTGTTCTCACTATGGAGATGCAATGCAATCAAAGCCTTATTCTGGAGCTATCACCTTTCTTGAGCCTCATTTGTTCAACTGGACCAAGAACGAATAAAAATTGAATAAACCAAAATCTCACAGAAGAACCCTTCCCACCTAAGGGAAGTGTGCTGCTCATCCCTAGTTACCTGCAAAGTACCTGCTTGCTTTCCTCAAACAGGATTATGTGCTGCCTCGCTGCAGGTTACATCACCTTCCTGAACTCCCACAGCAGCACCTCAGCTCACCCGGCTGTGCCCAGGCACAAGGAGCTTTGGAAGAGAAGCAGCAGCAGGCACAGTAATCTCATTCCCCTGCCAGTGAGCCAAGCACAGGGCACTGGGTCCAGTGGCACATCTCATGCTCCCTGAAGGGGAGCCTGTCTGGGCTCTGCACACACGGGAGCCGTTCCCTCCAACCCGAGAGCTGGGAAGGGTTGGCAGTAGGAATCTCCCCAGTTGGCTCTTCAAAGCAATACAGGATCCCAGTTTGAGGCTGGCTGGTCCTGGCATACAAGCACTGGACCTTGTTCTTCACACACTGACTGCTTTAGGATACCGTCACAGGAGGAAAAACAGCGCTTTGGAGGTCCAGTGCTAATCCTGGGCAAGACTTACCGAAAGGGATCCTTGGGAGCGAAGTAAGCTGGGGCAGACAAGTAACTTCCCATCTTCAACACTGGATAAACCGGCTCAGCCACAAACTTGTCCAACAGCCTCTGAAAAGCTCTGTTCTGCCAACATGGCAGCAGCCAGGGCTCATTTACTCGTGCGCTGATTCAGATGCTTCACCTCTCTTTGAAGCTGCCCAAGGAACACCAGGTCTCTCGGCTGCTCATTCCCTCTCAGGCTTTTCCTGGCTCCCATGGCTATAACCATCTTCTCCCGCCCTCCGCAGCAGCAGCACCTCGGGGAGGACAGAATCGCTGCTCACCGGGCTAGTTGGACATGCTGCTGCAGCAGTTCCTGCGAGCTCTGCTGCCTGCTAACTATTGTCAAGTTTTCCCTTCCCCGGTTCCACCCAAGGGTGGGAGGGGAGGAGGAGCCATGGCAAGCGGACAGCGGCGGCTCCGGAGCCTCAACAGGCTCTGCTCCTTCACAGGGGTGGAGCTCCGACCCAAAGAGGGGCTGTGTATTCAGTGCTGAAAGAGAGCAGATTTGGCCAAAGGATACGAGCACAGACACGTGAAACTTCCCTTTGCACCAGCGGCACGTTCTGATGGAGAAGTCAGGGAAGACAACGAGCCGCGTCGCCAAACACATCAAATTAGCGTTTACTATAAACATTCCTAAACCCTCCACACCCAGTGGGATTCTACTGCCTTCACAGTCCCTACAATCCGTTCGCTCTGTCGCAGGAGGTAACTCACAGCCAAGGTAAAACAGCTTTCTTTCACCACTGTTTTAACAGAGATCATTACAATCCTCTAACCTAATCTTCATCTCCTGCCTGGAAGCTGAGGTGTAAATCAGCACAGAGCACTCCCTCCTGCTCGCAGCACCCGCAGTTGTATCACTGTGCTTGTCTGAAGCCAAGCATGATCTCCAGTGAGCTCATCAGCTAAAGCTGCTCGCAAGACACTCAGAAATGCAGCAAACATGTGCTGCTCCCGAGCCCGCCCCTTTCTGTACAGTCAGCACAGCCTGGCATGCCCGAGCACAGCCTGCCAGCCGCGCCGTTCCACAGGCGGGAGCGCTCCGCGCTGCTTTTCCTGGAGATGCTCGGCCCAGCTGGCAACTGCTCGGGGAGCTTGGGGCTGCACCAAGGCAGGCTTGGCCGCGGATTTGACAGTTCGCTGGTGAAGTAAGCAGAAAGCCGGGCAGTTTTTGGGGTTGTTTTCTTTTTCTCTCTTATTTTCTTTTTTTTAACTTTTAATAGGCAGACACCTTTCCAATGGGAAAAAAATATAATAAAATCCCCATTTCCCCGCGTTGAGCGCAGTCTGTAAGCCTGGCTGTGAAAGTGCAGTGCAGCCTTAGTGCTGCAGAGCCCGATGTGCTCAGCAGTTCCAGCACGGGTCTAATTCCCTCTGACATTTCACACAGCTCCACTGGAAGCAGCAACACGGTGAGTCTGTGTCTAGGAATGCGCTCTGGTCTCCCACATTCCCTATATATGCTGCGTGCTGAAGAGGGGCCAGCACCTCCCACCGCACACAGCCCCGCAGAGCCCTCCCCGCAGCATCACCCGCACACAAAAGCTTCTCCCCGCAATCCTCCTGCCCTGGGCTGAGCGCCCTCCAAGGGGGAATCCACGTGACCCCATAAATCCCAACTCTTCAGACAAAACCTTTGAAGATTCGATCCACAGATGTGATAAGCAGCCAGCTAGTCTGTGAATGAAGCCAGCAGATAAAGCCTAACTTCAAAGTAATAAAAACCACCCAGACAGCGAAGCAACTAGGAAAGGATTTTGTTTAAGACTTCCTTAAAGCCAAAGGACACATAGTCAAATGTCTATTTAAACAGGAAACATCTTATCAAAATGATTTTATTTTTGCAGCAAGCCCCAGCAGCAGCAGCAGCCAGTAAGTTACTTTTGGCTACACAGAATTCTCTTGTTACTTCTTGCCTTTTCTGTTGTCTCTATGACCTATTTGAGAACACAATGTCTCTGATAAAAAGGCTCTGGCAAAGGTGTTAATGTGTTCCTACATTCTAGATCTGAATTCCTGCCAGAATGACTGTACTTCAAAAATGCTGATAAACAGGTGTGTGTGTAGGGATTTTTTTCTATGTAATTTCACTGATACCATCTCTGGGGGGCCAAAATGCACCGAAGCAAGTTTCTTTTTCACCAGGTGAAGTCAGACATCAGCGTTTTCTCTCTTGCAAACGCTGACAGCATTTCCACTACAAACAGGCAAACATCATGGGGAGAGTTGGTTTCCTCATTATGGTTTAGAATTGTGCAGTAACTTTTGCCAGGACTATAACTGATAAATATAAAGGAACGTGAAAAACTTCGGCAATGACTTACATGGTATTTATCACCATTTGAGTCGCAGGCACTACAGATTTATCCCCACAGAAGTGCATCCCACAGCTACTGAGATACAGCAGGTACATCCTAAAGCAGCTGGGGTTGGGCTGCACCTCCCAACACCCTCTTTACCACCCAGCTCCTGCCTGTCTGCAGACAGATGTATTGCTCAGCACATCCACCAGCCCTAAGACACACAAATTTATCCTGGCACAGACAGGCACTTGGATGTGTGTGGGACGGGGGGAAGAGGAGTCTGCAGCAAGCCTTTCTTTCAGCACAGGCACAGCTTGGAGGCGTTCCAAATACTTCAGCACAATCCCAACACCTCACTGTAATTCCAAAGCACTCACATGTAACACGTGCTTTGCTGCTGTTGAAAGACACTCAGCTCCTGAACCCAGTATCGTTTGGATCTGCACGTACCTCCCAGAGCTCCTGCACGTGGATCTCGAGTAAACCAACACCAGCAGTGAAGCAAACCCACCTCATCTCTGCAGCACTTCTAAGCAGCAGCACAACTCCAGAACAACACAGCGAGGCTTCTCGGTGCCTCACACAACTAAACACAACATTAGGGTGGAGGCAGCAGTTTTATCTGCACACACTCACCTAATGGTTACAGACTTGAACGCGTGTGGGCTGAGAAACAAAACAAAGAAATTCAACCTGCTGGAACTTCACAGGTTTTATATGGTTTGGGAAGCAGTGACTTCTGCTCTGGAAATGCAGCACGGAGGGCAAATCACTGGCGCTTCCACTGCTGCATCCTCATTCCCTCCCTTGGTCTGTGCAGAACGCTGAACTCCTCGGGGAAGGATCCTGTTTGCTGTGGAAAACCTACCACAGTCTGGGCTGTGTGAGTAATTCCAATTACCTTGATGTAACAACGCTCTGATAACAGTGCCCTAAAGGACAAGCTGCCAAGACAACCGAAAGGAAGTTGGGACTGGAATGCCCCATTCCTCCTTAAATACAAAGGGTGGTCACCGATGTGCTGTAGCTGACACATTCCCCCAAGGAATGTGGCCACCTGTGAAGTGTTTCATTGTTCCTTGGAATCTGCGAGCTCTTGAACAGCCCTGGTGATCCGGTATTGAGAGGCAACTATTTCTGCC
>JAWWLZ010000038.1:3143230-3169945 GCA_035041345.1 Poliocrania exsul
TGGCAGCGCGGCATTGCCCGCAGTCCCGCCCCCCCGGCTCTGAGGGCCGCCCGGCCCGGCCCGGCCCTGCCCGGTAGGAACGGGGCGCACTCCGGCCAATGTAAAACCATTTTTTATTTCTAAATCACTTTCACAACAGTGAAAATTAGTGAGGAGGACGAGGAGGAGGAAAGGTAACGCACGAACCGAGCCGTCCGGGCCGTGTGCGGGGCAGGGGTACATACAAAAGCACACCAGGGAAAGGGGGAACCAAGCGGTAACACTTTTAGACTATTTCATCCTGGAGTTGCCCGAGAACGAGAGCGCTCAGTCAACTTTCTGCAGCCTCCTCTAAATCCATTATATCTCTCACTCACAGATGGAAAAAAAAACCCAGTCCATTAAAATTCTGTATTTTTAAACATAAATGTTAGTTAAATATATTTCGATACCTCTTGCACCTATTGAAGTCACTTCTCTGTCCTCTTTATGGGAAAAAGGCTTCAAAGGGATGTCCTGCTCCTCCCTGGCAACCTCTGCTCTCAGCATCGGGTTTCTCCACACAGAAAGAAGGGATAAATCCATCCCTTCCCACCACACGGCCCTTCCCTTCCCATCAGCAGGCGGTGCTGGCTGAGCAGCAGAGGAGCTGCCACCTTGTAGGACAGGCACACAAAGAGCCTTTTCCCTGGAAATGCACTTGGGAAGAGCCCCGTGCAGGAGTTCAGCTTCCCACAAGCGCTGCACAACAAAAGCTGAAGCACCACTCAGACTACAAACAGTTGAGCAACGTGTTCTGCCAGATTATCATCGAGTCTGGTGTAAATTTGACTGACCACATGTGGCAAAACACTGCAGAAACTTTGCAACATTCTACTTGCCAGATGGAGTTTTGGAGGTAGGCAAGTTAAAACTTCAGTCATCCTCTGTCTTGACACTAAAAGTGAACAGTTTATAATCACATAAATAAGCTTCTACAACAATTAAGGTGTCCTGCCCAGGAACCTCTTCCATACACTAGAAAACCCCCCAAGCTATTGAAACAAAGTTTCTATTTGTTGATTTGTTTTGTCAGTGTTCTGTCTATTGCCAGAGAAGTCACAATATTCATCTTGCAGGAAATCAATATGACTATTAGTGACCTGAATCAAAACAATCTAAAAACAGTAAGAGAAAAAAAAGTGGAATTGTCTAGTCAGAGAAGTATGAAAACTGTTCATCTTGCCAGGGAATCTCTCGTATCTGCTGTCCTGAAGGAATCCACACAAACACATCAGGAGTACTCTTTAAAGCTGAATACCCAGCAGGATTCCAGAACGGCTACTGAGTGCTCACCTTCTGAAATATCCCCTCAGCACATTAATGGTTGTGGTCTCCTCCAGCACTTCAATTAAAATCTTTGGTAGATACTGCAGAGTCCTGTGCTGTAGCCGTCCTGCTGTGGCTCGGAGATGTGGGCACCTGCAGAGGGAAGGTCTTCCACAAGTTCCCTACTGTGCATGTGCTGGCAAAGGCAGGATCTCGTTTATGCTCCTGTGCAATTTTACAGTGTGTCAGGTGTAACCTCAGCACTCATGTAAAGATGCCTTTTGTTCCTCTCCCCAAACCAGCTGATCTCAGATCTGTAATAGGATTTTATTTGGAGTACATGACCTTGCGTAGAAAGTCTCAAAGCCTCGGGAAGGATAAGAGTGACGAGGTTGTGAGGGGATTATCCAGGAGTGCGGAGCCAGGGAAGACAACACTGCTGGTCAGGGAGGAGCTGGGCTGGCTGAGGCAGTGGCTGCATCCAGCCCCACCCGGCTCCACAGCCAGAGGAGCTTCCCGTGTCTGGCCCCAGCACATTCAGGCTTTAAAAAATTGCAGCATTAATTTGTATCCCTTCTTCCAGCAGCCGCCAGAACCGCGTCAGGAAGGGGGTTCCATCACGCCGGGAAATAAGAGCAGGAAAAGAGACCAGAGTCCAGGCCTGGTTCCACTTGCACCAGGTGCTGTGCCCCAAGAGTGCCAGCAGTGCTGCAGGTGAGTTCCTGGAGAAGGCTGGATGTTGATGGAGACATTAAATAACACCTGCAGCTCTGGCAGATCCATTGTGGTTGCAAAGCATGAGATACTGGTCACACTGGAGACGTTTCCTGACCTGCCCAGTCTGCCTGTGGGTACCTGTCTGTCCCACAGACCTGGTGTCACCAATTGGCACAGGATTTCAAAGCAACACTCCCTCTGGGAGCACAGCTCAACGCTAGGCCTTGGTTTGTGGCAGGAACCTGTTGTACAAGATAGCTGAGCTGAAATATGCTTTTTAACCAATGTTTAATTTCCAACTCTGGTGCAAAATGTGAGATTCCTCCTTGTGCTGTGGTACCACCAATTCCTGAAGCCCAGAGTTAGCTACGGAACCAGACACCAAGAGGTTTAAAATGGGATGGGGATGCAGTTTGTAACTGTTTCAGTGGCCTTGTTGGTCATGAATATATAGAATAATGGAAAAGATTTATGCAATCAACAGCCAGAACATTATCACCAGTGCCACAAACAGGAAGAGGCGGGAAAGGAACTGCTCATCCACATATTGAGGAGTCCCTGGAACAGCTGGAAAACAGGAAGTGAAAAGAAAAACAAAAAACAGTTCAGCTCCTTCCTCTTCTCCAGGATATTCTGAACGTAGCAGACAGTGCTGAGCCAAGTTCACTGCTCACATCCCAAGGAACTTCACTACCTCTCCCTGAGCTGCTCTCTGTTCTCCCCACCAAGGTGAAACCTCTCTGAGCAAGGAAATGGTAAAATGGTCAGAGCTCTGTGTGTAGCCTTGGCCAAGAGAACTAATGAGAAGCACATGAGCTCTGAAGCTCAAGCTGTGCCTTTCTGGAACTGCTGTATTGAATCCACTGAGGAAAAGCAGATAAAGGAGTTGCTTAAATTACAGCTGTTACAACAGCACATATTTATGTACTTGCAGCTCAGTCACCCCACACACAGATTTTTAGGGGACATTGAAAAGTGGTTAATAGGGAAGGTAATTGGACCCAAGGGCAGCACAGGACTGTGGCGACACAGCTGTGACACGAAGAATGAGTTTGTTCCTCATAATTCCTGTGCCATATGACATGGTGGAAGGTTTCCCAGGCACAACCTTTCACAGAGGAAGCCCAGAAAATCCTGGGCAGTAGGTTTTCTTGTTCAAAACAGACAGACTCAGCTTGTCTCCAGTGCAGACTGGGAAGAGGTTTTCTAGGGGTGACTTAATTTTTAGAGAGCAAGGTCACCACGTGGAGTAACCCAACTGGTTTTTGTTAATTAAAAATAATTTCACTGGGAAGTTACTTCTTGTGGAATACAGATGACTGTCTCAGAGATAAATTTCTGAAAAAGGAACAATCTTTTCATTCATTATTTTGTGCTACAAAGCATATTTCAATTTTTCCTTCTCATCTTTCAGGAAATCGTTCTTTCCTTCTGTTCTCAAAATCTGGGTCTCCTTCACACACCCCTAATGACTCCTTTTTATTATTAGAAACTCTAGTCCAATTTGTCTCATTTTTCAGAGGGAGTCTGCTGGAGTACCAGAGGAGACATCTGAATTAAAAGGGAGAAACCTTTAGTGCCACTGTCCCTCCAGTGCCACTGTTCTCCCAGGAGGGCCCTCAGTAAATTACATGGAACCAACAAACTTGCTCCTTATGTGAGCCCACATACAAAATGTGTCAGCCACAAACCACATTCTGTGCTGGGTGTTTGCCCTCACTTTGTGTCTCTGTTTACAGCATTGGTTACTGTTGAGAATATTTTATCATTTAGCAGGTTACTGGTGTAAGAGTTACAGGGGAGTCTGTGAACCATGTCTGTGTTTGTGGCAGGCCCCTCGGGGAGGTGGATCCGGTACCTGGGGGAGGTCGCCCGTCGTTTATGTTGAAGGCTGTTGCAAATATCCCAAAGGGAAACGCCCCGATTCCAAAGGACATCTGGAAGCCACCATCACCAAACCCAAAGCCCTGGAATCCCTGCAGAGAACAAAGCAACGGAAGACAAAAAAGGTACCAATGATTTAAAGCCTATTTCACAATACTGCACAGAAGTGCAGACATTCCCTGGCTCTCCCACACCTGAAGGAAGGCCATGCTCACCAGCAGCTTTTAGCCTGACACACTATTTAACTATCTCCTTAGTTCTCCTGGTTTTAAAATGTTTCACAAAGTAGCAAACTTTTCAGAGCAATTCAAAACTTTGAGAAAATGAAAACTAGGAACCACAGTTCTTGCTTGAAGGCCACAATTTAACAAAAGTGTTTCTGTAACTTTTCTCAACTTAACCTAGTAGATACCAGCCAATGCATCAACATGAACATTACCATTCTATTTAGAATGTCTTAACAATGTATTGTGGGTTAATAGATATTAGCCATATAACTATAAGAAAGACATTTAAAAAAGCATAATCTACATTGATTTTCATGAAAATGAAAACACTTGAAGTGATAAATTGCCAGCATTACAAAGAATAGTACCAAAAAAAATTTACCAGGGGGACTCTAATTAAGGTGTCAGATAAAGTCACCTGGGGCAGGAATGCAAGACATAAAGAAAGGAGATAAAAAGGAAGAGTTACAATGCAACATTGACCCCATGGAATCCAGACTCAAACACATTTTGATGAATCCTGCTGTGCAGAAGCACCGTGCTGCTGGAGAACCAACTGTGTGTGGGCCTAGGTAGTTGTGTCATGTTTAAAAACTGCAGAGAACCCACAGTTTTGTAATCCAGCAATCTGTCCTCTCATCTCAGAGCTGAAACAGTGGTATCTCAAAGACCCTCTGGTCTGTCACCTCCCAACAGTGGGAAGACAAAGATGATTTCACTCATACAGTAAAAGCCAAACATTTCTTGGTTGAGCCTTGATTTGAGGAGTTGGTCCTTTGACTATGGCTCTTCTCAAGCCCTTTGCCATTAACTATGAGGGCCAGCAAAGCTCTCTGTGACAGGTACAGGGCTTGCAGGGAACAGAGGGGCAGCATCACTACCAGACTCCTCTGACTTAGAGCTGCACCAGCTAAAAGGTTCAAATAAGGTGCAGGAGCTCATTTAACAAGGTGGAAACTCCCTTGCAAAAGAGAACAGCTGAGCTCCCAGCACATTCAATACAGAAATGTGCCTTAATCACACCCAGCAGAGTTGCTTGCCTGAAGCATGAGGAGATAAATCCTCTCTGAGGACCACAGGCTGTTTTACACTAAAATGTACCATTGTTTCATCAGGCCCTGCTCCCTGCTGAACAACCCTGGGGCCTGTCCTGCCTCCCCCCATGCCTGCTCAGGCTGTGCCAGCTGCTCTTTACAGTCACTCCATGGAATCTCCTCAACAAAACCACAGGTCCTTCTTCAAATTAACATGGATCCAACAGATACCTACTTTCTTTTGCTTCTCATGCCATAGCACAGTAACCTCCCATAGAAATTACAGAAGCAGGTGTCAGAATCTAAGTCATACATGAATTATGTATTGCCATGATAGGTATATTTTGATGGAAATACACTTCCACAAAGGGTTTTCAAAGCAAAGTGTTCCTTGTATTTACATGGAGCACAATCAAGTACAAAGAGCATTTCCAACAAAATCACACTGGGCCTTTCTCATGAAGCACAATCCAAGTTATCCCTTTCTTTGGGATGCTAAAGAGTCCTGTAGGAATGGAGTTTTCTGCCCCACCACAGCTATCAATGATTCATGAACAACCAACTGGGGAGGAGCAAGATGTGTAAGCTGCAGGATCCTCACACAGGACCTCAATCAAGCACACATTATGTCCTCCAGGATGAATAAACATCACCATCAACAAAAACAACTTATCTGCTTGAGCTTGTTTCCTCACTTACCCCTCTGTTCTCTGGTTCAGGTCTCTGTCCTTGGGGTCGTGGTGGAGTTTTCTCTCTGCAGGAAGTTGTGAAATTAGCTCAAGTGCAAGGACACGACAGCAGTGTCTGCAACAGCCTGGCTAATAAGGCAGAACAACCACAAAGCTGGGTCCCAGGAGGCCATGCTGCAGCAGAGCTGGAGCAGAGTGAGGAAGGGCCAACCACCCAGCTCTGGACCTTCAGCAGCACAGCCCTGAATTAATGCTGCACTTCTGAATAACAAAAATCCCTTTGCAGAGGCTAAAAACTCAGGACATGAACATTTTATATTGAGCTTCCCCAGCCAGGTAACAATTATTGCAACCTGCCACTTGTAACTGCTAATTAACACCCAATTAAAATTAAAATTAATTGCCAGTTGAACGGGAACTAAGGTGTGCAAACCTAAGCCCTGAAAAAGCCAGAAATATCTGGCAGAAAAGTCAGTTCTATTTGTGTTTTGACAAAGTATTTCAAATTGTGAATCCAGAACCTCAACAGTTTAATATCAAGACTGTGAACTGAAGCTTCATGTTTAATTTTCAAAGAAAAGCAGCTGTATGTAGTTTTCTTACCTGGGGTCCTGCTGCCCAGTGCTGCCTCTTCCATACAGAGGAATAACTTTATCTCGACTGATTCCTGCTTTGCATACAGGACACACTTGCCTGTTTGGCCTGGTCTCAAGCCACTAAGAGAAAGGACATGATAAGAAAACCAGTAAAAGACCATAAAACAACAATATGTAAACCTCCTTTGCAGCCAGGCAGAGAGACTTCAGCAATTACTCAGGAAGCCCCAGAGCAAACCATTAACAGGTGCCAGGTACTCTCCAAAGTGGAGCTGGCACTTTGGCTGCTGTTCTGGTATGATCCACTTGCTGATGTCTACACATTCAGAAATAAACAGTGCCAAGAGTCCTGCATAGGCCCAGGGCTAGTGTAGATACCCTCCTCTCATCCAGAAAGAATAATGATACCACAACATAAAACATCACAAATGCAGAGAGAAGTACATTAAGCACTTAAAGCTGCAAACTAAACCCCTGCGAGCTCCTACAGTAATTCTACCAACTCTGGAAATACTCAGGTGGAAAAGAATCAGGTTTTCTGGTTGCTGAAAGTGCAGATTAAGGTGTTGCACATGAAGTTGCATTAGGAGGTTGTGATTGCCCTGGAGAGAAAAGCGTTTGAAAAGAGGGGATACTCCAGAGAACCAAAGGCTTTATTGAGCAACAGGAGCTGATGAAAGACACAGTAAAAGGAAACCTGTCTTACCTGGTGTAAACAGGGCCAGCTGTGAGCATTCCCAGGACAATTTGGTCATGGAGCAGAAAAAGGGGGAAAATAGAGTTAGTTACTGACAACTCGCTCTGACAAATGTCTGGTGTACACAGAGAGCACAGCTTGGCCACAGCAGAATCCTGGAATCCTGCTGGGCCAGTTCTGTAACCTCCCATTAAAATAATTTCTGAAAGCACAGCCCAAGACTGATCTCCACTGGTTTTTTCAGGTTACACAATCCAAGTTGTTCTGTGCATATGCCCTTTGAGTCCTGAGCCTCTGCCACACCAAAGGCCCCACAGCTTTAATCCTGGGCTTCACTGTACAAATGTTTTCTTCTGATACCAAGAAATGATACCCCTGAGCTGAGATGTAAAGGAGCAAGATGTTGGTAATGAGAGTTCAGGATCTCAAAAAACTTAGCTGGAACATCAGCCACTTTCACAGAATCATGAAATACCTGAGGTACCACCCAACCTGAGTTATCCTCTATTCCAACCTGATGCTCAGAGCAGGGTCAGCCATTGAGATCAGACCCAGTTGCTCAGGGCAAAAAAATCCCCATTATATAGATTAAGTTAAAATGGCAAATTAAAAAAAGGTCAAAGGAAAGAAGGAGGCTACAAGGCAAAATTGCAACCAACCACCTGCTCTCAAAATGGCCTTGACAACACTATTCAGACAAGACATGCTATTTTTAAGGTTCCATTCTTCCAGATCCCTTTGTGCAATAATTCAATCTAATTTTATCTTAGCAAACCATCAGCCAGTGATTTTCCATCTCCTCAAATAAAAACGTGGATTTTCAGATGTTACATTTACACAGAAAAGAAATGCTCTTTTAGGCCTCTTTTTATAAAGACTCAGCCTACTGTGTAAAATAAACCCCAAAATCCCCACGTTTGGCCATGTCAATACTTAATCACTTCTAACATTCCAGACAGAGCATATTCAAACCAAGTTACCCAAATGAGAATGCTGCCTGTGCATCATACTTGGGCTATACATCATTTCCACATCAGATCAAAGAACTGAAAAGTTCCTATTACAACTGCAATACCATAGAAAAGAGAAATACCCTACATGGAAAAGCTTAGTGCCTACTGTTTTTATTTTTTATGGTTTCAAAGATAAAAAGAGCAAGCTTGTAGGACAAAACTACAATTTGGCCTCCATAGCCTCGATTCAAGGTCAGGTTTAGGTGTGCACAGGTTAGAAAGGCCTAAAAAGGATATCTATGCTTGGCCAGAGAGCACAAAGCAAATAACACACATAACCAAGCAGTGTCAATGAGCACTGAACTGTCTGTGTGGGGCTGCCTGTTTGCTTTCACACAGAAAGCACAGAATATCCTGAGCTAGAAGGGACCCACAAGGATCATCAACTCTAATTCTTACATGGCCAGAGATACAGGAAGTTTAAGATACAAGAAACCCAATCCTGGAACATGGGCAAAGAAAAACAGTTGAGGAGCAAACCCAAACTCCTCCTAAACCAAACCCATGTGGTGCTTACGTATTTTATGCAGGACATTCTACTTGGCACTTGGAATTATAAAAAGCCCAGGACTTTCTGGGATCAGCTGGATGGTTGTAGGTACAGAAAAATCAAAGGTGAGCCATTCAGATCTATATGGACCTTGTGAGAACTGAAGCAGCTACCAGCTAAGAATGAACAAGGCCAGAGCTACTGCTGAGTGGTATGGAGGAAACCACTCCCCAGGAGTTCACACAGTAGTTTCTCACAGAACGCTGGAGATTCACCTGGGAACACCTGGGATGTTCCATCAAAACACTGGACTTGTGAGATATGGATTATAACCAATTAGGATTTGTAGTTTGATGGTGTGAGATTCAATTTAGCCAACAGAACATGGCCTTAACCCTACATAAACCACGTGTAGTGTGGCTTTTCACCATAACCCTTGAAGGCTTGTCCTGTGAAGTCCTTTCTCTGTGTTTTAGATGGTGCTGTGGGTGAGCACTCACCAGAAGAGGTGCCCACACAGGCTGATCACGGCGTCCTTGGCAGTGTCCAGGCAGATGTTACACTCAAAAGTGTTGTCCTGATTGGTGCTGTCCCCAGAGCCGTTGCTGCTGCTGCTGCCACTGGCCCCTCCAGCACTGGAGCTCTTTGTTGATGCAGAAGTGGCGGGTCCTTTGCTTGCCATCCTCAAGAACTACCCACACACAAGGGCAAGGAAGATTTCCTGTTGGAATCCTAGCAGTGAAGAAAGGAAAAAAAACAACAAACTCAACTTCTTGGCATTATAACATGGCATTCTGGTCCTGTTCCAAACTGGTAGTGATTTATCTAAGAAGCTCTTGAATCCTGTTGTTGATGGTTTTAGTTTAACATAGCCAAGAGGGATCTTTTTTTAGAAACTAAGCTACTTTACAGTCCTGTAGTATGACCTGGATGGTGTGTGACCTGTATTGTACTGTTACTGATAAGCAACTGAGATCCACAGCCAAAACAAACCCCCTGTGTTTTCTCAAAAATGCCACTTGCTGTAAGAAGAATGAGCTCACTTAGTCACACATGCTCTTCCAAAATTCAGCATGATTTAGAACTGCAAGTGCAGTCTGAAATGGGATTTAATCACGGAGCAATTCTCAGGTTGGACAGACTGACAATACAGAGTTTTAAGTTCAATGTTCATTAGTTTGGAATATTAATAAAGATAAGCAAAGGTAGCTTAGAACTTGATTTGCCTCCTGAACCATATATTGCTGCTATCACAGCAGTGTGTTGAGACAGCTATCAAACATTTCTAGTACCTTCAAACTATCAAATATCCCTACTGTAGTAGTAATGCAGAAATACTAAAAAACACCCTTAATGGGCTTTACTTTTACTTACTACTCATTGTCATCCTCATATTTATCAGAGAACACCATTTATTTTATTTCAGTAGCAAAGACCTCTACAGCCTAATTCCCTGATATGTAAATTCCACAGTACCTAAATCTTTGAGCCCCAGCACAAGGCATCGATATTTCCAGAAACAAACACTTCTACCAGTGCAGGATTTTTAATCTAAGAACTAAGAGAGTTCCAGCAGTTACAAAACTTAATTCACTAAAACAAGAATGTTTAAACTATTGCACTGTGCTTTGCATGAAGCTCTGGCTGCAGGAACCAGAACACTTGGTTAAGGTTATGAGAAACAAACAGGTGATTATCTGAACTTTTTGCAAGTGTACAAACAGTGAAGCATTTTCAAAGGGCAACCTGAACTTTTCAGAAGGCAATTCCTTTGCAAACTCACCCCACAAGCATTAAAGGCTTTCCTTGGTGTCCCCTCTCTGTGGCAGAGCAGCACAATCAAAGCTCAGGATCTCTGGCTGTGCTGCCAGCAGATGTTGTGACACAACACAAGGCCAGGGAAGCACCACACTCAAGCCTGGGGAGGTGTTGCAGCAGACACTCAGTCCCAGCAGGTGGAATGTGTTTCTGCAGAGCCTTTTCACTCAGTTACATCACTTTGCTCTGTGCCCCAGAAGGGCAGCTTTGTGCTCACAGAGGCTGCACTTCAACACTCGCTGCCTTCAGCAGTGCTGACTCTGAGCGTTTCACACCATGACTTCATTTACACTCAGCTCATTGGACAGAATTAACATTCATGTTAGTTTGGGGCAGATGGAAATGCTGCCAGCCCACAAACTACATGTTAAAGACACTTGGATTTTTCACACATCCTTACTACCAGAATCTTCAGCTTGTCTTGCTCAGTTGTTTAAGTGAAAACTCACCAACCTGGACCTAAATATATAAATATCAAAATGGAGAAAACCTTCTTAAAACCAAAGAGTTCAACAACATCACTTTGTGGAATGGGCACAAGAAATGTCTGGCTCTTGTATCTTGACAAGGAAAGGATGTAGAAGAGGCAAATTAATGAATTTCTGTGTCCATTAAGCCAATGTGGGGGAAAAAAAGTAATTTTTTTACAAATTAAATTCCATAAATTTAACAACCACAAATCTGGAAACTCATCAAAAAGATAAAATCTGTATCTTCACAAGCAGCCACTGAGAAACACCTCAGCTTTTAGTAAATATGAAAAATTAAGTTCCACAAAAATCTTGAAGTTATAAAGGTGACACAGAAATACATAGAAATATCAGTAATGAAATAAAATATAGATGGCTGAGAGAAGAAAGATCAAAATGATGTAACACAACAGGTATTGAATCTCCTATCCCAGAAGAAGATCATTCCTTAGTCTGTACTGGGGATCCTCTCCTAATTATTTGCTCATTGGCTGATTGGGGCCCAGTGACCTATTAGGATATAACCATATTAAAATATCAAAACACAACAGTAAAAATAATCAGTCTCATTGTGAAAAGCCTTCTCACAGATTTGCTCCTGTTCCTGGACACCATTTCACACAGCCAGGTCTGTCACAGGTGCTGCTGGGGCCTGTTCACCTGCACACACAGAGCAGCAAACACCAAACAGCACCCCATGGCTCAGTTACATTTGTTAATCAGGTATCACATCACTCGTGGGTGTATCCTGTGAACCCTGAAGTCAATGTCCAACTGCAAATTCACCAAGTTCTGGGTGTAGAATAAGCTCAATAATGCTCAGCTGTCACTTGAACTACTTCAACTCTGAGACAACAAAACCCTTAAGAGAAAAAACTCCAACAAACCATAAGCAAATCACAAACTAAAACAACCCCAACAACTAAGACAACAGGCCAAACCAACCCCTTTTTCATTCTGATTTAGAGTTTTTAGAGTTTGCTGGGATAGAACATGACTTTTGGGGTTAAGTGAACAGAATTTAGAGGTGCCAGTGGAGATTTGCTAAACCCTGGTCCTTTAGGTGAGGTCTCCAAATCAACCCTAGAGGCAGGAAGAGTAGCAAACAAGTGCAAGGATATAAAAATCAGCTGATATCTAACTGAAGGCATTCAAAGATCTTTTCTCCTTCTTACTTCTTTGCTCTTTAGGTATTTACAAGAAAACAGCATCTTTGTTACTTAAAAGCCACTTATATTAACTGTTATTTCCCTTAAATTATGACTCCCATGATATCCCAACAGGTTGTTCTGAAAAGGACTGACATTGACCCAGGAGTCAAGAGTGGCAGCAGAGGAACAGTTAAGAAACAAGGAACTCATCTGCAAGTCACCTTCCTAAGCAGAATGGTTTGGTGGAGTGTGAGGGAGACACGGAAGTGAAGATACGTGGGATGGTGAAACTGGAACTCCCAGGGCAGGTGGGACACCAGGACAACTGAGAGCTCAGGAGCTCCACGATGGGGTAAGTGCAGGATCTGATTTGATATTTTAAATGTGCTGTGTAAGTACTGGGTGCAGAGCTCACCAACTGGCAGCAAGAAAGACATTTTACTCCAACACTTTGAAAACTAAATCTGTGAATCTGTTGGGAGGCAACTGCCCCCCAGGAAAATGGGAGCTGGATGGCTCCTGTCACAGGCCATGCTTCAGAACCCAGCAAATGAAAATGACTGTTTGCCAAAGTACACTGACCCAACCCTAAACGCACGGGAAAAACACTTCAAGCCACACTTGGCAGAGTTTCCACCATAAGTGAAAGCATACAAAAAAAATCTTACTTTATCTAGGATTACTGAAATTGAAATAATCCAAATCTAGTTTATGAAACAAGCTTGGATTTAGTACCGAACCTTTTGCAGTTTAAATCAAAAAGAAAACTTGTTGGATTATTTTCTTATCGCTACAGTGACAGTGTCACTTTCTGACACATGGCAGACTCTACAAGAGGAATATTAACATCAGAAATTCTATCTAAAACTACTACTCAGAGTTTATATAAATACCCCATTCCTGTGTCTAACAAAAACCTGATACTTAACCCATTACAATTGCCTGGGCTTCAAGTACAACGACCAGGTAACCTCAGCTGGTAATTGCTGACAGAGCCTGGAAGAAAGTGCACTGACTTCTTGACAGTCATTTTGAGATATTCTTAACAAACACATGACTGTCCTTCTGTTAATCATTAAATACACATTTATCTCTCATTACCTTTTACTCTTTTCTGTCCCCTAAACATGTTACATTTTAACCCCTTGGAACAACATTTCCCCAGTTCATCATTTTGCTTCCCGTAACCTGCTCGGCATCGGGCAGGTGCTTTTGGGGTGAGCATGAAGTGGTCCCAAACCTCCTGTGATCACTCGCTCTTGCAAAACAAGCCCTTGCTTGGCCTCCTTTCCTTAACTGGGGTTCTGCAACCCCTGTTTGAGTCCCAGCCCCGCCGAGGGCTCTGTGTGTGTGGGGACCTCGAGCACTGCAGGTCCTCACAAACACAAACACCAAAACCCCAAGCGATTAAAGTAATTACTTTTTTATCCATTCAGCAAAGCTTTAAAACAGACTCCAAGAAAAAAATCTTTCCACAAAGATTTTATCCTCTTACCTCACAAAGTCCAAAAGGGAAAAAAACCAACAAAAACACAAAAACCCCAAAGCGAGCTGCTATGACCAGTGGGTAACGCTGCCCCAGTGCTGACACAGACGTGCCGGGCCGAGCGGGGCAAACAACGTGAAAATCACACCAAATACCACAGGAAGGACGTGGTTTAGGAAGTCACAGGCGACCGTGAATATATAAGTAATTCCCAAAATACCAGCAATGCCATGTACAAGAAGCTGGCGCCTCGCGACATGCCCAGAGCCAGACCCACCTACATACCCGGGGCCGGACCCATCTGTCGCGACAGGGCCCCGCCGCAGCGCCAACACAGGGCCCCTGTGGGCCCTAAACCGGGGGTTTGGGGGAAAAAAACGCGGTCGGCAGGGCCAAGGGCCACAGGCCGGGCCTGCCGGGCGACAACGGGGGTACGGCCGCGCTCCCCCATAGCGGGCCCGGCCCCGGCTCCCCCCTCCGCCCCCCGCCCGGCCCGGCCCGGCCCCGCTCACCGGCGGTGCCGCAGCCCCGCTCCAGCCCCGCTCCGCCCGGCGCTGACGGCCCGGAAGCGATGCGGCGGCGGAAGGGCCCGGAGCGGGGCCGGCACGGCGGGCACGGCACGCGCGTTCCGACCGAAAGACCGACCCCGCACCGGCCTTACCTCGGCCCGGCCCCGCACCGGCCCCAGCCCCGCACCGGCCGTACCCCCGCCCGGCCCGCAGCGCTGCGGCTGCCGCCGATCCGCTCCCCGGGCACGCGCCGCGGGGCCGCGCCCGAACCGGCCCCGGGAACAGCACAAAGTGCCTGTGGAATGCGGAGAGAGGGAGGGAGGGAATAGAAGGAAAAGGAAGGAAAAAGAAGGAGAGGGAAGGGAAAAAAAGGAAGGAAAGAAGGAAAAGGAAGGAAAAAGAAGGAAAAGGAAGGAAGGAGAGAAAAGGAAGGAAGGAAAGAAAGGCAAGGAAAAGGAAGGAACTTTGAGGAAAACAAATTGTTCAGATGTAAACAAACAGTGTCAGCAGAGCACTAAGATCGGAGCAGAGGAGCATCTCTGGGATGGGAACAGAGGGCTTGATAATGATATTTAGAGCTTGATAAAGGTATTAATATGGCTGTGAGAACCCCCAGGATCCAAGGGCCAAAAGGGAGGGAGAGGAGGTGACCTGGTGTCTAAAGGAACAGATTAGAACTGAGAGATGCCTGAGAAGGCACCTCTGATGGGTTTGCCCCAGCTCTGAGGGCACCTCACCAGTCCTGAGGACACCAAGGTGCAAAACTGCCCCAAATCGGTGGGTTTACCCAGTGGAGAATGTATTAATCTTAAACCAACTGAAGGTGAGCCTATGAGGGATAGCTAAGAAACGAAGGGGTTAGTGCCAAGAGAAACTATTGGAAAGAGCCCAAGGGTGTTGTCAGGGGCCTGTCTGACATGTGGGCTGGTGCTGCACATCTCCAGTGGGAAGGCTGGAACGTGCAAGGCAGGTGTGTCCAGCCGTATAAAAACAGCTCTCCTGAGCCTTCCTGCTGCTCTCAGCAGCACAGAGCCTTGGCAAAACCCATGGCAAAGTGGTGGCCCACAAGCCCACCTGGAACTGCTGAGCCTGTTGATGTATCACACTGGAGAATTCTGGCTGAGGTGGAGGTGTGGTGTGTGAACACGGCAGTGCTGATGGTACGGGGAGCACACGGGACAGCCCCACCCTCAGAGCAGTGGATTTGCTGCCTGTGAAGATCTCCCTTAACAAAGCACTCCCTCATTTTCACCCAGTCAGGAAAGCAGCAGGGTTTGGTACAGCTTCTGCATTCAAGCAAAAATTTGGCATCTCAGTGTAGCTGCTGACTAAGAAGAATTTAACAAGGCCCCAAAGGTGTGAACTGTGTCCTCCAGATGCTGATTAACACAAGGATGAGCTTATGACATTCAGACCAGCTCGGACTGGCCATGGTGTATGTCAAGAGAATTTCAGTGTGTAAAGTAAGAAGAGGTTGATTTTGGTATTATAATGGGAATAAGTAATGGTCTGGTAAAGGTGTTAAAGTGCAGAGAGTGTTGCTACAGTTGCTGACTCTTTCCAGGTATTCTCTCCACAAATACCAGGGCAGTGCAGGTTCACGTTCAGTGCTCCTGCTCCAGTGTGAGCCGTTGGAGCAGAGGAACACCGGGGCGTTTTCCTGTAGGACAGGTGTAAGGGAGGCTGCTCAGCAAGAGATGAACACAGAAACCAGCCGTGTTCCCTCCCGGCAATTTCCCACCTGCGGGCACCGGGGGCGGTCCCGAGCTCGGGAGCGGCAAACCACGGCTCCCGGACTACAACTCCCGGCATGCCCCGCGGTCAAACTACAGCTCCCGGCATGCCCCGTGGCCGCAGCATGGCGGCGCCCATGGGCGGCTCAGGCCCCGACACCGACAGCGGCTCGGACTCGGACGGCGGCGGCGAGGCCGCGGCTCGGTTCCGGGAGGCCGCCTGGGACTGTGCCGCACAGGCGGCGGTGGCGGCGGCGCGGGCGGAGCCGCGCGGCGGTGAGGGGCGAAGGACAGTTGCACTCTGCTGTCCCGCCGGGGCGGCGGCGTGCTCTGCTCTGTCTTGCTCTGCCCTTCCTTCCCTCCTCCTTTCCTTTCCCCTCCCCTCCCCGGGCCCCTCCGCAGCCCCTCCTGCCCCAGGGCCGTCCTGGGGCCCCGGAGGTGGGGCGGGGGCTCCTCCCCGCCGCGGTGCCGCTGTGGGAGGCGGGGGGGCCCTGCCTCCCACAGGGCTCGGCGGGCTGGAGTTTCCCTGTCCCCTCACAGCTGTTTCCCCGCTGGAGGCGGGCGGGCGGCGTCTTTGGGACGTGATTCTTTGTGCTCTGACACCACACGTGTGTGGAGGGCATTAAAGAGGTCCTGGAGCAGGTCTGTTAAACGTGCCTTTGCTGCTTCCTTTTCAGGTGGCTTTAGGAAGGATCGGGAGCAGCCTAAGGATCAGCCAAGCCTGAGGTATTTTTGCTTCTGGGTTCAGATTTTATGTTTCACGGAAGAAAAAATTAATGTATGCTGTATTTGGGCTAATTACAGTTAATGCCTTGTGATAATTGTTACTGGGAGGTCTGCTCTGTTTTGGCCATTAGCCCAACCATAATCTGAAATGATGCTTAAATCTGAAAAAGCTGGTATGTTTTTTAAGCACATTTGTCATTCCTCTACCAGCAGGGGAATATAGAAGTTGGAAACTTACTGCTGCTGTCATTTACAGCCTTAGTTCCACTGTCAGAAATCTCCCAATTCTGTAAGTGTCCCATGAAGGAAATAGTGCAATTACATATAAAAAAATTTCCTTTTCTTCAAAAAACATTGCAACTGCACAGTCAAGCACTCCTCAGCTGGAAAGCACCACCTTTCCATGGTGGGATCAACAGATGATGCTGCCCTGTCCCATTCTCCAGCATTCCTGCAGGCTCAGTCTGGGCACACAATAAACCCCTCACTCCTGGGACAGGGTTTGCATGAATTGTGGCAACATACCCAGGAACTGTGTGCAAGAGAAAGGTTGTTCTGGCTTCATTTATTTGCTTTCAGTGAGAAAATTAATCCACTTACTAACTGTGATGGAGATGGCTAAATAATGTTTGTCTCTCTGTGGAGCTATTTCCCATCTTAATCTTCTCCATCAAGTATTATTTTAGGGTGGGAGATTTTACAGCCCCTTCTCTGCTGTTTGGGTGAGAGCTCCAGATGTTTCTGACCTGGAAAGGGATAATCACTGTTCTTGTTTCAAACGGCGTGAGGCGACCGGCGATGAGCGGGAGCTGCAGACAACGCCAGAGTTCAGAGCACACGTGGCCAGGAAACTGGGAGCAATGCTGGACAGGTATGGCCAGGCAAGGCTGGAAAGGGTTGTTTATTGATCAGCTGCACTGGTGCTTGTGTGTCCTAAACCCAGGAAATTCAGCATCATCTTTTCTCCTTCGTGGCTGTATTTTAGGGCTGTATTTAGTGCAGGCTTCCAGGGTTCACTGTCCCAGCCTTGCTGGTGTGCTGTGCCCCTCTGCCTCCCTGTGCACCACTCCCTGTGGCCATTTGCCCCTGGTGAATGTGCTGTGGGGAGGAAACAAGGTAGAATTTGGGTGCCTGAGCACTTTGGTTGTTTAAAGGCTGGCATGAGAATTTTCCATGTGTTCCATGACCTAAAGCAGTACTTGATTCAGGATTGTGCTGGCAATGTGCCTCTCACTGGGTTATTTATTGTGTAAATGTGTCCCTGGAGAACTAGAATTCCTGGTGCTTAGACTTGGCTTTAGAAAGGCTGCTTTTAAGTCATTCCTGTGGCATGTGTTGCTGAGGGGAGAGGGCCTGGTCTGCCCTGAAAGCAGCGACCTGAGGCAGCCTCACTAACGAAAAATAATCTGTGTAACATCTTCCCCTAGTCTTGTTTCCCAGAAATACCCAACCTGAGCTGAGTTTGCACAAACCTAACTGCAGTTTTCTGTTTAGTTTCATCACTGTCTTGAAGGACTCATCGGGACCTTCACAGACCTCTGTGCCACAGTCTGACTCTGCAGATGATGGTGAGTTCCAGTCTCAGCCTTTGTGGCTGTTCTTAGACTGTGTTAGTCAAGTGATGACAAGTGGGATGGATCCTGTCCATCACCATTTAATTAGTTGTACACCCAACTAGCTAATAAACATTTGCAGTAAAAGATGTTTTGTAGTGCCTGTGAGGGCAGTTCTTTTGCAGCTGTGCCCTTTGTGCCCTGAATCCTCCCACACAGCCCCACATAATTGCTCTCAAGCTCTGTGGCAGTGCAGTAACAGCAAGTGAGGCTTCCAGGGAGGTGGCACTTGATGCTTTCACCCATTTTCTGTCATGCCTTACAATTCCTCTGCCCATACTTTAGGTTTTCGCCTCTTCTCTTCCTCTGTCCCTGGAGACTGTGGGACACCAGAACCTTGCCCTGCAGCCAGGAGGAGGCGGCCAGTGAGCTCCAGGTGAGGTGCTGGTGGCTGCCTTGCTCCTCAAACACTGTTCCAGCCCACATTCCAGGGGCAGCTGGGACTCCCACGAAGGAATGGGAAGCTGAAAAGCTCAAGAAGTGTCTATTTATGACTCTTATATTTGACTAGACCAGAATTTTGTTTCTTTTTTTAGTGTTGGGGAGCTAGAAGTGTTTGTGGGAGATTTTCTTTCCCGTCCTTGTGTGTGTAAAGAACACCTTGGCCTTCCATCTGGTTAAACACAAGCTGTGGGTGTGGGAGTCCCAGAGCCACTGGGTGTTCATCATGTGTTCTCATCTCGAATTGCTCTGCTGGCCAAGTTTTGGGGGAATTCAAGGCAAAAGTGTAACCCAACTTCCTTCCCTCTTGTTCCCTTCCCAGTGACTCGGACAGTGACCAAGAGTGGCAAAGGTACCAGGAGGCTGCTGTGTCAGCTGCAGATATTCTGAAGCAAAGTGCTTTTCCTGCACTGTCCCAGCATTCCAGCCAGGATCAGAGTCAGGGCTCTGTAGAGCACAACCAGAAAAAGAAGAAGAAGAAGAAGAAGAAAATTAGGGGAGAGAACAATATTCAAGAGAAAAGAATAGACCCAGCAGAGTGTGAGCAGACCTGCAAAGATTTGCCTCAGCTGGTGTCTGCAAATGGACAGCAGGAGAGACAGGGCAGCAATCATGGAGAGAACTCAGTGCTGCCAGGAGTTGTGAAGAAGAAAAAGAAGAAGAAAAAAATAGAATGATGATTTCGCTCTGCAGACAGCAGGTGGCTGTGATGGATGAAGGAAACTGAAAGAAAACGTAGCAAGAGTTTCTGCAGATGAGGGAAAATTAATTGGCAGAGCTCCTGTTCTAAAAGCTCAGTGGCCTGGGAGACTAATTAAGTGACTTCCTGTGCTGTTGGCATCCCTGAGGAAGGGAACATTGTTCTCCTCACACAGCAGTTGTCTGTGCTGCTGCTTGTGCAGGCCAGGCCTAAAAGGATGAGATGCTGTGCCAGACTTGTGTGCCAGAGGGGTGTAAGCACAGCTGCATCCCTGCTGCTCTGCCCCTTCCCATCTGACACCAAATCTGGTGTCCTGGAGAAAGTATGTGATGAATTGAATTTGGTTTACATGGCAACAGGTGATCAACACTCTTTTCTCTTTACCTCTTGTAGGCGCCTGCTAAGAATAGCCCAGCCCGTGGGAGACTCATTTATCTCAAACCCATCCTGTCACAAATCAGGGCCCCCTTATTTTTGTCCTGTGATCAACATAACAATCTGTTGTTGAAACCTGCAGTGTTACTAATCCCTCTGCAATCTGCACCTCTCCAGGGCCCCAGCACACAAACACTGTGCTGTGAGCTGATTTTAGGGATGGTAGAAATGAGTCTTGCTGTTCAGTTGTGACCATTGGAATCTTTTTTTCATGTACAGTTTTTTATGGCATCTGTTGTTATTAAATTGTGTTACACTTTTGGATTTGTTTAATTTGGTAGGTTTTGTACAACAGTGGCTTTCTTGGTGTATTTGGGTTCTTCCCAGCAGAGATGGAGGTGGTTGGTGGTGGTTCTTTAGTTCCTGGGTGATCAGTGCTGTGAAATTGCTACAGGAAGGATTTAAACCTAATTTAAAAATTACCAGTCCTTGGTTGGGTTGATTACGACTCTTGTCTCTGAAATATTGTGAGGTTTGGTGGGTTTTGGTGTGACTCCTACTCTGTTTATACTTCAGTTCCAGTGTTTCAGGAAATTACCTGTTAACTAATTAATACTCTTCTTCTTGTTTTGAGATTGCTGGGTTTCAGCAGATCCAGCTTACTTGCCCTAATCAGGAGACTGGAAAACCACATCACAGAAAACAAAATAGTGAGTTGTTACTCTTTGAGCCTGGAAAACCTGCTGTAAGATTCTTGCTGGTTTTCAGTCAAGAAAACACAGTGGACATCCAAAAATGGGAAAGCCAAGTAGAAAACTGGCTTGAAATGACTGACTGCCAGCAGAAGGTACTTGTCTTTTGGGCAGTTAAAACTTCAGTGCACTGCAGTTGGACCTGAGCTTTCAAATGCATAGTGGCCTAAATGTTACCTTTTGATTTAAGATTATTTTTGTGCTAACTGGAAGTTATGTGTATATTTGCAACTGATGCACATGGGAAGTTAGGAAACAATTCTAGGATAAATTTCCTGAGAGAATAGAGTGAAATTGGTGATGAAATTACTGAAATGGTTGATGTGATCTAGGGGAAGCTTTTATCAATGAAATCTGTAATGGACATCTGCAATTCTGACATTTCCAGATATAACTGAAGAGTTCACTGTTGGGCTTTTTCTTTTTTAATTTTCCCTTGTATCTTAATCTTTTAAGAGTCTCGAGCATGTTTTAGTCTCAAGGTTTTTCATCCATTTCACCGTTGAAAGAGTAGCTCAGTACCAGCCACAAAGACAAAACCCTGTTAACTGGGACTCTTTTTGTGTCTAACTAATGACATATCAATGATGTGAACATTGAGAGTAAATGCAGAGGAATAATTAGAAAAGGAATTATGTAAGTTGATCCTTGGGACTAAGACCCTGCACTTAGGGCAAGTGAGACTCTTAGACCTTGGGGTGACTATTTGCATATCAAGAGCTACAGAATGGAGCCTGCAGGGAAGCCAAGCATGAGCCATGTCCTGTGAAAAGAATCCAAGCTGACATGTTTATAGAGAAAACTGAAGGCACCTCTACTCTCTGTGGAGCTTGGGAACCTCCCAGGTGTTGTGCAGTCCCAGGGACCATTAGGGAATGCTACCCTCCAAATCATTCAGGAAGTCACACAAGATGAGAATCCACAGGGCTAATGCAGAGAACTGGAAGCTCCTTGCTGCTGTTAAACTTTAATTTCTGCATTTAAAACAAAGCAGAGCTATATCAAAAATAACCAAGCCATTTCCAGTGGCATAGCATGATTTTAGAGCAGGTCATTTGTAACTGAGAATGTTGTTTGGTACTTTGGTTGTTAGTTAAGGATTTGTAGCTTGTCGTCAGTGATCCCACACTGACCCCTTTGTGCCGAGCCATTCCCAAATCTGTGTCTTGGTGATTTCCATTGCAAAGTCAGGAACCAGGTTCTCTCACTCTTGCCTCCAAGTTGCTGTTACTTCTCATAGTTCTTAGTGGTGCTTCCTTCAGCCAAGGAGGAGAGTGTTTTAAAGATGGTATCCCTTCTTTGGCAGCTCAGCTTTGCTCTTTCCTGCATGGCTCAGTCTGCTGTTGGCAGGTTTGTACAGGCCCAGCTTGGTGAGTGCTGAGCTGAGTGAAAGCCCCATCCATGCCCTGGCACTGCTGCCGTGTTTCACTCAGATCCCTGTCCTGGGGGGTTCCCTCCTGGGCAGCCACAGAAGGGTATCTGGTCATTCTGTGCTGGCTCATGGGGTTTAGGTTTGCAGGGGGGCAGTGGATTTTGGCAGTGCCGGCATCATCTTTTCACAGCTTCTGTCTTGAGCCTGAGACATTTTCTCTGCTGGAGGCAGCTGGGCAGGGGTTTGTGTGAGGCAGTGGGGCTGGAGGGTGTCAGCCCTTCTTTCCCGTGGTGGCAGCGGTGGCAGTGCCGGGCTGGGGTGGCACTGAGTCCGCCCTGAGGCAGAGCTGGTGGTCACTGGGTGGAGGAGGCCATCTGTGTGGAGATGAAGGTCTCGATGACGTTGTGGCTGGAGGGCAGCAGCTGGCTGTGGCTGCTGGTGGGGTCGGAGCTCTGGTACAGCACCAGGCTGCTGGAGGACACTGTGGAGGCACAGGCAGGAGTTCAGTGCAAGTCCCCACTGCAGTCCCCTTGCCCTGTGTGTACACACCCAGCGTGGCTGCCCTCTCCTGGCACAGGGAATTAACTCCTTTTGTCTGTTTTGTGTGCTGTTGCATACCCTGAAATGCCCTGAAAACACCGAGGGCAGCAACATTCAGAGTTCAGTTCTCTTAAAACTGGGAAAATCCAACTGGAATTTTGTCATGAGGGAATCTTGGGCTTTTCAGCCCTGAAAAATGCCCTCAGGACCGGATACCAGCACTGCTTTTGTCAGTATTTTTAAGGTTGTTTTCCTCTCTAGGTTCTGAAGGAGCCCATTCCCACAGACTGGCCTTACAAAGGGTGTACTCTGAATTTTTAACTTGTACCAGCTTTTCAACCCCTTCAGGACACTGGTATAGCCCCCTTAGGGAATTGTGAGCCCCATTTACCAAATTCTGGCTGGATTTTGCAGTGCTGGCAAGAGAAATTAGGCAATGTGTGGTTTGAGACAGCAGTGGCTGCTGCCCTTACCCGCAGGGCTCGAGGAGAGGCGCGGGCCGGGCTGCAGGTGCTGGATGGTGGTGTCCTGGTTCTGCAGGTGGATTGTTGGTGCCTGTGACACTGGTGTGTGCATCCCAGACTCGGTGTGAGTCTCTGAGTCAGGTGTGAATGCCTAGAGAAGAGAGAGTTAGCAGTGCCTGGCTTCTACATCCCTTCCAACAGGCCTGAGAGAGGAGTTGAGCAGGTGCTGTTTCCAAGGACATTGAGTCCTTGGTGAAGGAGTAAGGAGCTTGCTCTGGTGCCTCCAGTATTGCAGCTGGTACCAGTGAGGGGATAAGAAAGATGATGCTGCTGGGATAGCACAGACCACACACACAAAAGCTCCTTGACCAGCAAGGAGCTGCCTGCAGACAGGTGCAGTTCTGAGGTGGGGGAACAAAGGCAAGTGCCAAAGGCTGGTACCTGTTTAGTCGGTGTCAGGTTGGTCAGGGCGCTGAGGTTGGCTGTGTCTGTTATCACCATGGTTTGTGGTAAGAGGCCTGTGTGTGTATACTGGGCCACTTCAGACTTGGGGCCGTAGAGAGCTGGACATGAAAGAAAACAAGGTCATGTGAGTGCTGGAGCTTTGCATGAGGTTTGGCCGAGTTGTTCTCCTTGTGCCTGGGGACCTGCTGTCTGTCTCCAAAATGCTGGGAGTGGAGGGAAGGGAGATGAGTGCAACAGAAAAATAGCTTCTTAATTAGAGCAGTAATAACAGAGGGGGAGAACAGGGTGCTGCAAGCCCAATTCCCAGCAAATGCTCCAGAACAGAATCTTTATTTTTATTTCCTTGAGCAAACAAGTTCATGCTCTTACCGTGAGGGTTCTGAATCTGGGCCATGGTAGCCATGAAGGGGCTCTGGTTGATGTGGCTCTGGACTTGCTGCATGAGGGGCTGCTGGTAGGAGGGGTGCAGTTGCTGGGAGAACTGGACAGGCTGCAGGGTGGTGAGGCTGCTCCCCATGCTGTTTATCACAGGCACACTCTGGGGCTGGGTTGAGGCCAGGCCTGGAAAACAAGGGCTGATGACAGGAGTGTCACACACTGTGGGAGGAGAGTGGCTGCTCTGCCATGGGGCTGTCAAACAGTCAGTGTGGCAGCCCTGGCCTTGCAGGCTGATTTCAGATCCTCCTTTTTTCACTGGTTATCTGTGATTAAGAATAGATTTCATGCCTATGAGAGGGAGGTGGCAATGTGCAAAATGTACACTGCAGAAACCCACCTCTGGGTTCCAGTGCTTGTTCCTGTCTACGTCCTTGTGTACCAGTGTAGCCCAGTTTATATGGTTTATATAGTTCCAGTTTAGTGATAACCTGATACAGAGGCCCACTGGGCAGGAGTAAACTCAGAGCATCATTTCAGTGCCCAGTTAATTTTGCTCTGTATTTGTGAAGCTCTTGGCAACAGAGAGAACTAGGTCATAGCTGTCCAGCCACATGGAATGGAGTTTCACCTCTTTTTGCAAGGGCTGCAAAATTGTGCAATTTGTATCAGTGTTGAAGAGGTAGAAGGATTCACACATTACTGCTCTTTTCCCACAACTGTCCAGACCCCATTCCTGTAAATCAGCAAGTCTGTCCAGCACTCCAGGGTTTTTTTCGTTTGTTTGCACAGAATTCAAATCCATATCATAATCTTGGGTATAAATGAGGAAATGGAAATTAATTCAAAGCTGTCACCATGGAACAAAATAAGGCCTCATTCTTCCTGGGAGGAAGTGTAAGAGGAGAGTATACATTTTATTTTCCTGTATCTAGTGAGATTCACTTTGGCAGTAGACTGGTCTTGGAATGAAAAAAAATCTCATACAAGCCCAGAAAAGCTGTTCAAGTGAAAAACATAAATAAAATAGTAATTACTGTGGATTCCAAAGGCATATACTGCTCTTTGCAGGAAGTAGAACAGTATGTTTTGTCTTTCAAGTGCTATGAATATGCTTTGATTTTCATAGTTTTAAGGAAGTACTACATTTATATTTGGGAAGATGAAGAGCAGCAAACCCAAACATTGGCATAGGAATGGATTGCAGAAGTCCCTTACTCTGGAGATGTGGGTTTGTGTGTAACATAATTCTAATGTGAGTGAGGAACATCCATCCCTTAATCCCACTGGAACTCTCATGTACCAAGTGCTGCTGGAGATCCTTAGTGACAGTTTCCTCCCTGCCAGCTCAGTGCTTCTGCCTTTGCAAGGGGGGCAGGTGACAGTGTGAACCTGCCAGGGCACAACTCACCGATGACCAGGGTGGAGGCTCCGGCGTTGGTGAAGGCGGGCGCCAGGGATGGCGTCTCACCGGCACCGATGGCCATGACACCCGGCAGGGATGCCATGATCAGGTTCTGGGTCTGCTGGCTCAGGGTGTGTGGGCTCTGCTCCAGGCTGTGCAGGGCAGTCAGGGTGCTGACAGGAGGGAGGGTTCCTCCAGGAGCTGACACCTGTGGGACAGGAGAACCCTGAGGGTGCCACCTGAGGCAGGCTGGGGAGTCCCAGAGCTGCCATGAACGTCCTTGCTCTCTTCCTGCCTGCTCTGACCCCTCACTGACTAGAAGAACTTCACATGTTCTTGTCTGCAGCTTCCTGTACTCAATTAACTAGCACAGGTCAGCTGTTGACATACTGAGAGTAAATCCCTGCTGGTTCAGTTCTTTCACATTTAAGAAATCATATGGGCTTTTCAAACCAGAATGAGATCAGGCCCACTGCATTCTCTGTAGGGAAAGAGAGTATTTCACAGCTAAGGGTAGAAGTTGATGCTCAGAGAAAGAGAGGCTCAGGCAATTTTGCATAGTAGTTTTGGCTGTGGAGTTCAGCACAGAATCCAGGAGTTCCCCTTTTCTTGTTCACCTTTTCCCCTGAGAAATGCCTGTAACTTCCCTTTCTCCCTGCAAGTGTCTGTTAGTGGCCAGTGAGTTTGGGTTGTGACGTTTAAAAGAGTTGCTGACAAGTTTCCTTAGACTGTTTTTGTCACACAGTGTGCTCTTCAGGCTGTGTTACCTGCAGTCCCCTGCTGTCAGAGAGAAGAAGTACCTGTTGGATAGAGCAGGACTGTTCAGTGCTTGTGTGTCTTGCTGATTCTGTCTGTCTGTGACAAATTTAACAACTTGATTGTTTTCTCAGCCTCTAAAATGACCAACATAAACTGTGCCTATACCCCTGTGGGGTTTTGAGTTTGCAAGGCCCTTTAGAGACCTGTAGTCAAAGTGCTGTGGAAGAGCAAAAAAGCATTCCAATAATTTGGCTGATAGAGAAAGTGAAATGCTTTATATGATACTTTTTTTCCTCTCCCCTCAGACAAAAAGCTGTAAGGAAACTTTAGTAAGAATAAACACCAAGAGGTTAAAGCAGTGGGAGAAACCATCTTGATATCAGTGTTAGAAGGCAGACATAGAAGATTTTCAGGACCTCATGCAAGACTTACTTTCTTCAGCAAGAGACCAGGAGGCAGCAAAGTGAGTGACTGATGATATTTAAATCATGCTCATTTTTAGTGACTTTATCTTTGCCTCAGGCTAAGCTTGCACTAATGCAAACTCCTGCCAACTTGCCAACTATTTCTCTGTAAGCAAGGGAACATGTGCAAACTGAAAATGATCAGTCTTGTAGTTCTAGTGCCTCAGTGCAAATTATGTGGGAAAAGGTATAATCAGATCTCCAAAGAAATTGACTTTGAGAAGGTGGATTGTGACAATCTACATATCCAGTACTGATTTCATGCAGACTGTTGGGCTTAATTGTTACAGGTAAGATAGATGTGACTATGGGTCTGTGTTCTGTTAATCCCACTGGTCTGATCAACTGTCCTGAGACGTGTAGGGTTTTGGTGAGAGCTGGAGATTGGGTGAGAACCTCACTGTGGAAAGGAGGAGAGAACAGGGTTTCCTGGGAGGAAGGAAATTGTGTCATACCTCGAGTG
>JAWWLZ010000038.1:3170045-3183194 GCA_035041345.1 Poliocrania exsul
GGGTGAGAACCTCACTGTGGAAAGGAGGAGAGAACAGGGTTTCCTGGGAGGAAGGAAATTGTGTCATACCTCGAGTGCTGTGTTCTCAGAATAGGCTGTTGTGATTGCTCCTAAGGAAATGGCTCCTTTCTTTCATGCTCCAGTACCTGCCCTCACCCCAGCTTAGAGGGCACCTGTGTCTCAGGACTGTTGATCTTTACAGTGCAAAGAGACTCTGTAATATCTCTGTAAGAGGGTGGGTCTCAGAACATCCTAGGGAAAAACTACTTTGGAATGGCCCATATTGTGACCACAGTCAGTCAGAAGACCTGATGCCTCCAGTCAGCAGAACTGAAGTATCCATCACTTACCAACTTAGTGTCTGTGCTCAGTAGGTTCTGGCTGGGTTCCAGTCCAGGGGGAGAAACCTGGTGCAGGATGGTTTGGGTGGTCACCATGGAGCTGTTCCCATGGGGGTTGCTGCTGGAGGACTCTGCCTCGCTGGCTGGCTGCTGGTTGTACCTCACTCCTGCATCACAACAGGAGGGAAAGGTTGTCAGAAATGAGAAACAGACACTTTGGCAGGTGCCAAGTTCAGTTTCCTTTGCAGGCACTTGCCTCCAGGTGTTTGGGCAGAGACTATGGGTAGTAGGGGAACCAGAAGAACAGGCATCCTCACACCCTGCCCTGGCTTTCTCTGTGACTTGGCACAGCTGCTCCCTCAAATACTGCCTGGCTGTGGGTGCTGCAGGGAGCAATCAGGGCTCACTGCAAACCACCCTGCTGCACGTGGCTGTAGAGGGAAGACTCATGGTGAGATTGTCCCTTTCTAGAGCAAGAGTAACTCCCAGCTCTGGCCTATGAAGCTGAAAAAGCTCTGTTTGGGATGGAGAATGACCTTTCCTGATCCTAAAAACCCATCACAAAGTTTGTTGGGGCTGGTATTGGAAGGAGAAGGGGGCACACAGGATATGAAGCTGACTTTGGACAGCAGGCAGGGATGACTCCTCCAAGGGGGATTGCTGCCTGCCAGCTGGAAGGAGGGCAGTGTGTTACAGTGGGTGACAGCTGTGGCACTGAGCTCTGTCACCCTTGCCATTCTAGCCACTCTCCTCACTTACAGACATGGACTCTTTGCCACCTGTGCCCTCCCCTTGTAGCAAGTCAGCTTTTTCTGTCTGTAAATTCACCTCCTAAAGGGCGGGATGTGGGAGACAGTTTTGGTGAGTGGGTTTGGGGAGGTTCACCCCTCCTTCAGAGCTGCCTCTGCTTGTTCCTTACCGTGCACTTTGGTGGGTGAGAGAGCAGCTGGTGGCTGGAGGGAGGAGGAGTTGTGAGCAGTTAGAGGGGGTGCCGAGGTGGGCTGGGGGCTGCTGAACGTGTCCATGGCCAACTTGTGCCGGAAAGCCTCCTCCTTCCTGCGGTTGGCAAACCAGTTGTACACTCTGACCTCTGTCACCAGGTTCGAGCCCAGACCCTGGGCCTGAGAGGGGGAAACACCTCTCTGGATACACTCTGCCCTGTTGGGGGAAAGCACAAGGAGAGCCTTGCTGAACCAGGCTTAGTTGGAGAGACATAGCAAGCACCCAGAGGGGCTGGGGTCTGTCAGGCTGTGCTGTGTGATCCTGACAGAGCAGGACACGAGGCATTCCTTATCCTCTGTGCATAGGGAATGCTGAGTTGTGGCATTTCACTCCAGCAGGGCTGGTGTCATGGTGACATCCACTGCTGTGCCTTTGCCCTGCCTCTCACAGGCACTGGCAGACACCAAGGACACAGAGGGGCCCTGCTGTGCCCACCTTCCTCAAAGCCACACACCCACCCTTACCTGTTGCACTCTTCCACCAGTGCCTCCCTCTCTTCTTTGCTGGGGTTTTTCTGCCTCTCATAGGCTTGGAACAGGATCTGTTGGGAGGCAGGACCCCACTTAAAGCGGTTTCTTCTTCCCTTCTTGGTGGGCAGGTCGTCTCCCATGGGCTCCTCTGCCAGGATACCCTGGCCAGCATGTGTGAATTCTGCAGGCACAAAGGGGCAAGGGAATTTGCTTTTTGGAAGTATTTTCAATAGTTTTGTCAGTTTGGGTGTCCAGCAGACCCAGTGCAGCTTATCATTGGACAATGTCTTGTACAAGACAGAGGGTTGAATCTAAATAGTGTGGAAATAAAGTGCCATAATCAGCTAAAACTGATGTTTCTAGCAGGACCATCTTTGCCTGATGGTTCTCTCACATGCATTGCTCACACCTTGGAGTAGTGAAAGCAAATGAAGCTGAGTTTACAGAAAGCATGGAATCATTTAGGTTGGAAAAGACCTTTAAGATCATTGAGTCCAACCATTAACCCAGCACTGCCAAATCCACCACTAAGCCATGTCCCCAAGTGCCACATCCACACAGCTTTTAAATCCCTTCAGGGATGGTGGCTCTACCAGTTCCCTGGGCAGCTGTGCCAGTGCTTAATAATCCTTTTGGCGAAGAATTTTTTCCTAATAACCAATCTAAGCCTCCCCATGAGCAACTCAGGGCAGTTTGCTCTTGTCCTGCTGCCATAATCTTATCTCAGGGAGCTGTAGAGAGCAAGGAGAGGTCCCCCCTGAGTCTCTTTCTGAACCCCTTGTGCTCCAGCCGCTTCCCCAGTGGATTTTGGCAGTGAGCACAGCATTCTCTGCTCTTTGCAGCTGGAGGAACTGTTGGCTTTCCTGGGATTGCAGGAGCATAGTTCTTGGGCAGGAATTCTATCTCTGCCATCTGCTCCCTAGGCTGCTTTAGATGAGGATGCGGTGGGAACTCTCACTGCAAAGGGGGAGCCTCAGTTTGCTGTTCTTTAGGCAGGCAGAGGGAAGGTGGGTGAGGCTGCACCAGGGAGTGGTTCCCATGCACTGCTGGGTTCCCCTCACGACTGAGTACTGACCTAGACTCCTCTAAGCTTCCTGCTAGAGGTGGCTTTGCTTCCCTTTTTCCTCAAAAAAGCAGGGAGTAAGGATGCTGAAGGGTGGGCAGAGGCCTTTATGAAACGGAGAGGAGGGTGGTTGTTGCTGTACTTACGCTGGGCCACCTCGCGCTGCTTCCGGACGTACCAGGTGTACAGGGCTGCCCGTTTCTGGGTCTTCATGGGAGTGCCCTTGTTGAGGTGTTGCGAGAGGTGGGACTGGTTCAGCCCAGTGGTGTCCACCACCTCACGCTGAGGGATGTTGTGCTGCTGGAGGTAGGACTTCACCATCTTCGCGACCCGCCAGGGATCCTCCCTGCAAGGAGCAGAAAGCACTGCTCAGGGGAGAGGGATCAAACACCTCCTTTCAGCAGACCTGGGTTCCAAGGAGGAGCACCAGAGGGGTGCCCTGCCTGTCAGCACCATCACCTTTGGTGAGGCCAGAGAGTTCAGTGGCTGCATGAGGGAAAGCTGTTCCTCAGTGGGGTGCCTCGTTCAGTTTGGACTCTGCATTCAGGGTAAGAACTGCTTGGCGTGGAAATCAAGAGCCAAAGATGTAGCACTGGCTTCCTTTGAACTGCTCTTTGTAAGCCCTTTGATCTCCCCTCAGGAGGAGGCTCTCCAGTTACCAGAGGAATTTCCCAGTACATGGCCATGGGCTGTGCTGTCTGTGCTCAATTTTATATGAGGTTTTAGGTTGTTCTCTCTAGGTAGTTGTCATCTGTAAGTGACAGAAAGTGCTGGGCAAGGAGTGGACCTTTCTGCTGGCAAGTGATGTGGATTTAAAGCACTTTTTCTGCTAGTGAGGAACAATATGAGGAGGGAAATGATGTTGCATTTCAGGACTCAGATGGATGTTCTGTGACTACAGATCTCTTTTCAGAGGCATCCTCTCTATTCCCTTTCCCTACATAACTTTTCTTCTCTGTCCCCCTCTCTTTAAGGCTTAGGTGTTGGGGTAGACATACTAAATCTTCTAAGACAGATTGATGAGGGTTGAGCCCAGCTCCTGCCCTCATTCTGGCCAGGCTGGGCTCCCTATCCTGTGACATGACAGCTCTCCATACATATGTATGGGACACGTCACCCAGGATTATGTTCTTACACATCTGCTGTGTGTTACTCAAACACTGACTCACACCTAGAGCCACTTAGAGCTTCTAAATGCAATAAAGAGTGACAGGCAAACCACTGATTCCTTCTGTTGTCACCCTCCTTTGGAGTAACAGCTGAGGGCATAGACCTGTTTCAGACCAGCACACAAAGCTTGAGAAGCTAAACCTGGTTTGGGATTTTATAATTAACGTGAATCTCTGGGGTTTATGATCAGTTAGAACATCCATGGAGGTTCCTAAGGAAAGTAGAGAAAACATGTCTGTGACTTTGTTGTGTGTATTGATTTCACCAGGGCTGAAAGTCAGAGTAGAAATAAAGCCATGAAACCAGGCAGTGTAAATCCCAGCAGTGCAGGAGCCTCTCTGCAGAAAGGCCTCTGGCTCCCTCCCACAAGAGCATCTCTCTGTGCCTGCTGTGTGAAATTCTGGAGGAAATGGTTTGCTTGCTGTGGAAAGACACTGGTGTCACATTCAACACCAGCATCAAAGGAGCAGTGGAGGAGAAAAAGGTACCTGTGATCGTGCAGAAACTGTCACAAGAGCACACACGTCTGAGCAACAGGCACCAACTGTGCTGCTCATTGCTCTGTTGACTCAGGAGGTGCTGGAAGCTGCAAAGTGATAAGGAGGACAAAGTCCACACCTGTTCTCTCAGTACAAATACCCTTATCTCTGTTCTCCTGCAGCCTCCCAATGGCTGACAGTCCAAGGAGCAGCTCCACTGCAGTTAAAATGTGACAGAAACAGCATCAGTTACAGCCTTCTGAAGAAGCTGCTTAAAATAGAACATTCGTTTCTCTTTTACAAGAGAACATTTGCCATAGAGGCTTCTGTTTTTCAGCTTCTTCCCTTAACCATCTTTGTCTTTCAAAAGCCTCACATTTGTCTAAACTTAAAAAAGCTTTCCTTTCCTCAGTGTGTTGTCTTTCACTCCTGCTGCCTAAAGAAATCTCCTCCCTTTGTGATTTTCTAGCCAGCACCTGCACTCCTTGTACAAGTCCCTGTAAAGAGGAGAAAAGACTGACTAGGAACCTGGTCTTGAGTTCTGGCTCAATGGGAAGAGGAAAGACTGTGTTGCCACTGGTGGAAGCCTCTGTTACATGGTAGTTCCTTTCTGCATCCCAGTCATGAGACGCTTCTGTCTCCTCTGTTGAGATCCTCACTTCTCTGTGGTAGGAATAAAGCAGGAAGTGTCTGTGAGTCTCTTCTTGCAGTGGATAAAAAGCCCTGTGAGTTTTGTCTTCTTTTGGACAAATTGAGGAGCTTTGTGAGGCAAAGCAGTGCAGGAATCTTAGAACAGTGTGATTTCCTGGGGCAGTTTATGAAATCCTGGCTGCTCTGTACATTGTCAAAGCACAGTCTGCAATATCAGTGCAGCAATTCCTTTAGGCCAAGGCTACACCACAGTACAAGTGATGACAGTCTGGTCAGCTGATGAACCATTGCCCAAATACACAGTTCCACCTGCAGAGCCTCCATTGTTGGCTAGGACATCATAAGTTGAAACCTTTGCTCTTTCACTGACCGTAAGACTCTCATGGACTGTCAGAGGGGAGGATTTCACTCTAAGCCTGGTTCTCCTGCTTGTAGTTACACTAAACTCTCAATGGCTTCAGCGAGTCAGAACTGCAGAAATGGGTCTGCCTCACTTATATGTCCAAGCCTGTTTTCTGCCTTTTAGCTTTTCCCTATATGCAGATTGTCCCCATTCATCTCTTGTTCTCCAAGGTCTAATCTCTGTTTCCAAATTCTTCTTTCACAGTTAGTTTGACTTCCCTCTTCTGAGGTCTTGCTTTCCTGCTCTCAGTTGCTCATTGCCCTGTGAGCACAGCCCCTCTCTGTGGCTCATCCCCACCACAGGGGCCTGGGTCCTGTCTCCGTGTCAGCTTCTCATTTTCTTAGTTCTGAGATCACTTTTTAAGGGCGTTTTCACCTCCCTTTTGTTACCTGAACAATAAGTAACCCAGGTAGTTAGTTATAAACTCAAAGGGAACAAGAGGCTGGTTGATAATTTATAGCAACATCTCAAATTTAAATGGAAAGTAAATATCAAGTTGTTAGCATTAAAGAAAACCCATTCCAGAGAGCTGGAGATGTAACATTCGGGGGACCTTCTCCCTCCTTCGTTCTTCCCAACTTTTCTATTTTTTTCTCCTTTGTTCTTTTCTTTCCCCTCTTTTTCTTCATTCTGTCTCTCCTTCTTTCCCCTTCTCAGATTCCCAGGAGAGAGAAGCCTTCGTTTCCCTGAGGTGGGTTCTGAATTGCTGCTTTGGACCAGACCCTGCTCAAACAGAGGGGCAGAGCTGTGACGTGCTCAGGACCATTCTCTGGCCCTTTCCTCTGGAGCTGCTTCACAACCCTGTACACAGCCTGAAGCTGGGCTGGGCAGAGGGGGAAGGTAAGACCATCCATCTCAGCAGTTCCTTTCTGTTGAACTTGGCCTGGTTTGCCTCATCTTGGTTTATATGTGGAGATGAGAGGGGTGTGGCAACTTCATCTCCAGATTCCCCAGCTAGAGCCATTCTAAGGTGGGGGGAAACACTGAACCTTTATCATGATGTCTCTTTGTTTTCTTTTTTCCTCCTGGAAATCAGGCTTTTATCCCTGCCTCCAGGGGAAATCTGTACCTTATCTCAATTTCTCTCTTTCCTGATGGAATTTCACCCCTTGCCCTGCAGGTGGACTGTTGCTGTTCCTCTCTCCATTTGCTTTACCTGCATTGTATGGTCTGTCCCTTCCCCCAGGGCAGCCTCTCTCTGGCCTCCTACCCTGGCAATATCTGGGAGTTTCTCCACACAGCTCTGCCTCCCTACTGAGTAATTTCTTTCTTATCATAGATGCAATTTGTTTTCTGTGTGGACTGATATGGAAAGAATTGTTTTTATTCAGGCTAAATTTACAGAAGATCAGTGAGACATGTGAAGGGACCAAATGAAATTAAGTTAATTCCCCTGTTAATGTCTGCACTGCCTTCAGCATGGTTTCTCTCTAGGGACAAGATCTAATCAACACCCATGGGTGCACCCAGTGCACCAGGGTGGATCTTCTCTACATCCTGTTTTACTCAGCTTTGATTAGAGCTTTCCAAACTGTGGGTTCAGCTTCAGCGGTCCTGTGAGGACATCCTTGGTCTCTTGATGTTGTCAATATTTTCCCTTTCCAGCTCCTGGGAAGCCTAACAATGGACACTTCCCTGTTTCTACTTTATAAGCAATGGCTGCACAAAGACTTTCCACAAAGACATTCTTGTATCAGCAATAGCTGCCCACAAGTCAATCTCTGTTAAAATCTGGTCTACAAGACCTGTACTAGACCAGGAATTGTTAATAATGCCCAGAGAGGCTTCTGCCTAAAGGCAGAAGTGCCTCCAGCTAGTTTCTGGATTTGAAATCCTTGTGTAGATGGTGAAATAGCTTTGCAAGCATTGACCTTTTACTGGGAGTCCCTGGGCATGGAGATTCTTTCCTGCCTTTCTTTTATGTATTGCTGACAGTAATTTCTATTATACTGTTCTGCCCAGCCTTAAAATACTCATAACACTTCTTTAAGGACATTACCTTTAGGCATCTGTTAATGGAAAGATTTGATCTTAAAACAAAAATGTTTATTAGCAGGTAATAACTTCTTAGACATTGTCAGCCCCTGGTACTGGTCCAGGTACTTTGAATGGGTTCTCAGACACATTTTGATGAGAAATTTGAGCCATGTCAATGCAGACTTCCTGCTGTTTTTGCTTTACCTTGGTTAATTTCCCTCTATTATATTCCTCTAGAAGTACACTTGTAACTTTTTGCTGAAACTGGGGCTCCTGGTCCCTTCATACTGCCCTGGACAGCAGAGGTGAATTGCTCTGCCCTGTGATGGGGGCACTGATGGCAGAGAACTCTGGTGTTTCAGGGTAAAGCTTTTGTAATTAAGGGACCCAATGTGAGGCTTAGGAGATCCTTGTCCTTGCTCAGTCCTCTCCATGCTGTCTCAGGGGTTTAGGTAGGTCCTAGAATTTGTCCTGTTTGTGAAGTGGGAATGCTGCTCAGTGGGCTGTCTGGAGACAGATTTGAGGCTGTTCATCAGAAAGTATTAATAATTAATTTCATGGGTTCATAAGAGAGGTAAGACTTGTGGCAAGGCTGAAAGTAAGCACAGGACAGACTGGCAGCAAGATCCTAGAAAGACAGGGAGGATCAGAAGCCAGAGCTGGTGCTGAGGTGAGTGTGGCAGGAATTCCCTCCATCTGTGTGTGTGCTCTCGGATCACCGCGGGTGGCACCGCAGTCCTGCTTCCCCCAGTCATTACAGGGAAAGGGACAAAGCCAGGGGGGCTCCTTCAGCTTCCATGGCTTCCTTAGTGGAGAAACACTTGATAAACCATCAGAAGTTAATGATCAAAAAGCTTATCAGGGTCTTTTCATCTATAAATTTATAAGACAAAAGAGAAATAATAAAGCCATTGGATAATTAGTAACTAGCCAGGGCCCGCCCGGTGCCACTGGGCTCAAACTACCCCAAGACCTGCACGCAGACTCAGGAAGATGAGAAGGAGACAAGGATGAAGGGAAGAAAAAGAGTGGGAGGCAGAGAATCAGCCAAGGAGACAACAAAATGGGAGGAAGAGCAGCAGAGACAAAAGTGAGGAGAGGAGAACAGGTAACAAGAATGTGAAAGAGATAAAGGGAACAGAGGAGAATAAAAGATGTGACAGAGCTGGAAGTGGGGAAGAAATGAGAGACATACTGGGCCAGAAAGAAGACTGAATTACTGGGAATGCTTTCCCCACCCAGGTAAGAGCTGATCCAGTGAATTTTCTTCTCTTGGCTACTGCAGAGTCATCAACTCCCAGTCTGCCAGGGAGCTTTTCTTTAAATATTTACAGCAAATGCTGACTCTTGTCATGCTGTTTTTCTAGCTCTGGCCTTTTGTGGTGCAATTTGATGTTTGCTTCTGCTGTTACATTTTCTGTTGGTTTCTTTTGCACGTGAAAGAGAGTGATCAAAGAGCCTGAGAAATTCTCTAGATGGATTTTCAGTGAAGGTTTTAAGTGCAGGATGTTGCTGCATCTCTTTGTCTTCTATCAGCTTGTCCTGCCAAAGTACCCTCAAATCAGGCAAGAATCTGCTGTGATAGATGGTGGGATGGACCTGATCCTTCCTTGGACAACCCTCTTGGGTCACCCATGGGAGTTGTATCTCAGTGAGAATCCCTGGGAAATGGGGAATCTGGGGAATGGTTGAGTCTATTATGAGGCTTGTGGGTTCAGGGAACTCTTCCTGTCTTTTGATCTCAAAAATGCTTTTTGCAAAGGCAAATTTGTGTGGCAGTAGGAGCTGTAATTGTTGCTCTGTGTGCACTTTGTGGCTGTTACAGGCAGTGGATGGTAGAAGCAGAGTGTTCTGTCCAGGTTTTAACCTTTGCATGTATTTGGTGTGTGCTCTTTTCACAAGAAAAATACCCACTGAAGTCAGGGAACTTTGCACTCAGGAGAACGAGTTCTCTTGCTTTGTCTTTGCCCAATAATCTCTATCAAACCTCAGTGAAATGAACAGTATTAGTCTCCTTTAAAGATAGCAGGGCAACATTCCATATTCACCTTACCAGACATCCTCAGGCAAATGCAGCACCAGCTCAGAATGACCGAATTTTTTCTTTTCTTTTCTTTCCTGATGACTGAAATCATGGATCCTATTAAAAATTTAATCCTAAAGCCTGACATTCAGTCAGAGAGATGCAAGTTTTACAGGCCTTGGACTATTCTGGAGCCTGATGCTATAAGCACATCGAATATGTAATCAGGCTCCATGGCTTCCTCCATGCACTTTAAGTGAGATGAAAGGAAAATTTGAGCATTTATAAGGAATTTGGGGGTGTTAGGGGGCTGCTGGTCCTGCCATGGAGGAGACTGTCTCTATGCAGCTAGATCAACTAGGGATACTGAATCAACTAGGGATCAACTGAATACTGGGGAACTGAGCAGTGGGGGAAAGGAAAAGAGATTTAGGGGGAGAGTGCAAGAAAGCAGCAAAGAGGAGCAGTAAATCTGTCCTTACTGTAATAGTCTTTCCACCACAGCCTTCTGGTGAGCAGCCTCCTCAGGGCTCAAGTTTTCCAGCTCCTTCATTATTGGAGGGGTGAATTCCTCGCCATCATCTGAGATTTCGTCCTCGGACAGCCTGGCCTCGGCCATTCCGTTGGGCAGGCTGGGGATGTCGGGGCAGGGCTCCCCTTTCTCTGTCTGCAGGGCATGGATGGCGCGCTGGCTCTCGCTCTGGAGCCCGTAGGGTTCCGCTTCGCTCAGCGCCTTGATCAGGGTCTCCTTGGTCAGCCCCGACTCCAGCAGCGCTCCCAGCAGCTCCACTTGGAGATGACTCAGCTTGGAGACCATGGTCTTCAGCCTGGTGCCTCCTGGGTCCCGGGTTATCCTGCTCCCAGCTTCCCTACACCATGTTCCTGGGGTAACGCGCCCGACTGTCAGGAGCGTGGGCACGGCGCAGCCTCCCGCCTTTGTGCCCCCCCAAAAACAACAAAACACAAAATTGAGCCACTTCAGACCCCCCACGACTGTCCTGAGCCAGTGCTGATAAAGGGACCCTTGGCTATCTGTTTACATTGGAGCAATGTAAATTCTCCAAGGTTCATATTTATCTGTGTGCTTAGCAAGTTACTGAACTTTGGACTTCAGCATTGCCACAGCGGTTCACAAAGTGCAGGGGGAGGGGGAAAGGGAGGGAAGCGGGAGAGAGGAGGAGAGGAAAATGAGGGATAGGAGGTCTGCAGCATGGAAAAGTCAGCTGTGGATGGGGTGGATGGGGGTGGAGAAGCCTGGCCTTCTGGCTCCATTGGTTTTGGAGAAGGAAGGAGGGAGAGTGCCCAGGAGAAAGAGTGTGCTGGGCTGTGCGTGGCTCAGGAGAAGGTGCTGCTGTGGGAATATTGCAGAGCCCACTCCAAGCTCTGGCATTGCTGAAGTTCAGCCAGTCTGAGCTCTTTGGGCTGAGAGGGAGCCACATTGGAGCTTCACTGGCCTTTGTGCCACCCCCAGCAGAGCATTGTGACCGCTGGGTCCATGCAAACATTCCCAAGGATGTTCTGGAGCTCCAGCTGAATTCTGTGGCACAGCATCAAGTCCCAAATGACTTCTTAAATTACTTTTTCACTCTGGCTTTGGCTTGGTGGGTATCTTGATATGCAAATACTAATACCTTCATTTTAACTTGCTATGTTTGTTGCTTAATGGATGAGCAGGAGCAGCGTTCCCATGTAATTCGGGGGACTGCAGACCTTGCCCCTCTGAGCCCATGATTGAAGGATGTGATAAGGAATAGCCCTGGATGTTGGTTCATGCTCATGTGGTTTCCCTTTATCATCTTCCTCCATTCCTTGATACCAGCCCTGCTCTGAGATTCTGCTCCCACCTCTTGGGTGACTTCCTAAAACAGAATCCCAGACTTGGCTGGGGTCACTTAATGGAGTTCTCCAGGAGGCCTTATAACTGCATTGTCTTTTCTGGTCTGCAATGATCTGAATGAATCTCTCTGCTTTGAGTAGCTAAATGTGCACGTGGCCTCAATGCACAAGTGACTCCTGCTGATGATTCCTTGGAGGATTTAAAGACATTGTCTCAATGGAGGCTTCCTGAGAGCAGCTGCCTGTGTCTACACACTCCCATCGAACCTAAGAGCCTGGTGGGGCTGTCCCAGACTGGATAATGTCCCCAGACAATGCTGCAGAGGACCTTGGCCCCTGTTTTCCCTTCGTGGGCACCATCAGCCGTGCTCCCCAGGCTCCTGAGTCAGCAGGAGCAGGACAGAGCTCCTGGGCCAGACCCTCCTCCCTCTGGGCACAGCGGCTGTGGGGCACTGCTGGTAACTGCTGGCTTTTATTTCAGGTATGGTCTGCCCCAGATTGCCACCTGCCCTCCTTGTAGGGCATTAACAAAGCTCAGATGTCTTTGTGTGGCTAAAGACAAGTAACAATCCAGAGTCTACTTAAAAACATCCAATGTAAGAAATTTGTCTGTGAACATTAGTGTAAAGAGCTATCTTTGGCTTCTAAAGATTTTTCTTTTTGGTCATACTCTTGATAAAGAGTATTTAAAGAATGGTGAGCTTGGCATTGTCCTATTGATGTTTTAATATAATTTCCATGCATTTTATTTATCACATTTTCCTTTATTCCCATTTTCCTCTGTTCCCCCCCAGCCCCTGCTAGATGTGCCAGCATTACTGGCTGATAACAGTAATTGTCAATTCTAATTACAGCATCCTACTGTGACATACAGTTTCTGCATGACATGTCCTTATAATTCAAGGACTTTGCAAACAGAGACAACAGATTGTGGAGCTCTTGCAATATGTGACAGAGGAGATGCTGTCACACTGTGTTACTTATTTCTGCCTCTCTTCAGCATGGTGATTTCTTTTACCTAAACTAAGATGGAAAATATTACCACAGTTCTGTTTAAAAGATTGACCTATCTATCTTCTCTAAGTGTATAAACCTGTTGAATGCTTGAGGGGAGATGGGGACACAGACCATTCAGTTTAAACAAAGAACAGCAATATTTGTCAATAGAAGCTGTAAAGAGAAGAAAGCACAGCAACAAATTATCTGTCTATGTTGTGTGGTTTCAAGGATTCCTTAGACACACAAGTCCTGATGATGCTGCTTCTGCTTGCCTTGAACACCTTCAGCTTCTTTTGAAACCAGTGAACTTTGAAGTCTGTAAAACCAAAAATGAACATCTGTTTGTGTGTCAGGACCTCACTGAACACTGCACTGGGTGCCTTGTGGAGAACCCTAATCTGAATCTGGAAACCTTTCCAGTACTGAGGAGGAGGTAAACCTTCTCTGTCACTCTGTCCTGAAGGGCTTTTTCCCTTGGCCTATTAGAATTGTCCATTTTAAACTGCAGGAGCCTGGAGAATTAGCAAAAGAACAAGCAAACTTACCCACTCTGTTCTTTCCACTGACTGAAGCCTGCCAGGCTGTGCCACTGGATGGTTCAGCACTTCATAGAATCAGTTGGGTTGGAAGAGACCTCTGAGATCATCAAGTCCAACCATTAATCCAACCCCACTTTGATGACCAGATCATGGCACTCAGTGCCACATCCAGTCTCACCTTAAAAACCTCCAGGGT
>JAWWLZ010000038.1:3189299-3204564 GCA_035041345.1 Poliocrania exsul
GGCGCCACAGCGCGGCCCCGCGTCCCGGCTGCTGAGCCCCCCCTCGCCCCGCCGCCGCCGCCGCCCTGCCCGCCCGCGCGGGGACCCCCCCTCGGCTGCCCGCCCTCCTCACAGCCGCCGCCATGTTGGGCCGGGAGCCGCAGCGGGGCCGCCACTGAGCCCCGGAGCCTGCGAGGAGGAGGCGCAGGACGAGGCGGAGGAGGAGCCCGGGCCCGGCCGCCCCGCAGAGCCCAGCGCCGGCCGCCCAGCCGCCGCCATGGCGGAACAGACCTACTCCTGGTGAGCCGCGGGGCCGGGCCGGGCCGAGCGGGGCCCGCGGGGGGACCGGGGCGTGGAGGAGCCGCCGGGGAGCGGTGCGGGCTCGGCGCGGAGCGGGAGGAGGGACCGGCGGGAGGGAGGAGGGACGGGGCGGCCGCGCTGCCCGATCCCCGCCGGCCCCGGGGCGGGAGCGCGGGGAGCACCGGCGGGTCCGGAGCTGTGCCCGGCACGGCAGCACCGAGAGCGGCTGTGGGGCAGCCCTGCCCGCGGGCACGGCGGGGCCGGCCGGGCCGGGGCACCGGTGTGTGTCTGTATGTCTGTCTCTGTGTGCCTGCCTGTGTCTGTGTGTCTGTCTGTGTGTGTGTTTTCACCTGGCGACAATGGGCTCGGGCTGTGTACAGGAAATAGAACGGGGAGGAACAGACCAGTTCCTGTGGGAAGACATGAAGTACAGCAAATGAGAGGGCATTTTTTTTGGTGTCCTGGCACTGTCTCGGGCCTAGCAGGCACTGGAGCAGAGAGATGGGGTGCAGCTTCCTCGTGTAATTCTGGTTTTTTGGTACTGTCAGGGATCACGACCAAAATACCTCAAATAATTCACCTGTGTATCAGCTCTATTGACCTGATCACTGCAGCAATTTAATTGTGATGCCACTGCATTTTAAATGTAGTGATATCATCCCTGGTTGTTTCTTAGATTTATTGGAGGAAAAGAGTTAAATCTCAGCTTTTGACCTTGGTGTGTGCTGGATGTGGAGAAGGGATTGAAGATGCAAGGAATATTCCGATGCTGAATGGTTCTGGAAATCTTTCCCATTACTTTTTCAAAACTTGGAACCCAGTGGGGATTTCGGTTCTGCCACATGTTGAGACTTTGGCAGCAAGCCTTTCGTCCCTCTTCTGTCACTACTCTGTCAAGAACCAATATTTGCATTGGTTTTCTGCCTTTTAGATGTTATTTTGTTTCACAAGCCCCGTTCAGGCAATGGTGTTCTCTGCTTTAAAACAGCAGCAAAACCACAACTCTTTTACAAAGTGTTGTTAAGGTAAGTGAATGTTACTACAGATTTAGGCAGTTTAATGTAGTTTAATTAAATGTCTCTAGTGAACTGTTGTCTTAGTGTGTTTTAAAGAAGTCAAGGAAACAAAATGTCAGTTGTACCTTGTTTTGATTGTGAACTCCTTTGCTTTTTGAATGAGAGTCTTTGCCGTGGTGTTATCTAAAGGAAGGTTCTTAGCAGAGCCTGGGAGGAGGATTTACTCTTCTTTGGGCTCCGTTTTAGGGCACTGAAGTTGAGGTTTCAGTTGTCCTTCTCTGCTTCCTCGGTGTCTCTCAAGAGTGGAAGTTCTTTCTTACAGTACTGAGGTTGGAACAGAATGAGGACATGAGGCTTGTGTAGCAAAACACTGTAATTTTGTGTCTCTGTTCATTAACGTGTCCTCAGTACTTGAGGTTTCTGTCACTTTGCATTGGGAGCCTGGGCAGAGCAAAAATCCCATTCCATACTCAGGAGTCCTGTCATCCCTGAGGATGTTTCGTTACTTACACTTCAAGCAACAATCTTGTGTTGGTTTATTTTTAATTATGGTAATGGAGCTCGGCAGAGAATTGGCTGGTGCTTTAGTGCTTTTAGGAAAAATGTGCATTTTGAGGGCTGAGGAGTCTGGTGCTGTTTGCTGTGCCCAGCAGTGGGTGCAGGTGTCCCTCCCACCCTGTCCCTGTGCCAGCCCTGGGCCTTTCTCTGCTGCAAAGGTGGCTTTCCAAGTGTGTTCTGTGGTGGAGTGTCCAGCTGCTCTGCACGTGCCTTATTGCACACTGCAAATACATCACTTGGCGTTGAGAAATAGCCCTTCCCACCCTGTCTTTGCCTGGGTGTAAATTGGTTCCTGGCCACGGCAGGGCCTCCCTTTGTCCAGGCTTTACTCCCTTTTGTGCATAACTCTCAACCTGTGGTGTTGAATCACTGTAGCTTCTTCTTAAGATATGATAAAGGTTTTTTGTGGGTTCAGCTGTTTTTAAACATTGTCTCAGTTGTGTTAGAAACACGTTGAAACAATGGACTTTCCAGCTGTGATTGCTGGACAGCACTGGCAACCATTGGCTTTTTTCAGTGACTTCCATCTCGTTAATGGTGTTGTTTTGAAGAGACGAGAACTAATTTGCATTTTTCTGCATTTCTTGTTTTCTAAATATGAATATGAGATTTTAAGGTAGGTTTATATTTTTCTTTCAGTTACCAAGTGGAACTGATTGCAATTACTTTCTTTTATTGTTGTAAGAAGGAGACTTATGCTTTTCCCCCATCTCTTTCATAGTTTTAAATGCCTGAGTTGTCTTCTGTGATAGGTCTTGTAAGTTCTTTCTTCTAACAACTTCTTTTTTCTTCAATAATGCCCACACCTATAACCATATGTACTTTTATTTAGCTCTTTTTTAATGTCTTAAATAATCTTGCTGAGCCAGTATTTCATAGAGGTGTGTTCTCTTTGAAGGGAGTCTCTGCTGAGAATTTTGCTGGAGAAAATGAATCCTGTCATCCTGGAAAAACTAATTCTAATGTGAAATGTGGGATCAGTGCCAGATGGAAATGCTCTTTCAAAGGATGTGCACTTTTTTAAAATGCTTGTCAGTTGTGAGTAAAGAAACTTTTTTTGTCAAATTCCAGCAATGATGGAAGGAAACCAGCTGTGTCTGATACTGGTGTTACTCAAATCCACAAGTGCTGCTGCTTTGGAGGGTTGTTCATGATTTTCTAGGTTGAATAAGAGCTGAAATTAATTTCCTATGAGTGGAATGGATTGGGAGAGGAAAGAGGTGGTGAAATACCCATTTTGCCTCATTTCCTCTCTGTATTCCTGCAAGGAAATGGGACTGGGTAGTGACAAAAGTTCCTGCAGCAGCAGAGGAGGGATTAAATAAGGGAAGAGTTGTTTGCCCCTCACCAGTGTACACATGTGTGTGTGAGAGAGATTAGCAAAGGCCAAGGAATTTATCTGCAGGCACCCAACTGTTGGAAGGGTTACAGCAGATGAGTGTGGGAGCAGCAGGACCTGCACCAGTACTCGGTGAAATACTTGGTCTTCCCTCAATTTGTAGCACTTTGTGGTGAAATCTTTGTGCTGGAGCCTGTTGAGAGGGCTCAGCATGTTCATATCTTGTTTATCTTCAGTTAGTAGGTGTTCAGTGTTTTTCAAGGCCTGATGTAACACCCCCTCCCTTTTCACTGTTGCCCAGGCTGGCAATAGAGATTGCTTTGTTCTTTTTTTGCCCTTTGAATGCACAAAAGATTTTCACAGCTTCCTTCTTTCTGAAGAGAGAAGGAAAAAGAGATTTCTACACCAAAACCAAATGTATTTTTAATATTTTCTTTCCCAGAGCATTGTATGGTAAGAGTAATATGGATTGCAACGTGTGCGTGTCCTGTCAGGGTGGTGATTGGGAGACAGACTGGAAGGGTAAGCTGAGAACAAAAAAAGAAGGCACTGTATTGAGTCACTAATCTTAAAAACAACTGAACTCCCTCTTAAATGTTATAATCAGTGGAATGATTCTTGTATTAGACATCAGATGTTTCATGAGTGAAATGGTGATATATTTAGAAGCTTCTCTACGTAATGCGAAGGGCGTGGAAATGAAATCTAATGATGTGTCAGTAATCAATAAAGCTGGTGGGGTTTGGAATAAGTGTAAATGTACAATGTTGTCTTTGCTCCTGGGAGAATTCAAATCAGGTGGTGTTAGAAGTCTCTCTGGATTCAGAGGTCTGAGAATTCCCTTTCATTGCAATTAGGCAGTTCACATGCTGCTGCCATGAATTGAAATGCAGTCTCTTCCAGAAGGCTGAGGTGGTGCTTTTAAGTCTTAGTTGGCTGGATTAGATGTGTATGTGGGAGGGCAGGGAGTAAGAGGAGCCACAGCTTGCTGACAGAACTTGTCAAGCACTAGTAAAAGAATTCTTTGCATTCAAGATTTTTTACTTGTTTGTTCAGTTTAGGTTGGGAGACCTTAAGTGAGTAATGAAGGTGTTGTGAGGATGGGAGGCAGTTCAAAACTGAGAACAAGTCGTTCACCTGGCTTTTAAAATACTGCCCTTCATAGGCAGCAGATTGTAAAGCACACAGATGAAATTATGTTGTGCTGCTGTCAAAAATCTGTCATGAAGCCTTGGCATACAAACATGGAGTTTGGCCTTTAATCTCACTTTTTTCAGGCCCTGAAATTACCAGCCACATTCCATTTTAACGATTGTTGGGAGCCTCCTGAGAACAAGGATGTCATTGTATGAATTACGTGAGTGTCTGGCATCAGAAAAGTGACTTAAACCTCAGTAAATTTGAGAGTATCATTTTTGTAGCTCATGTTTGTCTTTCAGTACCAGTCCCACTTCACTTGTTTGTCCTCCCTGGAGCTGTTGCTATCTCAGGCTGTGTATCCTGCACACGGGGCACTGTCTGCAGTGCTGGGCTGAAAGACAAATAAAGCAAAGAGCTTGGGATTAGCTGGAGTTTACAGTTACTTGAATGTACATGTGTATAATGACTCTGATTAGCAGAAGGGAAAAAAATCTCTCTTCAGTGCAAAGCCTGTGCTTACTAATACATTAATAATAATTCTTTAAGAAAAATTTAAAGTGGAGAACATAAATCAGTGTTCTCTTGGTGCTGGTGTGCAGTGCCTGTTTTGATGGAGATTTCAGTTGGTTGTGCCTTCAGCCTTTTCAGGGTGTTGTGGCAGCACAAGTTAATGGCTCCTTGCTTTTATCCAGTGATTAGAACACTTGGCCAGGATGTAGGAGATCAGTTCCATCCCCCTGGGTTTCTGGCCTTGCATCTCTCACCTTCCCAGGGAGTGTTCTCATCACCAAACTGTGTGTTATTCAGAGGCTGAGCTTTGTACGTCCATTTAAATCTGTTTCCCTGCATGGAGGATACTGTAAATATTTGCTGGGCCAGGAAGCAGCAACCCCTTTGTGCCTGGGATTGGCAGGGCCTGGGCTCCTCTTCCTGCCTCCACAGAAACAGTGTGGGGGCTTGGAGGGTCTGGAAGTGTGGACTCTGGGGGGGGAGGTCAGGCTGCTCCTCCAGAGAGGACAGGCTGAATTCCCACAGACAGAAGATGACCTGCACGATACCCTGTGCCATAGGTGAGTGAGCTGTTCGGGGTGTGCAGCTGCCATTGTCAGTACCTGTTCTGGTTTGTGTGAGCTCTGATGGGCCCGACAGCGTCATCTGCTCCTGGAGGGCAGGACCAAATAAAGAAATGGCTTATTCTGTGCAGTTTGGGATTTGGGTATGAGTTAAGCAAGCTGATGCTGTTGGAATTTGAGGAATTGTGTGTGGACTGCCAGACAAATTAATTGAGGATATTAAGTTCTTCTGAGATAAGCTGTGTTTTGGTGAATACCACAGTTTCTGATACCAGAAAACTCTTGTCAGTAATCATTGGTCACTGAAACACAATGCCAGGAAATGGGTACTTAGGAAACCTTCCTACGAGAAGAACTTTGAAATCTGTGTCATGCTTTGTAAAATGCAGTGATTCTGATTTCCTGAAGTTTGAAAGAAGAGCAGAATGGACTCTGGCCTTTGTAGTGTCTCAGCTATTTTATTTCATTATTTTGGTAGTGTGATGTATCACCACCTGTGGCATAGATGCCACTGCCTTTATTGCCCTATGACATTTTATGGTGACTCCAAGCATGGTAATACACTTTAAAAGCAAATAATTGACGAAAGCCATTTAGGCAAACTGTGTGATTTAATTCTAGTGACATATGAGTAAAGTTTCCAGGAAGAACCAAGGCTGAAATCGGTAGAAAGAAATCATTGTGCCCATTTTTTTTTGATGCTCCATTGCTTTGGTGTCACTGATTAGAATTATAATTTGAAAGGATTCAGGCAGTGGTGGGTGTTGAGGGAGCAGAGCACACGCTGGGTGTGAGCCGGGCTGGGGTGTGAGCCAGGCGGGATCCAGGCACTCAGACCCACTGTGAAAGGTGAGGATTTAATAAGATTAGTGGAGCATTTGTGTCCTTGCAACACTTGCTGATCCCCTTTCCCTCAAATTCTTCCAAGGATGCTGATGTTGATGATGTCTCCTTCTACGTCTTCTGGTGTCCACGCCTGAAATCCTCTGATCTCTCCTCATGTGCCATCCCAGCAGAGACTCAGCTCTCACGATACATCAAGTGCCTCTCTGTCCACCAGAAGCACCACGATGACATTACCCCAGAGCTCACTAATTGTGTGGCTGTGGTGCTGTCATCTTCAGTATCACATTCTGTTGAGTATTTCTTTTCAGGGCCAGATCTGAGCCTCAGGTCCCAGATTCCCTTGGAGAGCCTCCATATCTGTGTGTCACATTAAGTGGTGTCATATAGACAGGGAGTGAGAATGAATGTTCTGGATTTTTGGAAGGATACTCTGTAATGGATAACGAGCCAATTAAACCAGTACATTGCTAATATCCTACAACAGCAAGGATTCCAAATAATAAATATATGAAATGAGACTGTCCTTGCACTCACTTCTGTGGGAACAGGATTTAAGGATTAAGTGACTTTTTTTTTTTTTTCAGAATATCAGAAAAGCAGTTCTTCCATCACAGCCAGTGTCCTGAAATAGTGGAGAATGCACCAGGAAAACTGGTCTCCACTGCACAGCGTTGTGCTTGGGGTGCCTCCCTTATTGCTGAAGTTGCCCATGTAGAAGTTGGCAGAGATAAAATTGTATCTTACAGTTTATATATGGCAGCGTTTCCCCTGAGCAGTGGAACCTGAAAGGAAAATGGCACTGTTTGACTCATTTCTTCTCCTTCCTTCTGAAAACAGTTTTTCCTTCTGTGTCTCTCATGTCTGGCTGTTCTCCCTTTGCTTCCTGTAGCTCGTTCTTAGACTTTTGACCCAGGCAAGTATTTTCCCATGCAGCGGGTGTGTAGCTGAGGGCTGTGAAATGATTCCCGTCCATTTTTGTGCCACAACCTCCGTCCTACAGGAGCCTCCCCAGCAAAGGTCACATGGGGGAAGCAGGAGGAGACCCAGGGGGTTCCACCCTCTGTTCACACACACAATCTTTAACTTTAAGCATGACTTGGCAAGCTTGCCTGCAAGAACAGGCTTGAATCTAAATTAATCTTCAGTTCATCTGGCAAAAGAAAAAAAAGGAGTTCTGTGCAGTGTTAAGTACTGGCTTTTGAAGCCAAGCACCCTTCAGTCCTCTCAGTGGTACCCAGTCAGTGCTTCTGTGCTTGTCTGTCTTGGAAGTCCAAGTTCACTTCTTCATTCCTATGGACTCCTCTGGTTTTGGACAAAGTACCTTTAAAAAGTCCTTTTGTTCCTCTCATAACGAGCCAGAAGATAACTCGTAGTAAATTTGCAATGATACATAATTTAAAGTATATTTAAAGTCTGTCAGAAGTTTACAGAGGTCAGTAGAAATGTTAAGAATTGGGAGTGTTTCCCTGAACCACAGAAATCTGGGAACTCTGCTTGAGCCATTTTCTCATGTCAGTTGTCCTGCAATTAAAGGCTTTGTGTTAGAACAGCAAACCACTGCACACAGGGATTTGTGGGGCAGTGGGGTTCGGGTGGCACAAGAAATCAATCAAGGCATCTCAGCATGTCAGTTGGGGCACCTTTCTCCACAGCAGTGGTGCACAGACAGTTTGGCAGGAGTTTTCTCTGCATGGGTTGGGTAGCAAGTGTATATCTGCAGGATTTATTGTACTTTCAGTCATCACATGGAAAAATAAATTCAGCCTACTCCACTTCTGATGCACAGCTTGGACAGGAACCAGAATTACAAAACACTCGAGCTCTGCAGGCCAGAGGGGAACCCAGGAGCTGAGTTACAGCTCTGCTCAGGGTTACTGCTGGTGTCTGTGGCCCTTAGCCATCTGACAGCCCTTCTTGTGTTGGATAGGTTTAAAACCTGATTGAAATTTATTTGAAAACCTCTGCAGTGGCTAGAAATTCAACAGTGAACTCTGAATAATTATTTTAATTAGGATCAACCAGCTATTGTACTGATATGTTGGATGTACGAGACCAAAGCTTAGTGGTGAGTTGTTATACAAAGGAATGTTTTTACTGGTATTAATGTACTACTTTCAAGGTTACAGTTGTGATTTACCTCACCATCATCTGTGGCAGACCCACCTGGCAAGATAAAGTAGGTGTAGCGTGACTTTAACTTATTTAGTCAAAGGGAAGTCCCTTTCCCGGGGCCTGTTAGCTAAAGGTGAGGCTGGTGACACAGCAGGAGGCAAAGGGAGCAAACAGAGCTGCATTCTATGCATTTCTGTAGCCTGTATTGCTCACTGGGGAGGTCAGGTGTGTCTGTGTCTTGCTTTCTAGGTTTGATGGCACCAGGTCACTCCGGTCCTTTTCTGAAGATCAGACTGATGGTCTGTGTGCTGGAGGGAGGATTATCTGCTCTCTGAGCTCCCCTTGGGCTGGCTGGTCTGTGCCTTCACTTGAATGGCTGCTCCCAGAAGTTACCACAAAGGGCTGAAAGCTCTCATGGGGAACATTATGATCTCTGCAGGGTTTTGAAGATGAAGAGTAGAATCTAATTAAGCTCTATGTTGAAAATAGTTTAAAGAGTGCTTTTTTATTCCTCATGAAAAAGGAAACTTTAAAGCTAAATAGTGAAGAACTGGGCTTTTTTTTTTTTTTATTTTCTGCTAGCTTGACTGCTTCTAAAGCATATGCAGCTGTAAGCAGTTACAGATGGTACAGAACAGAAAGAACCTCTTTATCATACTTAAGTGCCTTAGAAGAACCCCAATGTTAGTTTGGCAGCTAGTTATCTTTCTCTTTATTTTTTTATGTTTTTGCAGATGGAACATAAAAAAGAGCTACCTTGAAGTTAAATCAAAAGATGAAAAAAGTCAGCCATAAACCAGAAGTACTTCTCTGCAGGGGGCTTTACTGGAAAAAGTTTCTTAAAATTCCCAAAGCACCCTCTCTGAAGACCATTCCTACTTCCTGTTGTTGTCACAAAGCTTTTTAGCTATTTAGGCAGGAGTTTGTTGAGAGCAGTGTCCATCTGTTCTGCTGCCTGTTTTCTGCACCTGGACCCGCCCCAGCTGCCTTAGGCTGATGCTCAGGTGGGTTAAAGGGCTGTGCTTCCCTTGCACTGAGTTGTCAGGCAGAGATCAGGCCCTGGCCCGTGTAGCCTCGGCCATGGGCTGTGTTTATCTGGGGAGTGGCCACAGTTGGTGCTGTCAGGACCTTTTTTTTTCCTGAGTTTGTCTCTCTGTTGGAGGTAGAAAAGCAGGGTGGCTGTTTTGATGGTCTGTATTTTGTATTTTCGTGCCAACTGAGTCCCCTCCTCACTTGGTGCAGTTGTGAACAGTCATGTTCCTGTCAGGTCTCTCCAGCCATCATCTGACAACATTAATTTGTCTTAATACAGGCCCGGCACGATGAAAGCTGCTTAAATCAGGCCAGACAGACTGGCTGCTCCACAGCCTTGACTCATCCAGGAATGTGCTTTCAGCACTGTCACTGAAGATTCATAGTTGGTGCTGATGGTGTTAACTCCTTCTTTTATGGAATTTTTATGGAGTACTGTGTAATTCTGCCCAGGCACACTGGGATGAAGTTTATAATGCTGTACTGTGTGGGTAAATCAACTCATCAATAGCACTCAGAGCTGCTCTCTCTGTATGACAAGGTCATATTGGTCAGTTTGACTTTGGTTCTGGCTTGTTGATTGTAAGGCCTGATTGTTAAATGGTTTGATTAAACTATTAGTTGTCAGTTTTAGTTTGTGATCTGACTTCTGAATACATTGCTAAAAAGAGTTTGGATTTCTAAGCATGTAATCAATAAATACCAGCCTAAGTGTCAGAGGTGTGAGGTGTGGTTTCAGTCAGGTTTTTTAAGTCAACAGTAGAGTCAATAGAGGTGAGATAACATCCTCTTTTCTGTCTTCTGTGATAAAAACAAACAACCCTTATTAGACAGCTCACTGTATTTTGATATCTTAAAAAATTATTAGACAGTATCAAGGTATTCTGTGTATTTGTAAGTTAATCACAGGAATTGCTGTGGAAGTTAAACCTGAAAATACAAAATAATATTTTTTATACTGAAATGGAAAGGTGTTTTGGCTGGGAACCGATGCAGCAGCACTGAGATCAATATCCTGCACCCCTGAGAGGGCTCCACAGTGTCTCTGTGCATTAAGCCTTAGGTGAGTGTTCACCTGTAGGTTTGGGCAGCTGCATTTCTGAACGTGTGGAAACTACAAAGTGATGATCCCCTGTACAACCCTTCTGAGTTGCTGAGGAGACAGAAACCCCAGCAGGGTCTTTGTCAGGGTGTCTTCCTGGGACCTATTCTAGCATTTAATTTAATTCAATTCATTCCTCCCAGCAGTGCCTGCATATGTGACCATGTTAAGCTTTTCCGTAGCACTCACTGCCATAAGCACCTGTATCTCCCAGATAAACAGTTGTGTCACTCCAGTACAAGTGCTCTTGCACCTTCTCACTCTGAACTGCTGTTTGTGCTTCAGTTGTTGCATTCTGTGACTTACCAAGGAGGTGGGATTTGCAGCACATGCTGCTGTCAGAGTTCTGCTCTGCATGAGCAGCTCTATCACAGGAAGAAACCTCATGAATGTGAATAAACCCTTTTTCTATTAGTCCTTCACTGCAGTGAGTGTTGTATTCCGATAGTTAGGACAAGGTTAGTGGAAGAATTTCTCTCCTCTGGGTTCAGGTGTGGTGGCAGTGACCAATCCAGACCTGGGCAGAGACTTTGTGGTGGGCAGGGACAGTTTGCTGTCCTGGGGTGAAGCTTTGATTAGAAGCTCAGGATGCCCCTGCATGGCAAGGAGCAGGCCAGAGAGAGAGCCTGGTGCTGAAGATGGGGCTGGCCATGAGGGGAAGAAGCTAAGCAGGAGTATGCACAGGGTGTTTCTAGGTGATACTTTGAGAGCAAGTTCAGTCACTCAAGATGGACTCTCAGTATAATCCACGTGTCTTGAGTGAAACTGTGTGCCTAGGAAAGGATCAACTTCTTCTGGTTTTGGCTTCTGGATGAGGTCAAACACAGCATCAGGGGGTGGTGTTCCTCTGTGTGCTTGTTAGGAGACCTGCTGTGCTCTTTGTGTGTGTTCCTCTTCACGTTGCTTCAGATGAAGATACGGACTTTGGACTGAATTTTTTTGATTTAGTGTGGTGTTTGCCTCTCTGCATCCCATAAGATTCCAGATTTGTTAAGATTTATTGTCTTAAATATTTAAGTAGTCATTCTGCACAGCCTGTTGTTTCCTGTCCAAGCAAAGCTGCTGGAATGATGACACATTTGTCTTGCAGTGTTTACAATAAGATTTTCAAGGTGAAGTCATTCATTGGGTCCTCAGAGGCAACACAGCCTGTGCTGCCTCTCGTGTTGGGTTATTGGTGCCTTTCAGCTGCCTGGGCAGCTCTTGGTGCAGCAAACACAGCAGTGACTGCAGCTCACACAGCTCAGACTCCTTGGCAGGTGACAGACGGACACACCATCTGACCATGTGCCTGTGAAAAGCCTGTGCTGGCCTGGAGGACAGGCTGAGCACTTTGCAGGAATTTCCCTGCACATCCTGAGAGTCCTCTCTTTCTGCCACACAATTAATCTGTTTTCTTTTGTCATTGTCCCCTTCTGACTGCTGGCTGGCACCACCACAGCCCAATATTCTGCCTGTGATGGAATGTTGATGATAAATGTGCGTCCTGGCTCACTTGCACTTTGGATGAACTTTAGCCCTGGATCTGCACGGATTCTGCCTCTTGGGTAATGTGGCTGTAGGAGGAGGAAGGTGGAGTTGAGCAGTCTATTGTATAAAGTATTCATCTTGACCAACCTTATTCAGAAAAATACCTTTTCTGCACTTGGATGAGTGACAGTGTCTGGGACGAGCCTGAATTGTATTTCTAGAAGACAAGCTGTGTTTTCTTATGTTAAAGATTCAATTGTCTGGAACCTTTATCACATTTATCATTACTGTTCCAGTGCTGGAAAACACTAATATAGTTTCCCTTCATAAAGTGTGAAAATTTGTTATCCTTTTTTACTCATAATAGCCTTGAATTTACTGTTTGTAGTTAAACTATTGGGAGTTTTTTGTAACAGAATTTTTCAGTGCCATTGGGAAACTTGCTGTTAAATACCCAGTATCATGGTACTGCATGGGAAATGGATAGCTTAGGATGAGCAGGATTCCAGAACTCTGTGGCATTCAGAGGGTCTGTGTGATTATTTTGGAAAGGCTGCAGTCCCAGAGTCTTTCAGAATTTGTTGAAGTGAGATAACAAAATCTCCTGACCCCTCTAGACACTGAATAATGTCCCAGATCATCTCAAGATCCAACTTATCCTCCATTCCTGAGGCTGTGAATTCTTTTACTGGCAATTTGTACAGAGAGAGGAACAAAGGAAATAATGTAAAAATAGTTGTAGGAGTGATGTGCATTCACAGATCTTGGCAAGGGTGCTGCTTTTTCAGGGGAGGGATGTCCTGTAATTTCCCATGCAAACCCTTCAACACTAAAAGCAAGCAAGTATTTAGATTTTCTTAAAGTTTGGGCACCTGAGGACAGTAAGTTTACAAAATGCCCAACAAATAGAAATTTATAGTGCTCTTATTTTGGAAACAAAAGTAGCTTTGAGCCCAAGATGTTTTGTAACTAAAAGTGTTTTGGGTATATAATGTTTTGAGACATTTTTAGAAATCAACACTGAGTGGATGTTTTCTTGATCATGAGGAAGGTCCTCAGTTAAATTTTTAGTATGTTGTAACTAGGGAGGAATTTTTTTGCCCTTTTTTTTTAATCTGGTGTTCCTAAACAAAAAATACACCACCCACCTGTTTGTGATACAAGGCAAGTGGGGAACATAAGGCCAAATGGTAATAAAAATCCTCCACAATTTTTATCACAAAAGGAATTTTTTTCCAAGTTGTTTTATTTTGATATAAATGTACCAGAACTTGCTTTGATTTTACAAGAAAGCAATTTACTAAACTGAGTTGTGTTCCTCTTTCCAAGAGCAGAGATCCCATGACTGTGAAGGTGTTCTGGGTGAGGTTCGAGGAACGTGTGGTGTTTGTGGCCGTCAGTAGTGATGGAGTTCCCGGTTCCTCTGCAGGTGCTGCCCTGGCTCGGAGCAGCAACAGAGCCTCCTGCCAGCCAAGGGAAGGTTACAGAAACCCTCCTGAGCACAAAAGGTGAAGAGAACAGCTGAGAAACCCTTTATGTAGCTGTGTTGGTTGGATTTCAGATCCCTGTTGTTTTCATGACACTAATTGAGAGCTGGAAGTCCATAATCTCAGCAGAGTTCAGTGCCAGGTTGATCAGTTACCTGCTTTGTTTATTGGGTTCTGTACCAGGTATAATTTCCACATAAGACACTTCATCTCTGCAGTCCAAGTGGGAGTTGTGTTTTGCCTTGGAGTGTCAGTTGTACATTTAGGATGAGTAGTGCAAATTAGTGGATGAACTGAAGTAGGAGGGAACCCATTGTCCTGTTATCTATATGCCTTTACAGAGAAATTTGCCTTTTAAAAGGCAAACATTTTGTCCAGAAAAAATTATCTTTCAGTTTTGTTTGGGATTTCTGTAGCTTTTGAACCTGGTTATCCCTGGGCTTGCAGAAATATTACAGACTCACCCTCTGTGTGTTGTCTGATGCCATGGTGGAAGAGCTTCTATACTTGAGGCATTTGCTTGTGCTGTTTGTTTCTTTTAGGAATTCATAATTGTTTAAACTCTTGAAAGGAAATAATTTTTACTGATGGCTTATGCTGTGGCATCAGAACTCTCCAATCAAGTGCTACAGACACTGCTGTTTTGCTCCAACTTGCTTGTGACAATCTGAACATTGTTAGGACTAACATGGATCTCCTCAGGCATTTCCAGGCTTAGCTGCTGACATTGCTCACAGCTCACCATGAGCAGCATCCCTGTGTTCATGGAGCCAAACTGTGTTTTGTAAAGAAATACTTCACTTGTGCAATAGTCTGGGCTTGGATGTGGTATAGATGCTTATATTTTTATTTTTCTTTTGCTAATAATGTCTCAGGAGGTGCATCTCCAGCCAATGTCTTGTTTGAACTTTCAGAGAAATCATCTTTTTGTGCTTTGAATATCTCCTATTACCATGGCAAATAATTCATGCTGCTAATTAAGACACTGTTAGAACTGCACAGCAACATGGGCAGGGAAGGAAGGAATACAACCATCTTATGCTCACAATTTATTTGTCCTATAAATTTATAGCACAGTTGCTGCTAAGGTAGCTGACAGTTTACAAATGAAAATAGATGACCTTCTGATTCATGGTATCTATTGAAGGTGGAAGGAAGAGGGACGTATTTCAGAGCCATGTTTTGTCTGGTGTCTGTGGAGACACAGGGTTGGAAGCAGCGTTGTGCTGAACTAGATTTGTGTTCCACTGGAGAGAAATGCATTGAGAGACCCTTCTGTTGGCAGAGTGCTGAGGGCCTGAAACCAGAAAGGCCCCGAGTTCCCCAAAGAACTTGTGTTTGCAGTTCCTGCGGGGCAGCTTTGGGGACTCTTTGGGGACACTTTGTAACTGAAACGAAGGGGAAGCCGTTGCAGAATCTGGGAAGTGAGTAATAAATCCAGCAGCCTTTTTTGGTGTCAGAGTTCAGAGAGAAATTAGGAGAACTAATCAAGGTATGTGCTAAACACCAAGGAAATACCAACAAGCAAACTGTTGGTGTCTTTGTTGTCCACCTGTAACAGCAGAGACTCCAAAACTGACAATTTTGTTGTGACTGTGAATGAGCAACGAGGCTGGAGAAGGGACTGGAGCACAAGTCCTATGAGGAGAGGCTGAGGGAGCTGGGGCTGTTCAGTCTGGAGAAGAGGAGGCTCAGGAGACCTTATCACTGTCTAGAACTACCTGAAAGGATGTCGTAGCCAGGTGGGGGTTGGTCTCTTCTCTCAGGCAACCAACAGTAGGACAAGAGGGCATGGGCTTAAGCTCTGCCAG
>JAWWLZ010000038.1:3212543-3272412 GCA_035041345.1 Poliocrania exsul
GGTAAAGGGACTGGAGTTGGCCCAAGGGTTGGAGTTGATGATCTCGGAGGTCTTTTCCAACCCAATCCATTCTATGAAACAGCACAAAATGTTATAAAATGTTGTCATCTATTGCAGCAACTGCAGTACCTGTGGGCTGTTTTGAAAATTAACTTAATTAAGGCAGTGCTTCCTTGCGTGCAGAAGGTTTGTTACAGGAAAATAGGGAGGTTAGTGTTTAATTTACATTGACTTCTGCAAAGCTTGGATTACAGGTGTGTGTATTACAATGTGCTTAACTGGATCATGGGAGGGTTTAGTCCCACCTTGTCCCTGGTCCCTTTTGACACCTCCTGGAGCTGCAGCTGCTGCCCTGGGTGAGACCTCCCCTCACAAAAACAGGGCTGGGGGGATTTTTCCACTTCTTTTTTTCTTTTCCTGCCCATGAATAAAATAAAACTCACAGAGCCCAAGCTAATTGTAATGGCAAGTGTTTGAAAAGGAGGTTTTGTTGGCAGAGCTCTGTTAATGCTGCCAAAGTCAGAGGTGAGAGCTGGCTGAGGGGGATACAATTCACTGTGGGCCCTGTTGGGCTTTCCTGCCTCAACCTTTTGATTTTCAAACCAACACAGACAAATCCTGTCATAAGCTGGAGTCCTTCAGATTGAACTGTGAAGGAGGGATAAAAGTAAGAAGTGTTTAAAAACTGAAGCTGGGGCTGTGCCTTGGCTCAGCATTTGCTGGGGCTGCTCTGGAAGAACTTGGCTGATCTGAAACAGCTCAATTAAAATAAACATGACACAACAAAATACAAATTTGAGGAAAACATTCAGTCAGTCTGTGTTTTAATATCAAATGTGTTTTTCCACAGACTCTTACTAGTTTAACTCATTGAAATGATATGTCTCCTTCCATGGGGATCTCCTGTTGCAGACATCATTGCATGGATGTTTTGTTCACATTTTCAAAAAAAAAGTTTGCAATCACAAATACTTGTGACACAGTTTCGAAATCTGCTTCTGGAGAGGATTCCTTGGCTGGTGGTGACATGTATTTGGCAGGAAAAGCATGTCCTGCTTTTCATTGCTCCTTGTTTTCTCCTTCTTTAAGAAAGAAAAGAGAAAGGGCAGTTCCGAGGCCTTTTTTCACTTGTCTGGGTTAGAGCAAAACCCCCAGCCCAAGCCAGCTGACCAACCCCTCCTCAACAGCACAATGAACCTCAAAAAATAATTCCTTTTGTGTGTGTGTAGGTGAGACATGAAAATTATGTATCCAGGCTCCCATTTGGTCTGAAACAAAAAAGGCAGTATTTTCTGGGGCAGCGATGTCAAAGGTAACCAGTAGGGTTTGGGATAGTTATTATATGTGTGTCCAGTACCCCTTATTTTTCTCCATGGGCTGCTGATATTTGCTCCCAAATGTCGTGGTTGGTGTGGTTCCACCAGGGCAGGAGCTGAGAACACCCATGGGGTGCACGGACACTGCCCTGTGTTGGTTTGGGATAAAGCTCCTCTGAACAAGGGAAGGATTCCTGTGCCTCCAGGCAGGGACTGGGATTGTGCTCCCATTGCTGTGAGGAAACTACTCCAAGCTGAACATGGAATCTGGAATAGTTCTCAACCACTGTGAAACATGGAATTCTTTGTTGTGCTGGCAAACAGTTGGGTGAACCAAAAGAGCAGCTCAGAGAATGTTTTTAGCAGAAAATACTTTTTTTTTTTTTTTAAGATTGTGTCTCCTGGTACCTCACTGGACTCACCTCAATTTCATAGCAAAGTGAGCTCAGAGGAGGGTTTGCTTGGGAGCTTAGAATTTGGTTTTGCAGGGAGAATTTTAGGAAAGCAGCTTTCTGGGAAGGGTAGAAGAGGGAATGTGGTTTTGAATTGTGTGTGTAAAAATATATATATGGTATCCAATAGTATGGAAATGTTCTGAGTCCTCTGCCTGACAAACAGTCTGAAATGCCTGCCCGAGCCCAAGCCCAGTCTGTAGGAAAGTCTGGGTTTAGTGGGACATCTCAAATTACCTCTATTTCTCTTTTCTTTTTTTTTTGTTTTGTTTCACTTTAGACTTGTTACAAGTTTTTTCTAACATGATCCATGTTTCCAGAAGTTCCCCAGACTTACCTGGCCTTATCTGCACGTGACAATGAGCTGAAATTGTAAACTTACCTCAGAAAACAAGCTATTCCTTTAACGTAAGGGTAGCCCTGGCAATTTGCTTGTTTTTCCTATGAATCACAGTAAAGAATGGAATAGTGTTGGGATTGTTTACAGCTGTGGGTACCATGACTTCACGCTTAAAATTATACCTTTAACTGTTACACTCAGGTTTAACTTTGGTTTGGCACCAAGCCTAATGGAGGCTCTTAAATATGTATATATCTGGCACAGTTGAAAGAGGCTTTTTAGCTATACCCTTCACCTGGAATCCAGTCAGGGAAAAAAGCAGTGTTGGTTTTACCTATGGAGTGAGTCCACCCTCCAACCAAAATGAATATTTGTGCAATTAGCTGTAATTGATCTTCTTGCCCACTGCAGTGCTCTTCTTTCATGTGCCCCAGGGCTGTGCTCGGAGCCCTTGAGTTTGATTTGCCCATCTTCATAAATAACCCTCACACCGCCCTGTGCCCAGCACAGACTGAGCAGGGCATGGCCCTGGGCACGGAGCTGCCTCCCAGCTCTGCTGAGGAATAAAACAGTTTCAGAAATGTACAGGACAGGCAGATTCAGGAAAGGGCTTTCCTCCTGAGTGGCCACACTTGTGATGGAAAGGAGACTCCTGGGGCATTGCAGCAGCTTGATGGTGAGTGTTGGTTTCTATGTAGAGTTGATCGCTCCAAAAACCTGGGGTAGAGCAGGGGAAGTGCAAAGTGCTCTTCAACTTGCCTTGAATTTACCAACTCATATTTCCTGATTTCTGTTTTTTCTATTGCTACAGCAATCACTGATGTAATAAGCACACTAAAATCCTGTTGAAATACACAAAACCCTTGGAGGAAGGGGAAGTGGGAACATTGTCCATCCTTGAGTTTGACATTTAACTCCAGATTTCCAGTAGAAGTTGGTTGTTTGGGTTTTGTTTGGTGGTTTTGTTATTTTTATCTTTCAGTTTCCCTTTGAAAGAACTGACTGTCTGCTGGGCTGGGACCCTCACACTGAGGGTGTGCCTTCAGTGAGTGCTGGAAATGAGCAGTGAGTAACAGGGCAGGGAGGGAGATGCTTCCTCAGCTCCTCCCATGCTGCTCCCACCTGTGAGGAGTTTCCATTCAGAGAGGGTTGGGATGCACGTTTGGGTGGGAGTGGATTGTGCTCACTGTGGGGGAGACAGTGGCCATTGGATAATGAGGGATATTTGAAGGGCAGGTGAAGAGTACCAGGCTGATTGAGTAAATAGTTATGGCTTTTCATGTGGGCTGAGGAGTGTGTGAGGTTTTGTGTGGTCACTTCTCAAGCAGCCACATCTTTCAGCAACTGAAATATGCAAGTGAGTTCATGTATGGATCCATTTTACCCCAGATGTGGTGGGTTATGACAAGCTCCCCGTGAGTTTTGAAGGAGCTTTTGTAGAGGAGAAACATTGTAGACAAAAATTGTAGTCAGAAAGTCTCACAGTGTATGTCAAGAAAGCCTTCTAATTTCTTCAGTGCATGTTTTAAAACAACAGATGAGGTGAGCAGCTGTCATGAGTGATTGATTGCCTTTCCCTGGAGTAAGATCAGTGAATTAAATGAGCTCCTTCCATTCCCATCAGGGTGAATTTCTGTGATTCTCTGATAGATGTCTGCAAGTTGTAGATTTGGTCCTGTTAAACAAAGCGAAAGCTCTTTTACTTTAATCCGTCCTTACTGCAGCCTATCTGGTATGCTCACCTTCCTTTTACAGTCTTGTTTTCTTTAATCTTGTGAACTCCTGGATATTGTGATCACTGATAAAGGAAAATGCATGATGAAATGCAATATTCTCTCTTCACGTGAACTGCAGTGAACTCAGTTCATCTGCTGCACTTTCCACGTTGATGTGATTTATTTGGTGCTCTATTGTTTGCATTCTTGTATATGTACAGCAAATGCAGGGAAGGTTTGTCTTGCTGCTGTTGGAGCAGCTTTTGTATGAGAATAATTCATGTCCAAGGCCTTTAGCATGCATTGCTATGGAAACTTGGGGGCACAGGCTTCCTGCTCCCTCCTCAGCAGAATTCCTCACAATCACGGCTCTTGGACCTGGAAGTCAGGGCAGGGATATTTGCTCCTGAGGCATCGAGGGGCTGAGTTTGTTTGATCATACATTTAGCAGGCATCTTGTGCAAACAGAAAGAGGGTTTTATTCTAATTACATTAAACTTCCCTGATGTCTTGGGCAATAATTTGTGGGTAGTGAAGCCAGTGGTGCCACTGAGCAGTCTTTCCTCTTTGATTTTATGTTCAGAAATGGGCCAGATGAGGAATCTGAATCCCTTGAGAGACTTTCCCATTCCTTCCTCATCACTATTCAGGCAGACAGGTTCTCCAGTCTGGTTTTGTGTGTGGTTTTGCAGATGGTTATGCAGGCATGGTATGAAGAAGAACAGGTGAGTGGACAGGCTGAGGAGCTGCTTTTGAAATGGCTGTGTTGGGTTGTGGTTGTTCCAGCCTGGCCTGTGACAGGTGGGTTGTGTCACGGGTACTGCTCTGCTCTGTCATCTGGGAACATGTTGGGTCCTGGTTCTGCCTTTCTGTGAGTTGCAGATACTTCTTGCTCAACATTGAGGGCAAAAAGAAGCACCAGGCTTTGTCTGAGGGTGGTTGTGCTGGTTTGGAAGGATTGGTACCCAGGAACTGCTGATCTGAAATCTGAACACCAGTGCCTGCATTGACTGAGTGATGTTACTGAGTGGAAGTGCAAAAGCAAAAGAACAAAACCAGAGAAATAATGGGAAAACAGTGGGCAGGTGGCAGAGACCTGGTAGGGTGAATGTTCCCAAGTACAGATGAGCTTGGACTGGGGGGACAAGGGCAAAGAGCTTGAGCTGCTCTGCTGGTGCAGAGAAAAGAGCTTGCAAGTGTCTCTAATGTAGCACTGTTACTGTTGTTGTGGCGACTTTCCTTAGCTGGTTCCCATCTTCTCTAGCTGGGAATGAAGTGGGTCTCTGTTCCCTTGGGAATACAGGAGTTATTCATGTTTTCCCAGAAGAGGGGAGAGTGCTGCTTGGAACGCCAGCTGGAAGTGGCGTGGTGTGTTTTGCAGGGTCTCTGTTTGGGAGTGTTGGTGTGTCCCAACGACTGGGCATCCCTGGAATTGTTCTGTAGGTAAAGGTCTATGGAGCAGCCTGTGCCAGGCTGGAGGGCTCGCTGTGGGATTGTTGTGCAGACAATGCTTTCAGTGTGTGGCTGTGGGGCAGACACAGAGCATGGTATGGAACAGAGCTCGCTGTGTCTCTGCCCTGGCAGTGCCTCTGCAGGCTCTGTGCTCCCAGCACTGGCCCATGAAGCTGCCAGAAATAGATGCCCTGTGGCAGAACACTTGTGAAAATTGATCTCTGCCTTGTAAAGATGCAGGTTCAGAGTGAGATCTTAACTAGAAAGGGTTTGGGAAGTCATCTCAGTGGCTGGCTGAGAAAAGGGACTTAAAGCACCAGAGCACTTGGTTTTATGAAGTACTTGGGTCTAATAATTAGTTATTTGTTACTTGACTAAGTAAGAATCTGATAGTCTGATTAAATAACTTCTAACCCAACTTCCTTACATGGATGCTGAATATCAGGTGTGGTAGTGTAAGAATCCTAAGAAATGTCTTTCCTGGGAAAGCCAGTGTTGTCTTTGTACCTTGAGCAGGCCCTGCTCGTGTTCTGGGCTCGGGGTGGGCTGGTGGCTGTTCTTGCCCCGTGGCACACACACAGCTGGCTGCAGTCAGTCTGCAAAGCAGCCTCAGCATGGCCTTACCCAGGATCCATTTGCAGATTGAAAATGAAGAATAATGATCTCTTCTTTGTGGCCTGTCACGTAGTAAGAATTGCAGCTAAAATCAGTATTTAAGGCAAAGGCCAAGTATGCATGGGCTTGCTACAGACGTTTTTTGTGCCTAATTTTCCATTGCTTGTTCCAAGATTAAATGGTTTTACAGAAATACCTTGCTAGAAGGAAGCTGATTTCCTTTTTATAAGTGCAGGGGAAGGCTGGTTAAATGTGACTGCAAATAATCTACTGCAGCTTCTGTAAAACGTCCTTACTGTGGGTTTTTGTTCTGGGTTGGCTGATCCCACTGGAGAAGAACGTGGCCCCGCCACCGTGTGTGGCTGGGAGAGTGTGTGAGCTTGCATGCTTGAAATGTGCCTGTGGTGTGGGAGAATCCAGCTATGTGCCCATGGAATCTGTGGGACTTGTACAGGGTCATTTACATTTCAGTTAAAGTTACAAAGGGGTTTGCAGATCACTGTCATTTTGAATAATATTTAAAACTTGGAAGTAATCTTACTTTTTGATTCTTTTGTGTGATAGTCCTTCACTTATTACTTCTAGCCTAGATTAATGTGTTAGGAAGTGTTTTTTTGGGATCAGGGATTTTTAGTCTCTTAATGAACTGTCCATCCAGTCAGTGATTAGGATTTTAGGAAACAGTTCTGCTTTCAGATTTTGTGCAATACTTTATATAATGTAGGGAAAGTAGATGTTAAAAAGATGCAGGGGTTTATTACAATGAGCTTCAGTTCCACACTGTAAAATTATTCCTGAAGTTTGTTTGTGGGTTCCTTGTGTTGGAAACTTTGCCTGGAATCTGGACATGCCCGAGTTGCTCCCTTGGTTCAGCCTGTCATACAGTGTGTGTTTTGCCTTGTTCTTTTTCCAGCTGCCTCAGGAAGGAGGAAAGTGTGACTGTGTCTGCCTGGCCCTGTTTGCTGGAGTATCAGAGTATGAATTTTCCCAGCCCATAACTGTGCCAGCAGCGCTGAGTTTTTAGGGTGTCCTGCTGTAAGATCTCAGTGGGGAGAAGTCAGGAAGCATCCCTGGTCTGTGAGGAGTTTCTAATTGCACCCTTGCCCTTCTCCTGTGCAGACTGGAAGGGCTGCAATCCCCGTCCCCCTGCACAGATCCTGCTCACACTCAGTGGGTTGGATCAGTGCTGGAAACGGGTTTGCATTTATTCATTTCTTTCACTGCACCAAAGGGCCCTCAGTTTCTAATGCAGCACTTGCTGGGTTGTGCACAGGGCTGATCTGTGTATCGTCCATATTTTACCTGTTTTATGAATCCTTTTTAACATTTACAGCCTTGTTTTGACTAATGTTTGGTAATTATGGTGAAATGACATTTTAATTATCCTGGCCTTCAAAGTTGTCACTGGATGATGAATTGCATGGAAAACATCGTTCATCTCAAAAGTATTTGCCACTTTGTGAAGATAGAATTTTATGAGCATCAGTTACTGGAGTTCAGTGTGTAACCCTGGACAGGTTTGATACCAGTTGAAATTCCACTCAGTCATTTTGCTTTTCTTGTTAAGTGTGGAGTCGCTGAATATTCTTTTTAATAGTGGAGTTCCACTAAAATCCAAACAGAACTCAAAGCTTCCCTTTGCATAAGGGTGAGGGACATAAAATGAGTGTGATTATCCCTAAGCTGGTCCTTCTTGGTCTGAGCTTGGCTGTAACCACTGGGTAAAAATAATCTGCTGTGAACTGCAATGTGTAGAACCCAAATGTTTTATATGCACTGGCTGTAAGTGCTGAGTTCCCTGCTGCAGGTATGTGCAATTCAGTATCTTCATCTCCATGGACCCTCTTAAAACCCTCTGCTCCACAACCTGGAAACTAAAGGTTAAACATCAGCAAAAAAAATAAATATATGAAGCTTAAGAATCTCTTTATGTGTTGGCCAATGTTATGAGCAAATATGATCTCTGTTTTTCATTTTTAGTGTGGGGTTATGTTGAAGTTATTTATGGTAATTAGCCAAAGTAGTTTCTAATTTCTTAAAAGCTTATTCCACAAGTGTATAATTTCATCTAGAAGAGGCAGTCTGTTTGTCAGTGATGTTTAATGTTGAATTTCTGTAGCAGAAGATTCACATTTGTGTTTATATATTAAAAGAAAGTATTTTAAACTGTGTGTCTAGTGGTTTGGTAATTTTCTCTAAATTGCTTTTAAATTGGGAATGGGTTGAATGATTCTGTAACTGTCTTGTATCTTCAGTTTTTATTTGCTCAGTGGTACTTAATTTGGAACAATCATGTAATTCAATTATCTTTGTTCCGTATCCATAGTCCCCCTATTGAAATGAGGCTTTTTGGTTGGTTTTCAGAAATGTTTAGTTATCTCTCTGGTAGGATAAGACTAATGCAATTACCACTGGGTGTTGTCCTGGTGCTTTTCCAGCACTTCAGCACAATTTGTGGGTACCCTGTTGGGGCTGTGGAGTGTCCCTGCCCGCTGTGCCCCCCTGGCAGGGTGACCCTCTGTGTGTCAGAATTCCTGTTTCTATGCTTGGACCACAGGAAGTCAGTCCAGACAAAGCTGGTTTTTAAGCCTCCTGCTGAGATGTCCCTCAGCAATCCTGTACCAAGAGGGCTGCAGGATGGAAGAGGGAAGGAATTGTGTGTGGTTTAATAAGTGAATATTGCAGCTCATTGTGAGGTTTGGGTTTTTGGGGGCTGCTTTTGTTTGGTTCTTTCTGCCCACCTCAGTGAGCCTGAGCCACCAGGTTGCCCCTTACCCACTGTCAGCTGAGGTGTCAAGTCTTGTGGGAAACACGTGCCTGGCATTGCCATGCAGGGTTGCTGTAGCTGCAGTTGAAGCAATTTTTGATGAGTCTGAGGGAAAAAATGTGGATCCACTGAGTTGAGAATAAATTACCACAAGGTTTTGAGTTGCCCCTTGGTGGTTGCACAGGTTTACATTCTGCTGTCTTGAATATAAGAAGTTAATTTAGAAGTACAGGGTTTGTGTTCCTGGATGCAACGAGAACTGCTGAGGGAGCTGCCACAAAGATTTGTGTAACCAGGTCTCTATTTGTATTATAATAAGAAAAAGAGTTAGCAAATGGCACTGGAGAAATGGACACTTGTGGTGACACATCTGCCTTCTTTTTCCCAATTCCAGGGCATATTCCCTTGTGGATTCCAGTCAAGTGTCTACCTTCCTGATCTCTATTCTCCTCATAGTCTACGGCAGTTTCAGGTAAGACTTTTCCTTAAAGTTCTGCAGGAATTTTATTTTTCAAATAAAAGTATTCCACATCACTGAATACAGTTTATGCTTTTTGTTTAATTGGTGTCTGTGGTGTCAATGAAATGAGTTTGTTTCTGAAAAGGAAATGGAAGAGGAAGAAATAGTGGTGAGCTGGGGCTTCTGAGAGATGTGATTGTGTGTCACGGTACAGACCCACGAGCCAACTGAGAAGTCAGTCCTTGAAGACAGCTCTGTAAGGTTGTATTTTAGAGGGTATAAAAGGATTGTTGGGAGAGATAGAAGGTGATGGTGTCGATGGCAGGATTTTATCTGTGTTCAGTGTTGGTTGGAGTGTCCCCCTGTGATTGCAGCCAAGCCCTGTGGCACAGGGACCCCCCTGGCCCAGCACTGTGTGCCTGAGTGTGGGAACAGCCTGGGGGGAGTGGGGAAACAATTCCAGCCTCCAGCTGAGCTCTGCTGCAGGGTGAGTTTGAATCTTCAAAAATCACATTTGCTTCATTTTAGGAGACTTGACTGTGGTTTAGAGAAAACACAGTTGTCCCTTTAGGCTTGCATGTTGTGTTACACTCTTTGTTTTGCTGTAGTGGCACCAAAGGAGTGAGGCTCATACTGACATATTAAAAAAAATAATCACAACATGAAAGCATCATTTTTTAAAACTTAGATACAGGATGTTTTTCTTTCTGCTCCTTGAGGGGCATTGCTTCATTTCACCAGGCAGTGATAAAAGGCTCACTGCAGAGTCCCTGAACTGCTGTGAGTGCTCCTGAAATAGATGAGAGCTGTGGTCATGCACATGATGTAAGTTGCAGCTGTCAGAATAAGAGGTTTTATATCACCATCATAAGTTAATAAAGTCATATAATGAAAGAGCCAATTTTTTGCAAGAGCTGTCTGTTGTTGATAGCAAGCATTAGGTAACAGCACTGCTGGTGGAATTAAAATAGAAGGCTTTAGGAAAACAGAATCAGAGTAAAAAAAAGTTAATAAAAAGGTTGCATTTGTTTAGATTTTTCTTCCAGTTTTGAGACAGATTAACATGTAGTTGTGGGACTAATTAAATCCTTAACTATGGAAATTTATGCAGTTGTGTAAAAAGGAGATGTGCATCTGGCTGCAAGAAGCCATAGCCTTTATTAAAATTCAATTATGAGAACATAATGCAGCATAAAACAGCAAGAGTGCTTGAACTTAAATGGCTTGTCCTTCCTGGAGCTCCTTGCTCCTAAAAAAATGTCCCCCTGCTGTTTTCCATCCTATTTGTATCTACACATGCTCTTTTACCATCTTGTCCTGGACATTTAAAATGCTCACACAGACTGAACTTCAGAGCAGCCCAGCTGACTGGGTGAGGTAGTGCAGTGGTGATGGACACAAATCCCATGGGGAGGTGTCCTGTTCTAGTCCACTCCTGTGTGTGTGTCCTGAAAACCCCAAATGCAACTGTTGTAGACCAAGATTGGGTCCCATATGTTTGAAATTTCTTTCCTAATTGATTTCCTGTAGCAGTTTCTTCAGCAGTTGTCTGATCTAAACCCCACAGTTATGATGGAGACTTGGACAAGCTCCAGTTCTGTTTGGTCAGTGAGTGAGGTCAAAGCAGTTTTTTTACTGAAAATTGTTCTAACAAAGAGGCCTATGGTACAATTAAGTTATTTAAGCAATTAAAGAGTGATAGTAAGTTACAAAATTATATTCATTTGGAAATTACTAAAGAAGTAAAATAAAATCTGGCGAAGGGGGTGAGTTTTCTTAGAAACAGCCTTGCAGGTAAGATGGAAGTTACAGCTGAGGGTGCCTGTTCTCCTGTGACAGCAGGGATGTCATCTACACTTGGTGCTTTGCCTTCAGCAGAGCTGTCACAGGACAAAAAGAAAGCAGCACTCCTTAGTGACCTTCGTGTTGCAGGAAGTGGGTCTGGTTTCTGATTTTCTTTTGGAAAGAAGCAGGTAGAGTTATTGTGGTGTTGCTGGCAAGTGACTGGAACAGAAGTGCAGTAATAGGATCAGAAAGAATTGGGTGAGTGAGTCATTAGGATAAAATCCATGTGTGTGGTGGATCTAATCTAATGCAGGAAGTTTCGGGGCAGTGAAGCAAAGCTCTGGTCCAGTGTCCTAATTCACACAAACAGCATTCGTCCAAAACTAAAACAAACAAAAAAAAACCCCAAGCCCTCAATATACTGGGAAGAATGTCCAATAAATCCTGGGCAGAGCCCATACTGGAGTGAAGTGCAGTTGATAGAGTTGAGTTCCCCTTCTCTTACTGTGGATGAATGAGCATTTCCTTCCAACATTTGTGCCGGGTCGGGAGTTTTTGCTTCCAGCCCTTTGGAACGTCTCTCCCATGTACACTCTGACTGTCTCTCAGTCCTTGAACTTGACATGCTTTTATTACTGACTGCCAAAGGGGCAAGTCTAATCCTTTAAACCCTTACAAGCTGTAAACTGGAGCGTGCAAGTATATGTGTTAGTTATGGATTTTTAAAGAGGTGAGCTCAGCTTGAAACAGGTGGTTTCCTAGGGCAGGACAGCCACCTATTCTTGTCCAAATGCTTCTCTGGACTTAAATGTTGGGGTTACTTTGCAGGCAGGTAACAGCTAAATCTTTTTCTATCCTATCACCACCCAGACATGGTGTCTCAGCTTATGTAAAGCCAGATTTAACCCAGAATATACCTGTCCAAGTACCTGCTTTAAAACCAAACCAAAGCAGGGGATGAAACTGGGGTCTTCTGTCTCCAGGCTGAGTATCCAGAGCGTTTGTAAATACAAAGTATCTCACACTGTGAGCTGAAGGTGTCCATGTGTACGTGGAGTGCTCCTGGCTGGATTTGCAGCCCCGGGGCTGTCAGGTGGTGACTGTCCTCACTCAGAGCAAGAAGGAGCTGTCAGTGTGTTGTATCTGCAGGCGCCTCTGTGGATACATCCCTGCTTTCCTGTTGCCTGCATTGTTCCATAAGAGCATCTCCTGCAGGGTTTCCCTGAGGCGTCTCTGCAGTGGAAGTGATCCATAGTGGAATCTGAACTTTCATGATAGCATCGTGCCAGCAGCTTATTCACTGCTCTGGCCACGGAGTGACCCTGTGGAGCAGATCCTGCGGGAGGGACTCCTGCCTGCCCCGAGCCCCGCACCCCAAACCCTGCGGAGCGGATCCTGCAGGACTCCTGCCTGCCCCAAGCCCTGCACCCCAAACACTGTGGAGCAGATCCTGCAGGACTCCTGCTTGCCCCGAGCCCCGCACCCCAAACCCTCCTGAGCAGATCCTGCAGGAGGGACTCCTGCCTGCCCCGAGCCCCACACCCCAAACCCTCCCAGCTGACCCCCAGAGGGACCCAGTGCCCCATGGGAGGTGCTGGCTCAGCATTCCCTTTGGAAGCCCAGGAGAAACTTGATCAAAGCAGCAAATCACAGACTCACAGACTGTTCTGAGTTGGAAGGGACCCACAAGGATCATCGAGTCCAACTCTTATGTTTACCAATTTGCCACTTCTCTATAGTCCAGTAGTTTTGACAATATCTTTTTACAATATACTTTTTAGCTTTCTTGGAGGGTATTTTGGTGATCACTTCTTTTTTTTTATTTTTTTATTAGTGATAATTTGTAGCAGGGGGAAGAGCCAAATCATAAAACAGTTGGAGATTATTCAGGAGTTGGCTTGGATGAGCAGCTGTGTTGCTAAGTGAAAGTAATTTCCTAATTTATGCTTACTTGTGAGGCAGGGATGTTTATAGGTAATAATAATTGCTGACACTATTGCAGTGAAAGGAGAGGGGCTGAGGTTGTTTATGAGCAGTAGATCTGAGAGTTTTGATTTCCAGTTTTCTCTGCTGATAGCAGTCCCTTAAATTATGAGTTGCCTGGTGCCACTGGGAGAATGATTGTGTGAATTCTTGCTAAACTGTGCTAATTCAGAGGGGAATGAAATGCTGCTCTGAGAAAAGAATTATCTTGTTTGCCTGAATCTTGGAGCAAGTCCTGGAGGGCTGTCAGCCTCCTCCCAGATTTTTATAGCTTGAGAGGAAAATTATGAAGCTACAATGGGTAACAGGGAAAAAGGGAGTGTGAATGAGGGATGGAGGCACTCCAAACAAGAGGCAGAGCTCAGAGATCTTTGGAAGAACAAGCTAAGAACAACAGATTAATTTGTTAGAATTTTAGTGTTCTCCATTGCCTCTTTGTATGTTTGATAACTCTCTGGGTGGTGATCCATCATCTGTGTACAAGTTCTGTGTGTCTGAAGTGGAAGCCTCCTCATGAGCCCAAAAGCTGCTTTAATCTCTGTTGGAAGGGAGCTTAATGGAAGCAAAGGAAACAAACCAGTTCTATACTGGAAGAGCCTTTTTTCTTGGTTTTGTTCTATGCAGTGAAACTGCTCAAACTCTCTGTCTTTCATACACCCCCTGCCTTGGTCCCACAGACCTGGATGTGCCTGGGTTTGGTTCTGGGGCTGCAGCAGGACTTGCTCCCCCAGGCACTGCAGTAGGTGAGCAGTGCATTGAAATGAGATAACTCTGACACCTCCAGAGTTGTTTAGATCATGGTGTATTCATTACTCCTCTGATACAGTAATAGAATTTGTTTAACTTTGCACAGTTACAGCTAAACTGGAGAAGGAGTGAATGCCTGTTGACCTGGAAGTTTTATTGAAATACTTGGATGCTGCTGCATACTTAAGGCAGGAGCTGTACAGTGGGAGCTGGGCAGGGCTTCTGGTGCTCTCTGTAGCTTATTTGAATAATAAACATGCAGCTAAATCATAGATAACATACTTGCATCAGAATGAGAAACTGTCATGGTGAACTCGAGTGCTGGTGTTGTGTTAGAAAGCACATAGAATTTAATGATGGAAAGCATTGCTGGTCAAAACAGGCCTGAAGTGAAATTCCCCCATTTCAGTAAGTCATGCCAGATCTGTTAAAATATGATTTACAAGTTGCATCAAAGTGAAGGACTGTGGCAGCAGGAGCAGAATACTGTGTTATTTTGGAACTTTTTAGACGTGTGTATATCAAAATGAAAAGATGACTCAATAACAGCTGAGCTGGGTACACAGGGGAGTGTTGTCAGCTCCTGTGGATTAATTAAATTATGTCAATTTGTGCTATTTATTCAGAGCTTCCTCTAGTCATCTGTTCTGGATGTATGTAAAATTTAGGCTTTGCTGAAGTTCTGTCAATGAAGTAAGACCTTACATTCAGCAGACAATTACTTAAAAGCCAGTTTGGGTCATCATTCATAACAACATTTAGAGGGAGGAAATATTGTCTTAAACATGAAACCAGTTGTGAAATTCGAATGGAAGGGAGCAAAATGAGAACTTGGAAAGAGTTCAGATTCACCAGAGAATTGACACATTTGTTGTGCTTCCATGGTGTTCCACACTTCCCAGAATGCAGGGTAACAAACCACACAGGTATTTAACACTGCAGTGCAGACACTGGTGACTGTCTCACTGTCAGAGCCTGGGATTTGGTGCCTCATCTGTAGCCAAGCATTTCATTTATTTTAATTTCCTGGGATGTTTGGTGTTCTTTCTAATAACCAGCATTGCAGGGCTTCTTCAGGGAGAAGGTGCTATGGCAGAGCAGGAATGAGACTGATGGGAATGAGCCTAAAGAGGAGTCTGGAACATTTCTGTGACTTTGCTTTGCTCCCTGCAGGTCTCTGAACATGGACTTTGAGAATCAAGACAAAGAGAAAGACAACAGCAGCGCCGCTGGGTCCTTCAATGGCAACAGCACCAATAACAGTAAGGGTCAGCTTTGCTCCTCATCTTCCTGCCCTCACTTTAGTGTCCTGCCCCTGCTTCTTCCCCTGTCCCTGCTCCAGCTGCTGCCCTGCACATCCCCTGATCCCAGGGAGCTCCCACCTCGCTGTGCCCTCACACCTCTGGCTGCGTCTGATTTGTGCCTGGGAAGCTGCATTTACAACATCAGCATCTCCATAATGCATAGGAATTGTGTGCAAAATTGTCATATTCTACTGGAAATGGAAACAGAGTTACTTTTAGAAAGCCACCCCGCAGTGAGGAGAAGGGAGTGTAATTTTTCCTGTCTGGAGTTCATCGCTGTGAGGTGTTGGCCAGTCCAGGGGCAGGGAGAGATCCTGGGGGGCACTGACAAAGCTGCTGGGGGTGATGCGGCCTTGTCAGTAGAGAAACTGAAGGAGAGAGTTCACAGGGCTTGGGGCAACTCATTTATAATGGACAACAAAATATGTGTCTGCACAGTGTCTGTTCAGAGTGGGGATTAACTTGTCAGCTCCTGTGTGGTGAGTGTCCCTCTGTGACCTATAAATAGATTCCAGGCAGCTGGGCCATTGGAGATGCACTGATCTGCAGGTAAATATGTGAGTGAACAGTTAAGAGTGGAACACAAGGTGCACAGTGTACTGTAAATGCACACCTGAGTTTGACTTAAAACAATTTATATGGGCCTATTCTGAGAACAGGCTCTAGAACAAAGTATTTTCCCCAAGTATAGAAGGCAGGAGTGAGACAAGTGAGAAACCCTGGGCATGAAACCCTGAATACCAAGCTTGTTTTGTTTAAATTAAGAAATACAGCTTTAAAATTATAAATTAAATAACATATGTTGTATATGTCTCTTGCTTTTTTTTGCCTTTTTTAAAATAGACTCGTGGAATTTACATAGTTGTCAGACACAGCTTCTGTTGGCAGCACAGAGCAGAGAGGTTGCTGTGCTTGGTGATTCAGCAATGAGCAGTTGAGGCTTTTGGCATCTGGGCAGTAAGAGAAGACAGTCTGGGGCTGGGGAATAAGCACATTAAGGGGATTAGCTGTCAGAATGATCAGAAATGAAATGAAGAGCCCTGACATTTAGTGCTGCAGGCACTAATTCCCAGATGCTGAGGTGGTGTGTAGTGTGTCGTTTCTGGGGGTTTGGTTTGCTCAGTTTTTCCCTTGGGAAGTTGAAGGGCATGTGAATAAATGTGCTTGCTGAGAGCAGGAGAACTGGATCTAAGTCACAGATTAGAATTTCTGTGCCTTCACACTGTCATCACTGGACTGTCTGTACTGCACTGGGTTTTATCTACCACAGCTCAGCAACACAGGAATCCCAAGGGACTGAGTTCTGCTTTTTATTTTTAGCTTTATTGTGCTACTTATGTTTAGGAATAATAGGTTGTGGCATGAACTAATAAATGAGTGTACAGTGCAGGTGTCATGACTTCCATGCTCATTGTTTGGCTTTTCTTTTATGGAAATGGTTGGATATTTATGGCAGATAAGTTGTTGTGAGTGTTTTATGTGAGTTTGAGATTTTTCAGCATAATGAGATGCATCAGTAACTGAGTTGTGCAGGTAACCCACTATTTATATGACTTGCCACTATTCCACAGGAAAAAATAAAATAAGACACATTCTTATACAGAAACACACACAAACAGTAGGTGTGTATATTTTCCTGTGTGGGTATGTCTTTGTATTCTGCTTGACAACATAAAAGCTTATCCTTAAGATCCTGGGACTGGTAAAATTCCCTTCACACAGCAGTGCCTAATTATTTTTGCATAACAGTGATGTTAAACTGGTTTTAATCTCCTGTAGGTCTGAGTATTGTATTATTTTTCATTGGTCACTTATGAAGTGGCTACTTCAGATGTTACCTGTCATTTTAGTGCTCTACAAGTATAAATGTGTCTTTTAGTTTTAACTGGGTTATTGCTTATGGCTTCTTTCCCCTCCTGGGGTCAAATATAAATATGGCTGCAGAGACTGCTTAAGTGTTGGACTATGTGGGGATAGGTGAGCTTCTCAATTTTGTTAGTAATTCTAAAAACTCATGGTAAAATGCTGTAAAAAATGTCCTGTCCCATTATTAACATCCCCATTGGTCACACTGCAGGGTTGAGGTGGGGGAAGTGACAAAATACTTGAGTGTCTCTGCCCTCTTTGCAGTTGCTGCCAGCTGTGACAGGTGAGCCTGGGTTTGTGCTGGGTTTTATCAGAAAGGGACTGCAGAGCACTGCCCTGAGAGGGGTTTCACAGGCGTGTGAATGACTTGGGTGGTTTTTGAAAACTATCTGTTACTGCCAGGCCTGATGTTACTTGGTCACTGCAGCCTGTGATGCAATTTGAGTGCTTGGTGGCCTTCAGCCCAGTGGAATCTGAAGCTGGGGCACCCTTTGCATGAGCTGGGTCAGCCTAACACTGGTCAGGCTCTTCCCCTCATGCTGAGGGTTGAATAAAACTTTCTGTGCTCTGTCCAACACGTTAAGTGTCTCAGTGTAAAGTGAAGCAAACGTGTAACTGTTGTTTCCTAATCCCTATGCAATGTGAATTTTTGTAAGTTGTTACTCATCCTGTCTATGGCACAAGTGAAAATTCATAGTTTGCTTTCAGTTCCCGTTTGGGTTCTGCTGTTGCTGTGCACACCCAGCTGGGGTGTCTGCACAGGCACCTGTGCCTGGCTGGGATGGAGCTCCAGGAGCTCGGAGTGAAATGGGCTGTGTTGTCAGAGCCCTCCCGTGTGCTGGTGAGGGACAGCTGAGTGTGTGGTGGGAACAGCCCCCTCACTGTCCCTTCTCTGCCCCGCAGGTATCCAGACCATCGACTCCACCCAGGCGCTGTTCCTGCCCATCGGAGCCTCCGTGTCCCTCCTCGTTATGTTCTTCTTCTTTGACTCAGTTCAAGTTGTCTTCACAATATGCACAGCAGGTGACCAAGTTTTATTTCTCTCTAAGAACTGGAGTAGAACAGAAAACATTGATATCATTAGATATTGTTGATAAGAATTACAGTGCTTGCCACAGTGCATTAAAAAGAAGAATCATCAGATTTCACAGTTGTATTTTCATGTCTCTGTAGCTGTAAATAAAGTGACAAATATTATTGGGGAAGTATTTTCCACTTAGAGATTTGCTAAACCTACTGAACTATAAATTGCCAGAGGTTTAAAGATGCCAGATGTATTATTTTGCCTGAAGTTCACTTGCTTATAAATTTGTGCTCAGACTTGTATTTGGTATTTCATAATTCAGATATTTTATGAGAAATAACTCTGGGGATCCTGTCCAGGGACTTCTTTTCCTGGTTTAATTTTCCCTTTGTGCAGTTTTTTCTGTTTCAGGAGTGTTTCTGGCCTCACAAGCCTTTGAGTATTAGTGTTTTACTCTGCTTGAATTTAGAACAAAATTGAAACTGTTACCTGCAAATAAATGGCAAACCCTCCCATCCTGTTTACTAGTTACATTTTGACATTTAAATAGATATCAGGGCTTTGCTTTTTGGAAAATTCTTGCCTTTTGATCTTCTTATAGTTTTTCAAGAGACCAGCTGCTGTTGAGAATAGCAAGATTCTTCCTACTGCTCCAGATATGCAGCAGCTTCTAAAAATTGTACTCAGTGCACATACAGAGTCCAGGAAGATCTTTAAACCCCCAAATACTTTTCATCCTCTCCTACTTCACGTATTTGCATTGCAGGCTTTTCCCTCATGGTTCAATTCCTGAGCTGTGCATCCTCTCCTGCCTCCTAAACAGGACTGATGTTAGTGGGTGAAATCTAAATCTCTGGTCTTGAGACCGATTCTGCCTCCTGTAGAGGCCTGTTCAATTCTGCTGTGACACATGTTCTTTCCTATTAAAAAAAATACTTCAAATAAATTCTACTACATGCTAGCTGTGAGGGGAAATTACACACACAAATATACAAGATACTATAAAGGAAGATCTATGTCAAAAGACAAGTTGTAATTTGTCAGGGTTATTTGGTCCATTTGTTTCCAGAGTGACCTTGACATTTGTATTTCAGTTGTAACATCTGTGTGTGTAACCAGGGGGCAGCTGGGGCTCGGTGCAAGTTTCTGTGCTCCTGGGTGTCTGTTCTCAAACCTGGCTTTGTGCTACTTCTGTGCTGTTCCTGGGGCTGCATCGAGGGTGTCACTGGGCCCAGAACCTCAGAAATGCACAGTGTGCTCCGAGGCTGTGCAGCAGGTTGGGGGCCCAGCTGGGGGTGGGACCTGGGGCTGTGGCACTTGGTCCCTCTGTCCCCTGAAGCTCAGATTGTGCTGTTTTGCATCCTCAGCCATCCAGGGCTGCAGGGGCAGGAGGGATCCCAGGGCTGAGGCAGGGCAGGGAGCTGGGTGGGTGGCAGCACTGGGGGCACAGGGTTTCTGTGCAGAGTTCGCTGCCAGGCACCTCTGGAGAGGTTCCTGTTTTGGTGTGTGCAGAGTTGCCACACTCTTCATTGTTTTCCTACCCATTCTGCTTTCATTCTCCCTCTCACAAATCTCCATAGAACTGTGAGTTTTCATGGTGCTGTTTGCATGAAGCACTTCCTAAATTTTATTTTTAGATTATTTGATCTCTCCTTTTTTTTTGTTTTGTTTTAAATCTTCCACCAGAAAGGAAAGATGTGGTTTGACCAAACCAATTCCTTCTCTCCACTTGGCTTAAACTGTATTCTGAAACTCATCATCTTCATTTGAGAAGAGAAAAAAAAAATCCCTTTTAAAACTCAGCAGCAACCATCCCAATTTTTAAAGAATAAGTAGAGGACAGCACAAAGATTTGATTTGCAGGATGCAAAAGTTTCAAGTGCCTTCCATTTCATGTCAGTCTGTTCCTGCCGCAGCGTTTGGCTGTGCTGCTGACATGTCTGTGTCCCCACGCCCTCACGCTCCAGCCTTTCAAACAGCCCTGGAAAAAAAACTGGGAGGAAAATGATTATAAATACCAGCAGTTACTAAAGGCTTTCACAAATGTGTGGGTGGGATAAGTATGCTGCTTGAAAAAGAAGATGTTTATGGAAATAGTCTGTTCGGATATTTATGTGTTTTTATCGTCCTGGTTTCAAAAGCTTAAAGCACTTTGTATTTTAAAAAAGTGAAGTTGCCAGCTACTGGCCATAACTTATTTGAAGCTGTACAGTGTTTCAGTAGTAAATAAAGAGTTTTGAGTGCGATGGGGGAAAAAATTACTGTCTGAGTTCAAAAGTGGAAAAAATCTTTCATTATGCTGAGTGGTGTCGTATGTTGAAGAATTTTCAGAGATTCTCACAACCAGTTTGTAGTAAGATTTTTTCCAGCTCAGAATATGTGAAAAGTGTTTTTCTTGCTGACATGATCATGAATAGATTTAACACTTTTTTTAAGGTTTGAGGATGGGGCATTGCATTCCTTTGAGAGCTTTCATTTCATTGAAGTCTGAAAGCGACTGTTGTGCAGAAATCCTCGGAGCCTTGAGCTGCTCTTGCTGCAATAACACTGAGCGTATGATAATAGGACATTGTTGCAAGAGCTTTTTCCACTTGAAGAAGCCTGTTTGTGTACTGTAGAAATTAGATCTGAATGTCCTAATATTCCCTTTTCTTCTTTTTGTAGTCCTTGCAACAATAGCTTTTGCTTTCCTTCTGCTCCCGATGTGCCAGTACCTAACACGGCCTTGCTCACCTCAGAACAAGTAAGGACCTGAGCACCCCTTTGCTCCTCTTCTTGTGTGTTGTATTTCTGTCTGTTAAAGAGAATTCTTTAATCAGCAGTAACCTCAGGGCTTCAGGCCTGGTGTTTGTGCCTGGCTTTTGTGCCAACACCGTGTTTGCACTTTGAAAGTAGGAAGCACAATTTGTGCAAGTCACTGGCACTTCCCAGCCTGGGAAAGGCAATTCCATTGCAGGGGCCTTGATTTCCCAACAGTGGTTTTTAATAAGCTTGGCTTATTTTGGCTGAGATTTCAGAGTCTGGGATTTGCTGTTGGATTTCAGTGTTTGTGAACACTGGACTCTGGATTTTAATGCTGGCTCTTCCAGAGAAAGACTGGCTGGCTTTTCCAGTGAAAATTACAGTTGTTAATGTCATGTTTTGAAACTAATTTTATTTTTCAACCTCGCAACTGGAGTTCATGTTGCTAAAAGCAGTATCTTAGGTGGTGCTGGGAAATAGCATGGTGACAATTTCAAGAGAGGTGCCAAGATTTACAGGGTTTTTTCCATCTCTGCAGTTCATGCTCTGTACACACTATTTGAATGTGAGGAAAGCTTTTATTTTGTTGCTGTTTTGGTACCTACTTGTGGCAAAGGAACTTCCCTTCAGTTGTTCTTGGCATCTTTCATTAGCAGTTGAGCCTTGTTCCAAGTGTCCATTTTCTGTTCTTTAAATGGAAACATAAAGTCCTCTGGCTGATGTTTGTGTTGTTCCCAGGATTTCCTTTGGCTGCTGTGGGCGTTTCACTGCTGCTGAGTTGCTCTCGTTTTCTCTGTCTGTGATGCTTGTCCTGATTTGGGTCCTGACTGGCCACTGGCTCCTCATGGATGGTGAGTATGTGAATGAAGGGGTTTTACTGCTGCTCTGTGCCTGTTCTGACACAGCAGTCCCCTGGTGGGGGTGGGTGCAATGTGCTAGTACTGGTGGTTTGTTGAGGTGTGTGGCAGTCCCTGAGAGCTGCCACTGTCATGAACGTGCCAGGGGAGTGCTCAGGACACCTGCTTCTCTGGTTTATAAAGGCTTCCAAGGCAGAGCCAGAACACTCATAAAGAAATTCCACCTCTGTGTGGTGTGGGATGAATGGCCACATTGAGTTAAAGATGTGTGCAGACATCTTTTTGTTTATGATTCACAGCTTAATCTTAGCAATCTGGTTAATTTTTGCTGTGCATCTTGTTGTTTATTGGTTTAGATGATCAAATAATTTGTTGTGAGGCAGCTCACAGGAGCTGCTTTGATCTCTCTGTGCTTGCCATGGGTGGTGAGATGGTGAAACTGGCAGGCAGCCAGTTGGCTTGAAAGTGTGAGTTATTGGGGTTTTTCATGCTGGTTGAACTGAATTCACAGCTTAGTGTTCCAAAAAGGAGCTTTCCTCGTCCCCTCCTGCCTTCCAAATCTCTTGTGCTGGCCCTGGCACTCGCTCAATCACATGGGAACTGATTCAGCTCCCCACAATGGCAGCGTGCTCGGGCTTTGCCAGGCGGTTTTGCTGCTGCTGCAGGGAGATGAATTGGATGATTGTGCAGTCAGGTATGTGCTAAATTTGGCAAAAGGGCCATGGCAGCACGATGGGATCTGAGAGCACGGGGGGATGTGGGGGCAAAGGCAGGACCTGTGCTCGGCAGTGCCAGGCAGCTCACCCTGAGGTTGTGATTGCTTGAGGAAAAACTGCTGCAACAACATTACCTGCCCCTGAAATCGTTTGTTACAATAGAAAACATTCATCCCATCGAGCTCCTCCTGAATGAGGCAGCAGCCCAGGCAAGTCCTTAGTGCTGAAGCTTCTTGTGGCCCCTTCATTCTTTCTTTCATACTATGCTCCATTCATGTTTTTTGCTGCTTTAAAAGTCCCACCTGTTGTATGGAAGGGAAATACCTTTTAAAGTACCAGATACTACATGAAAAAATGCAGACAAAGTTTGTTTTGTGATAAGCAGAGCAGCCCACCATGAAATCAAGGGTGACTTTTGATCTGCAGTAGCTGCAAAGCCAAATGGAATGTCAAGTGTGGATTTTGGCAGGATCTGAAGAGTTGTCTACACTGAGATATCAGCAGAAGCATTTAGTTAAAAATAGTTCTGTTTGTGAGAGCTTCAGTCTGACATCGTGGGCTTCGAGGTAATTTATCTGCAGAGCTCAGAGCTGCTGGTGCAGAGTGGCTCCTGGCTTTTATTTCTCCTGGAGGTTGATTTTGATTTACTGAATTGTGTTGCTGCTGTCTCACTTTGAAGTATTTTATGTAATTTATATTAAGGCAGCTTGAACTATATAGGTGATCCTCCTGTCATTTGTTCGAATCCAATTAAATCAGTGTTTGCCAGTGACACTGAACAGGGAACAGCATTTATTGGCCCTTGTCAGGGAAAGAGACTGTGCATCTTCACTCTTTGTGCTGTGCTGCTGCAGGTGTTACCCTGTCAGCTCTGCCTTCCCCTCTGCTCCCGTGGCCAGCACAGCAGAGCCCAGTCTGTCTGAGGGCAGGGAGGGCAGGCAGCACAGGGTGCCAGTGGAGCACTGCTGTCCTCAGGGTAGGGCCTGCAAGGCCCGGGGGGACCCTCAGCCTGGCAGGGAGTGCCCCAGGTGTGCCCATGCCCGGCCAGGGGAGGAGCGGGACGGGTGTTTCTCCTGGGCAGCACCAGCGAGGTCTGGGGGTGTGGATCGTGGCTGTGCAGTTGATCCTCTCTGTGTGTGAGAGCCTTTCTGCTGGAGAGCTGAGGGAAACACAGGAGAAACACCCCATGGTGATTTCCTGTTCTCACAAAATCAAGGTGTGGCAGTTCCTGCCTGAACAGCCCTCACTGCCCACGCCCCACCGTGCCCCAGCACGGAAGGCAGGGATGTGTTCAGGGCAGAGTGAGCAGCTGGTGTCCCTGGGGGGTTGTTCTGGCATGTGATGATGCACATTTATAGGTCGTGAAATGCTCATTTCTCACAGCAAATTGATGACAGAATCACCAAGGATGGTCACTGTCCCCTGGTAAAGCCTGGTTAAGGCTTTCCTAAACCGTGGGCAGAGCTGGAGATGCACAGTGGGAATGCTGGAGATGTGTGGAGTGTCTGTAGCTACAGAGTGGCCTGCAGGGTCACAGATCCACCGGGAGCTGCTGCAGCCACTGGGCAGATTCATGGCCTGTGTTCTCATTCCCTCCCTTTAAACCACACTGTGGTCAGATCAGCACCTCAGTCCCTGTGTCTTTCCAAGGTCAGTGGGTGGCCCATGGGGGCAGTTAAATCCCTCCCACTCCCGGGGTGCTCTGTGAACAGACCCCACGGCAGCAGCACCTCAGGGGCTGCCTTGCTGTGGGTTCAGGAGGGCAGGGGAGCTGCCAGAGCCTCCTCACACAGGCAGCAGTATTTGTAATCCTCCGAATATACCTGTTTGTAAGCAGTGTGCTTGCAGGGACTCTGGATTTAATTAGTTCTGTTAATTGAATGTTAACTCTTCTGGTTAGTTCTTTCTTACTCAGCTTTGTTAAGCCATTGCCCAGCACATCCAAATCAGAGCTGCCCTTTGTGTGGCTGCTCTACCTCTCTTTCTCTTCTCTCCTCTTTGTATTTTTTTTATGATTTGGAGTATATTTCAATGAAGATCTGGCTTTAATTGTTTGTCAGCACCATCCATGAGGTTGGACAGGGATTTGTCTCTCCTGTGATTCCTGGACTCTCCCACTGGGAAGGAATCTGCCCTGTGCTGAGAGAGGCCTGTTGGTGGTTTGGCTGCACTTTGGCCCATATTCCTCACACTTGCTCTCAGGCGTTCTTGCTTCCCTTGTTTTTCAGTTTTACCAGTATTTCTTAAAGCAGTTGCAAAACTGTGTAATTATTAGCATGTGTCTTTCACTGTCAGCTGAAGGACTTTTTCCATCTCCTTTTCTACCCACTATTTGCTTAGTTTGATGAAAGTGCCTTGTGCTTTTGTTCATTTCAGTGATAGAGAAATAGTGTGTGAACAATAGATAAAACTTCTCACTGGTTAAAATATTTCAACTTCTGGTTAATTATAACCTGGAAATCCTCTCCTAAATACAGGCTTGCTTGAGCTATTATTAACATTGGCTTTAGAGGAACCTCTTTGATTTAAGACAGACTGTTCCCTTGTATTTGCTCTTCTGCCAGAGGAAGTCTGTAACTGAGGGCAATACTGAATTACTGAATGCAGTTCTTCTTCTTGCTGCTTTGCTGTGTCAAATTCTTTAAACCTCAATAACTTGCTTACATTTTGCAGCTGTTGCAGTTGTGCAGTGTGATGTAGGGTTCACTTTTATTGAGTAATCCCCCACTGTTTCATTAGAACTGTGACCCTGGTGTTGTGCAAAGCTGTCAGTGCTCCCAGGATCAGGTGGGTTGGGCAGAGCTGCTGGGATGCAGCCCCTGGCACTGCAGGGCAGGGCACTGGGGCACGTTTTCCCCTTGAATCCGTATGGATGTGTTTCCTCAGCGTTTGGATGGAAGGACTCCCCAGCTCTCAGGTGAAATGTGGTTTCACAGTCCCCAGATGACAGTGAGAATCCAAAGGTTAACCTGTGTGTTTTGTCCAGGTCCAGCTGTCCCACAGGGGCATGCACAGGATGGAACAGCTTTCCCTGCAGTTCCACTTGGCCAAAATGCCATTGTAACTTCTTACAATTTCTGTCATGTTAGACAAAGACATTCTGCTGACAAATGTCTGCATGTAATCTGGTCCCAACAGGGCTCCATTATTCCTTGATATCATAGATGAAAGCTGATAGCTTTTTAAGTTTGTTTTTTTTAATGTGTTTTATTGTGAGTATCTCTTTAGGGATTTACTTGTAACCAGCTGAAATATATTCAATTGTCAGTGTAGTATCTTTGGTAGCTGAGGCTGGGCTTAAAGAAGCAGGAAATGACACAAATGTGATGACTGGTATTTTTGTTTTGGTTTAACATCTTGCCTTTCTACCCTGACAAAATTCCCCTTGGAACAAAATTAACATCTGAGCTGCATCGTGTTGTTCTGCTCATTGATCTGGCTGAAAACTCACCCTTGGGACAGGGGTTAGGAAAAGACACTTATTTTTTTCCCTGTTAGTAGCTGGGCTTTCACACAGGTCTTGGGAAATCCCTGGATATCTAAATGATGATGTTTCATGGTGTTCAGGCATTCTTGCCCAATCCTGCCCAAGCAGAAGGTTGGTTTGAGGGATATTTGTCAACACAAGCTTTAACATGTCACGTCACTGCTATTTCTGAATTAAGAGTCAAGGATTTTATTTATTTGGGGCATTTACTAGAAAACCACCTAATAATGTAAAACTAGAGGTTTATGTCTGGGGCACAAAGAATTCAAAGTTCTTTTGTTTCTTCTGTTTTTAAGTGGGTAGTCAGGGCTTTAGAGGGGAGGTGGAGTCTCTGGGACACAGGACATGGAACATTTCTTTGTGGTGGGTGGTGGAAGTCGAGTGGAACGGGTGACTGTGCCTGCAGAGGGATCTCTGCTTCCATGGGGACGTGTTTGCTCTTGGCTACTGAAATGTTTTGACTTTGTTAACCTTGGTAACGAGAATTGCACTGTCTGCAAACAGCAGACTCTCATCTGGTGCATGCAGAGCTGCACAGGTGCAAACAGAGCCTTCCTCGGGGCTCAGGGTGGGGACAGACTGGCTTGGGGGGGGTGGTTTTTTGTTTGTTGTGCTGTTTTTAATGAACTAATGATGTCTTGCATTTTGTAGCTCTGGCTATGGGCCTGTGTGTTGCAATGATAGCCTTTGTTCGGCTGCCCAGCCTGAAGGTTTCCTGCTTGCTGCTCTCTGGGTTACTAATTTATGATGTCTTTTGGGTAAGTGTTTGGTTTGGTTTCACTAAAACTGTTTTTTATCCTTTGGATTTGTAATCGGCCCTGGCCAGTTTGACATCAACTGAACTGGTATGAAGTTGATGAAATCTGGCACAGCCAGATCATCTTCACTGCTCCATTCTGAGATGCTGGATTCTACAGCAGGACACAGAATTACTTCCTTGCTAATTATTTGACAAAAGCAGAAATATGACTAGAATATTTCAACTTTGGCATATTATTTAAAAAAAGAAATTGGACCTCAAATGTTGAGAGCTGGCTGAAGGTCAGAACAAGCATTTCCAAGTCTACACAAAGCTGTATCCACACTGGCACAGGACAAATGTGCCAGCTTCTGATTAGCAGAGAAATCTGCAAAACAAGAATGCAAATGGATTTAGAGCCAGAAAGGCTGGCAGAGATCTCAGCACACTTCAACAAGAAACATGACAGAATGTATTTTGTAACAGCAAAAGGGTTTTGTTTCACCTTTGCATAACACTGAGCACTGATCCAGGGCAGCACCCACTGACAGCTCAGGCAGTTTTCCAGTGGGATGAGCTGCAGTGTAAGAGCCTGTTGGAGACCAGGGTGGCCTCACTCCATTAGTGAGTGAGCACCACACTCACTTCTTTGCTCTTCAGCTTTCTCCTGTTTGCAGCATCCTGTTCCCTGCCTTTGTCATCCCTCACGATCTGCTTGTAGTCCAGACAGATCCTTTGCAAAGGATCTCAAGATATTAATCAGTGTCTTGATATCAAAAAGTATATTCCAGTTATCCGTGAGGATTAATAGTGTAAAAAGCTCTTTCTGAATTTTTTAAATACTTCTGCCTTCCATCACATGTATGTGGAAGATTTGGACAATATCCTTTCTTTTCTTGAATAAGCAAAGCAAAAATAGACACAGCTTTGAGTTGCTGTGTAATTGCAGTTTGTAATTCCTGATTTCCTTGTTCCACAGGTCTTTTTTTCTGCCTACATCTTTAATAGCAATGTTATGGTGAAAGTGGCCACACAACCAGCTGATAATCCCCTGGACGTGTTATCCCGGAAACTTCACCTGGGACCAAATGTGGGCAGGGACGTTCCCCGCCTGTCGCTGCCCGGTAAACTTGTGTTCCCAAGGTAAAATCAGGGGTGCTTTTACTGTATTATGTGAGAAACATTTTAACCTCCCTGTACTCAGAACTAATTCTATTGGAAATTATCAGCTTAGTTCCCTGAATAATTGCAGGTGATTGGGAAGGATCAGAAACTGATCTAAACAAGGGCACCTTCCTGGGCAGGAGCTGTGCTGGGGGAGGTGACTCCACATCTCCCTTCTCCAGGGGTTCCTCGAGGGCCCAGGTCTGTCGCCACACACCTGCAGGCCTGAGGGGGCAGCTCATGGGGCAGCAGGCACAGGGTGGGTTGTGTTGGCCTTTTCACTCTGCTCCTCTTTAGATGTTGGGATGCTGAAATTACAGAGGTGAAAAGTTGATTGTCTGCAATGATATAAATGAAACTGTTCACTTTGTCAATTTTGTGATAATTTAATTTGCCTTCATTTTCATGAAAAATACCTTGGATCTAAGATAAGGGATGATTTTAGTTCTTAATTTACCTCACAATTGGCTCTTTTCATGGAATTTGGTGAGACTGGTTTTCCATTTTGTCTGAATGAGACCAAAGGTCTGAGAAGTCCAGAAGTGGGTTCTGCTGCCTTGTATTTTATCTGTGTGAAAGGGCATGAAGATGCAGTGCCTGTCACTGTCTGATAAAAGGGCCAGCTGGTCCCTCCCATCAGCACTGAGAGGAGAGGACTGAAATCCTGCACTGATGGATCTGTTTCATGGAGGGAGTTGAGGGCAAAAGCAGCTTAAACACTGCAGGGGGAAGGAAGCTGTTTTGGAGCAACATGTCATCCCTGCCAAAATGGGTTTGTGTGAAGCTGAGCTGAGGTGGTGGAGGAATCACTTTGGAAAACTTCAGTAGCCAGAATTTACCTCCTGCTGCATGGAAGTTTGTGGGTAGAAAGAGAGGATGTGCCAAATGAAGCTCAGAACCAAAGTGGAGGAGTCTAGGGCTTGTCACTTTGTGTTTTGGGCATGAACCCAACTCCAGCTGCCCTCCAGTTCCACAGGCAGCCACTTCTCCATGCTGGGGATTGGAGATATTGTGATGCCAGGGCTCCTGCTCTGCTTCGTCCTGCGTTACGATAACTACAAAAAACAAGCCAACAGTGACTCCTGCGGTGCCCCCGGACCAGGGAACATCTCTGGGCGGATGCAGAAGGTCTCCTACTTTCACTGCACACTTATTGGCTATTTTGTAGGTGAGTAATTACTGTAATATGGAGAGCTGCCCAGTGAGCAGACGTGGGATTATGGTAGTAGGTTTAAAAGATGATGAAAGCAAGTGTAAAGAGGCTTTAAGAGGATGCTTGGTTATGTTCTCTTTTAATCCTCCTCTATTTGGGATTATTGGCATGATTTAGGGAGAAAAACGCTTGTACAATCTTCCTTTTAAGATTTTTTTTGTTGTTGTATTTTATTTAGAGGATTATCAGTGTGTTTTTGTTAGCACTTACACTTGCTTCACTGGCATAGAAAGTGTCATAGCTCATACCTGGGTTATGGGAAAAATACGGGAGTTTCCAGAGTAATTATGCTGTGCAAAAGTACATACTGCATCCAGGAATTCATCTAAATAATTCCTGCATTTCTGTGTTCTGCTGTTAATGATCCTGTGACATTGTAGTACATACAGAAAATCATCAAAAGTCCCAACTGGAATGCTGGTTCTAATTTGCTGTAGCCAGCCCTCTGCTCCCCAACATAAAATAGGCTTTTCCCTCAGGTCAGGACGTGTGTGCATATCCTGACTCCTGCAGTCCTTCTGAGGGGGAAAGGAAAAGATTTATTTCCTACCACAGCCTTCCTCCCACCTATCATTCCCCCTGTGTTCCCTTTTGGTGAGTGTCCAAAGTCATTCCTGGTGTGTCCAGCCTTTCCCCTGAGCCTCATCCTCAGGCCAGGGGCCTCACACTGGGTCTCCAGAGGTGCCAGCCCAGGAGCAGCACTTCAGAGTGGTGCAACCAGTTCCCCCTTCACCTTTTTCTGCATTCTGCTTGAATGATTCTTGGCTCAGTCTTGAGAGTCAAAACTAGAGCAAGTGGCCCAGTGTAGCCTAATATTAAAATAGAATTGTTTTTCACTGTTTTGTTTCAGTTGCATTCAGGAAGAGCAAAGCATAGAGAAGTGACTTTCCCCCACCTGTTTAAAGTGGTGGGGAAGGAAGCCATGGTGGATGAAATGCTACATATCTCCATGCAACCAGGAGATATTTATAGTCACTCTCTCTTGCAGGTCTATTAACTGCAACAGTAGCTTCCCGTATTCACCGGGCAGCGCAGCCTGCCCTGCTCTATTTGGTACCATTCACTTTATTGCCGCTCCTCACCATGGCCTATCTCAAGGTAAGAGGTGACCCGTGGGCAGCAGGAGCTCTGTGCCAGCTGGCAGTGGGGCAGTGCCCTGGCAGGGGCAGGGGCAGCAGCTCGCAGGAGGAGGAGGAGGAGGGTGTGTGTCCCTGACAGCCCTGGCCCAGAGCTCATCAGTTGGGAGGACTGAGCAACTGGGAGAGGAGTTCCTGAAATAGAAGATAATTTTTGTACATAAAGTACCAGTACTTGTGAACTAACTAAATTCTGTTTTAATTAAGTGAATTTGAGCTTGTCCAGCTGGTCATGAAATACCACGTGTACAAAGGCTGAGCAGTGATCAGAGAGGCAGAGCCTTCTTTGCCTGTTCCCAATCACCTGTTTTGAACAGAGATTTTGAAGGGTACCATTCTTGTTCCAGGGCTGTTGTTGAAACACATCTGGCACTCTGCAGAACAGAACATAAGAAAGAGCAGGATTTTCCACCTGCATAATTATTTCCTTCCCATCAGAAACCCATTTTGGGTAGATCTGCTGCCAAAATAAGTTGTTCTGGCCTGAGAAGGAAAGGATTTATTTTTACTGTCTTTGTTGTAATTGGCAAAACAGGTGAAGAATTGGTTTGCTCTAAGACACATTTGCAATTGTGTGTGCATTTTAAAATCTGGTTCTAAGCAGAGCTCTGAGTTTCTGAGGGATGGTCCTTGTGCTGTTTCCCTGCCCAGGGCGATCTACGTCGCATGTGGTCCGAGCCTTTCCACTCCAAGTCCAGCAGCTCCCGTTTCCTGGAAGTATGATGGAACGGACAGGAGGTGACCTGAACTTCTGCCTTGGTCCTTTTCACTTTATCTTGTGGCTTTGTTGTCTCCTAAGGCTGGACTGGCTGGTACTTGGGAAGGTACCAATGATGGGACTTGTATGAAAGGACTTTGCATTAAAGGAGGGAAGGAACAGAAGCGAAGATCCCGGGGCTCGGCGTGACTCCGAATCTCCTGCAGATGTGGAATTGAGGACCCTTTGTGCAACTGCAGCCACTTTCCTCTTGTCCTCACTCGGATGGATTAGTACCAGACTATTACCTTTGTGAGAGAGGAAGAGACAGACTTGAAACTGAACACGGCTCTTGCAGTCGTTCAAAAACTCGTGAACACTAAACACAAAAACATTACACAACTGAAGCTTCTTCAGAGAACCCCTCCTGGACATTGGGACCAGTTTCCTGCGGGACTTCGGTTTCGAAAAGAACTGAGACAGAAGGTCTTCTGTCACAATATTGGGTTTTTTCTGATTTATTAAATATTTCCTGTGGTGTGAGGTTACTTATTAAATCCACAGACATTGAGTGACTTCTTGCAGTATACATATAAAAATTTGTTGTAACAAGTTACATTTCCACCCAGATGTCATGTTGCAGTGAAAAAGGGCACGATTTTTATACATATATATATACACACATATAGATATATATATGAATAAATAAAAAGGAAAACCTGCTAAGATCATGCTGTGTAGCAGACAGGGGCTTGCTGTAATTTTTAGCATGTAGCACAGTTACTCTGGCTTTATGTATATGGATCTACAATGAGCTGCTGTTTTTTTCCCCCTCCTACAACTGAACCTGCAGTTTAAAACCAAGTGTAGTATTTGTACTGGTTGTACCATGGACTTTAGGGGATATTTGGTTTGATCAATGTAGCAAACTAGGGAAGAAAAATGTTCAAACACAGCCCTGTGTGTCTGAGGGGGGAGGAGGTGGGGGTGTCTTTCTTTTTTTTTTTTCCTTTTTTTTTAATTTTCTTTTTTTTACAAACAGCTCCCTTGCAGGTTTTTAGTAGTTCCTTCTTGACCCAGTGCATGTATTATAGCAGCAATTGTCTTTGTGCTTTCTGATCATAGTAATGTATCACTTGTAAATACATTTTTTCTATTTTCTATTTTTTTGTATTTTTTGCATTTTGTTTCATTAGTGTGCTGTATTTTTCCATGCCCCTGCCCCTTAAAGAAAACAGAAAAAAAAAAGCAAAAAAGAAAAACTGTCCTTTACTGTTGTGACTGGTTGGAGTTTGTGTGTTGACTGCTTTGTACCTGTAGCCTGTTAAAATGTGGATTTTAATTCTTTTTTCTTTAAACCAGCAGTTCCAGTTGTTGTTTTATTGACTGAAAGGCTTCCCTAAGGTAACTAAACTATTTTCCTTTTGAGTTCTGTGCCAAGCTGGGCTTGGGAACTCTCCTGAAAGCTCTCAGCTCTTGTCAGAAGCTGAGAGTTGTTGGTAGGTTGGGAAAAAGGATGTCCAGAAATGATTGAGTGAGCAGTGACAGGAGTTTGGGTCTGGTTTCGCTCCAGCAGCTGAGGAGGGTTTGGTGAAACACCTGTTGGGTGGTACAAGAGCATATTGGGCATGGCAGGAAATTCTGTCCAGCCACGTGTGTGCGCTCATTAATTAATGTCATTAACACCTTCCTCTGTTCTCAGGCAGGTCTGGCACTGGTGGCAGAGGAGCTGATGGTGCCTCAGCTGGCTGTGACACACCTCCAGGACAGCTGGAACATCTCAGGAAACAGTAAGAAACAGCTCAGCCCTTTGGGGAGGCCCTGAGATTGAGCAGGTGTGGGTGGGTGTGCTGGGGGGATGCTGTGACTTCGTTTATTTATTTATTATCCTCCCCCCCAGCTGATCTCTGTCCCTCAGCTGAAGGCATTCCCCCCAACATGTGCCTGCAGTGCTCATTGTCAGGTACCTGGCACTTTTAAATGAAACAGTTTTTAACTAAAAACCTGCTCTTTCTGTCCATAGCAGGTCTTGGGTCCCAGACTTGTTAGGGAGGGACAACAGAAAGGCATCAGTTTTCAGCTACACATCTCAAAACTGAAGTGAATAAAATATTGAGGGTATTCAGAGAAAGAAAAAAGACACTTCTTTGGTGGCGTTTGTTGTTGCCCAGAGGTTCCAAGCAGTGGAATAACAACTTCAGACCCAGTTTGCTGCTGTTTTATCTGCCCAGCCCGTGCCCCCACCTGACAGTCACGCCCAGCTCAGGTGCCATCAGCTTCACACCATTTCCCTCCAGCCTCTGGAATTACATACAAGGTATTTCTCTGTTTTGCAGTGACATTTTTAGACCCTGCCTGGAAAGCATCCCTATGAACAATTTCTACACTTAAAAGCATTCTGCAGAAAGCTCTAGAAGTGCTAACTGATAAATGCTTAATGAGAATTAATTTGGCTTTCCAGGAAATCCTTGGCCATCCTTGTTAAGCTGTGCTGCCCTCCTGCACCAAGAGACCAGAGTGTTGTAACTGAGCCCTTTGTCCCTGCCCCACAGGTCCTGCTGGCACTGCCCAGCTGAGCACACACTGCACTGGAAGGTGTTTGCTGCCCCTTCAGCTGCCAGAAGGAGGATTTTGGTGCTTTGCAGAGATTCAGTGAATCACAACTGTCCTAAGGAACAGTGCTGTCCCAGAGCTTTGAGTAAGTTAAAGCTGCAAATCTTTGTCCCACAGCTCTCCCACCCAGAACCACCTCAGCCTTCAGGGAGATCAGAAATGGATCCTACCTGGCTGTGGGCCCTCCCTGCACAGATGGACCTTTCATCCTTGGCTCCCCAGTCTGACCACGGGTCTCTCTGCTTCAGGATCAAACTGTACAGGCTGCTTTGGGTCCTCTGGATTGTGGGAGGCCTCAGAGGGCCTGAGTTCCTGTCCCTGTTGGATCTGGTCTGGTTGCATTTGTCATTTAACAGTTTGTTGAACTCCTTAATAAACTATTTAACACAAAGTCCTGCAGGTGAAATGGTCAAACTACCTGGCCTTTCTTCTGAAAAGCTGTCAGAAAGAATTATCTTAATAATTTTTTGACTCACATAAGCCTTCTTGCAGGAAGGCAAAATGAGGCTGGCAAAGTGGTACTGGAATGTGTTTATAGCAGTTGTCAGAATATGGACCAGGATTGTACTGTACAAACCTGCTGCCAGGTCTGGAGTCAGTTTCCTGCTGCATCTTTGGAACAGTCAGCTTAGAAACAGCTCTGGTTTTTTGCTGAAATTTCCCTAAGGTCACACTTAGCCTTGCAAACATGATGAGTTCCACACTGACCTGGGGTTGTCTGGCCAGTCTGTGCAGGCAGAGTGTGTGAGAAGTTCAAGCTGGTGTCCCTGTGTCAGTCCTGGCCTGTTGGGAGCAATCTGGGAGGTTATCACAGCCTCACCCAGGCAGTGTGAGGCCACAGGGCACTGCCTGGGAGCTCCTGGGAGAGAAGGGAATCGCTCATTGAGGGAACTGGGACATACACACTGATGGCTGGGTGGCTCCCTCAGCTTAGAATGACCTCAGAGGGCACAGTGGAGGGGAGGCTCCCAAGTGTTTTTATACAAGTAGTGAGTGAGTAGAATTTGGAATCAATTTTTTAGGTAAACAGTAGTAAACTCCATTCAAGTTACAGCACTGTCACATTTTCTTACCTCTATTCCGTGTCTTCTTCCTGTTATTCTTGCAGGCACTTGGGTTTTTTACTTCAGGATGTCTTTCAAATTTGGTATTTTCCAAGCTTTCCAAATTCCCAACATCACCTGGATGTGTGGTTTGTGTTAAGGGCTCCCAGCTTGTGCAAAACAAGGTTTTAATTTAAAATCAAAATAAATTTGTCCTTTTTTTCTTACAGCTAACTGTCAGAAGAGACTGGTAGAGGAGACTGTTCTGATGTGGAAGCAGAACTGCAGCAGCTGCAGCTGAGGCCTGGAAAACTTGCTTGCTTAAAGATGGAAGGCTGAATAGCACTTCTGAATTTTTTTGAAACTGTGTGAAATGGGAGAGGTGAATCCTGTCCTGCTGTGCTGTGAGGCAGATGCTTCCAGAGGGGAGCCAAACTCCAGGATGGGACAAAAAGGATGTGGCTCATGTCTGTGCTCCCCAGGAAGAGGCAAACATTTCTCACCTAATTGTAAGAGCCCAGGACAGCCCCTCCCTTGCTTTAGTCTGTTGGGAACTCGCATGAAGGGTCTGTGAGCTTTATATGTGATACAACATCTATCAGTGCTAAGGTGGGTGGGAAGTAACTCCTCATTACTGTAACTGTGTTTCCTAAGAAAGGATTCCAGTTTGGGCTCCCCCTGCCTCACCCCAGCAATCTGCCTCTTACAGCACTGTGGGGCAGACCCCACAGTGTCCTTGAAAAGTGCAGCTTTTCTCCTTGAAAAGTGGCTTATCTCCTTCCCCTCTTGTTTGTAATTTATGTAAGACCAGATTTTCCCATCTTGGTGCCCCAGCTTTGTGATGCTGGCCCAGTTTGCAAATTGGTAAGTTATGGCTTCACCTGTGAACACACCCTTCCCTCCAAGGAGAGCTGGCCCTGCCCACACCCAGCTGGGGAAGAGCCCCCTGATTTAATGCTGCAAAACTCGTTTGTGTTTTGCACTTTCAGCAGTTCCTTTGCAATAGCCCTGAGGAGCAGAGGCACATGCAGCACGCAGTTCTCTCAGCCAGCAGCAGCACTGAGGAGTGAGCTTGTAGTATCTTGCTCTGAGAAAAGCCTTTCTGTTGCTCTGGGAGCTCTGGGCCTTCTTGTGTAACTGCTGGTTTACCCCAAAGCACTGCTGTGACCAAGGCAGTGTCAGGTCACTGAGCTCTCTCTGAACCTGTGGCAGCAGGGAAGGTATTGGAAAGCTTTTTAGCTGAGAGCCTTTGCACCCTTAAACCATGTTTTTAGGTAATAACGAAAGGGAACTCTTAATACTCGAGTATTTCGAGATGTTCCCAGGCTCAGGAACCTGACTGACATGCTCTGCCTTCAGCAGTGATGTTTGGCTAGCTGCCCCCTGGCTGAGTTGGCAGGGACTGTGGCAGGGGTGCAGCCATGGAGGTGTGAGCCAGGGCAGCTGGGGTGCTGAGGCCAGACTGTGCTCCAGGCATTGCCAAAGGCAGGTTCTGCTCCAGGCACAGCAGCAGGGCTCTCCCAGGGCTCTCCCAAGAACAGGCCCCCCAGTGTTGTCTGCCCACAAGGGATTGGAGCCATCAGGGCTGTAGGTACTCCAGGTGTTCTGTGTCAGCTGAGGTGGTCACAGTCACCATGGTGTGTGTACAGGGGGGTTTCACTCGGCTCTGGAGAGAAGCTGCAGCCAATTAGTGCTGGTAACGAGGAGCAGCAGGCAGCAAGTGCTGACAGAGGGCAAAGGGGAGCTGAGAGAAGCAGCTGGATGAGGGGAACAGGGCAGGGGGGTGGCAGGAAGGGACTGTGCTGCACCACCGGGGATTCTGTGGGAGCTCAGCACAAGGTGCAGATGAGCACTGAGCAGGAACTCTGCATTCTTAAAAGTCCTCACATATCCCTGCAGCTCCTGTTCTAGCTGAGTGGCTGCAAGGACAAATCAGTGCAAAATAGTATCACACGTCCTCCCACACAATCATAGAAGTGAGCCCTCAGCAGTCAAAGTGACACAGGCCAAAGTCAAGCTACAAAAGTGTCTCTCTCCTAGAAGTTCTCCATAATGTACAACAGAATCACAGTCCTGGGAATGGTTTTCCAGGAGGAATACTCCTGTTGAATGCACTGTCACTGTCAGGCTCTGTTTCTGTCAATCCTGATGTTTGTGAGAGCAGCAAGGAGCAACCGTAACACCTGAGGACTTTGCCCCAACTCGCTGTTGCCCTCCAGTGCCCTGCCAAGGGATCACTGACATCACTGAGAGCTGGTCTTGCTGGTACACACAGGCCCTGCTGGTTTCTGCTTCTATGTCTTGTGACTGGAAGAAAATATTCTAAATTAACTCACATTTGCATTAAAAAAAGGAAGGGGGAGGGACTGGTGGTCCTTTAAAATCAGGTTTTATTTGTCTTCTCTGCTCTCCCATGTATAGCAGAATCCTCCTCTTCTTTCCACACAAGTGTAAATAAATGGCACCACAAGAAATAACCATTTACCTCTAGTGTAGTCACTTGGACAAGGGGCCAGACTGGACAGTACAGGCTGTAGTTTTAATCCTCTCCATCTTTTCCTGAGGTCAGAGCTTTTCCTTTGGCTGTTGAATCTTCTAAAAGGTAATGTCTTGCCAAAGATCACTGATTGAGCACATGTGCTACTGCTAAAGCTTCCTGGTAAGGTTTGTGTGTCATTGGTTTTTCCTCTTTGTTGCCCAAAACACGTAGAGATTAAAGGCTGTTACTGCCCCTTCATGCACTTCCTTTCCTTCTGATAATGTAGAAGCAGATTTGGGAGCAGAGGTTTCTTTGGCCTTTTGGGTTTTTTTTTTTTAAATAATCAGTCTCAGGCACTGCAGCTTTTCTGCCCTTTGCTTCTATCCCTACATCCCAGAGCAGCTGAGGGAGCAGGTGCTGGGCTCTGCTGGCCCAGTTCAAGGGATTCTTTGATCTGTGTTTTCACATCTCACAGACAGCAACTGCAGCCTGTGCTCAGCCCCTCTGAGCATTCGTAATTCCTGCATGTCCTCCTGTCTGGCTCCTCTCCTGCTGAAAGAGGGGAGAAGGGCCCTGCTGTGGGATTACCTCCACACACCTGTGTCCAATTAGGAGCTCACAAACAGCTGCATCCCACACCTGAAATTCAAGGCACTGTGACCTGCAGCCTGGATTGGGGCAAAGGGGCCACATCTCTCAGCACCTCCAACTCCAGCACTGTTTATCCAGTGCCATGTAGTGACAAATTGTCCAAAACAGGCAGTGGCTGGGAAGTGCACAAGGAGAGCTGCTGCCTCTCCTGAACAGCAAAGCTATTTTGGCACTACCAAACCAATCCAGGAAAAGCCCCATGCTGCCCTACCAGCACAAGTTGTCTGCTCCCTCCTGCACTCACAGCTTACAAACCTAAATCCAGCCTCTGTGTGCCGTACTGTGTCCAAAGAAGAATCAGCACATTTTAACTAGAGGGTCAGTTACTCATTGGTGAGGAAAACCTCCATCATTTGGCCTCCTTCAAGAGGTCAGACTCGATCAGTGTTGAGCACTGTCATGAGGCACTGGGGGCAGGGTGTTGCTCTCCTGGGCTCCTCAGCCCCGGTAGGCCTTGAGCAGTTGGCCTGCAATCACCAGTCTCTGGATCTCACTGGTCCCCTCATAGATCTCGGTGATTCGAGCGTCCCGGTAGTGCCGCTCCGCCGGCATCTCTGTCACGTACCCCATCCCGCCCAGGATCTGGATGGCCTGGAACAACGGCAGCAAGTCAGAAAGGAAGCAGGGTCAAGGAATCCCTTTTCTACAGAACACAAACAGCCACTTTGAAGGGAGCTGAGCCCACTGCAGGCATAACTGGGAGGGGTGGGACACAGGGGGATGGCTGCAGCTCATTTACAATCAGAACAATAAACACGATTTGAGGTGGGTAAGAACAATATTGATGTCCCAGACAGAGAATTAATCACTGTAGAAGTGTCTGTTAGTGATCTGTGTTCAGCTAAGATGCTTTTGTTAAGGACAGGGAACCCTAAAGGAGACAATCCAGGTCCAGTTGTGCTGACTGGTGCCCATGTTCTCTCTCCAACACTGATGATCCTGCTCCAAACTGCCACTGCCCTGGACAAACGCAGGTAATAATACAGCTGCCACAGGCCTATATAAATCCCTGCCCTCATCCTACTCCCCCACAAGCCAGGAAGATGGCTGTGCTAACCAGCTTCAGCCAGAGAGGTGGTTGGTTGAAAAAATACATTAATAAATTCCATCCCACCTTCCCAAAGCACAACCCAAAGTCCCTTTTCTCATGCCGAATATCAGAGGTCTCAGTAGAAGTCATTACCTGGTGAGCGATGGCCGTTGCAGCTTCTGATGCAGCCAGTTTGGCCATCGCTGCTTCCTTTGGGGAAGGAAAACATCACTGAGGGTGCAGCTGTGGCAAAGGGAACCCCTCACCTGCTTGAACGCTCACAGACCAGCTGTGCAGAGAGACAGGCCTGATGCTGGTGCCAGCTGGGAGCAGCCACCCCTCTCTCCTTGGCTACAAGCAGCGCCGAGCACAGTGATGCTGTTCAGGAGTGTGATTGCCTGGCCTTGAGCCTGTGCCCGGCGCTGTCACTGCTGGACAAGTGCAGGGCTGCAAATACCTTAGTGAAGGGCTTGCCGTTGTCCTTCAGCATAGCAGCTCTCCAGGTCAGCAGGCGCGCGCCCTCCAGGGCCACAGCCATGTCTGCCAGCTTGAACTGCAACCACAAACACTGCCTTTGGCCCAGGGCCTCTGCCTGCACAGGGACACACAGCTCAGTCCTCCCACCCCCAGGGACAGTGTGCTGGAAAAGGAGCCAGCTTCTATCCAAACAACCAGGCTTAACAGTGAGAACAGAAATTATTACCCTGTTTATCCCCAACAGTGCAAAGTGCGGAACTGCCGTGTGGAACTGCCCCGTGTGCCCAGCTCATACCTGCACTGCCTGGAGCTTGGTGATGGGTGACCCAAAAGCCATTCTCTTCTCAGCATAATCCACAGCACAGTCCAGAGCTGCCTGTGCTATTCCAAGAGCCTGTGAGGCAATACCAATCCTTCCTCCATCCAGAGTTTGCTGAGAAAGACAAAACATGTGTGAGGTCCTACTTCGTCAAAACCAGTACACCTTGATTCAGAAAGTTCCCAGTTACACAGGAATAGAGTGCAACAGGCACCCCAGAGAGACGCAGGGGTACAAGAAAGGAAGCAGAAAGGAGAGGTGTTACTTCTTATTTGCTGGGGGAAGGTAAAAAAGCCCAGTGCAAAATAAGGGAAACAGCATGAGATGGACCTGCCTGGGAAGGGACTGGAAAGAACCCTTCAGTCAGACCCCTGGTGCACTGTGCAGCTCAGTTTAACTGAAAAATGTCAGTTTTCCTCTTTTGCCCTCATCATTAGGCCACACTGAAGCATTTTTCAAACGGTTGAGTGAATCCAGTCAGTAACCTGACCTAGCTCAAACACCTGCTGCCCATTTGGCTTTTAACCAGTGCCCTGACTCACCAAGCACAGGAAGAAATTACAGCTCAGGGAGGGAGAAAAGGCTTCACCTTCTCAGGCCAGGGCTGAGGGTCTTCAAAAGTGGTTGGTGACTGGCAGGTTCTTTTAGTTTAGGACATAACGGAACGGGCTGTGCTCCAGGGAGCTTGGCCATTTCAAAAAACAACAAAAGGTGTTTTGCCCCTACAGAGAGAGCAACGACCACTTCCAAGGGGCAGTGCCTCACTGCAGGGACCACGCTGTTCCCAGCTGCCTGGCTCCTCCTCAGAAGTCACACACATGCCATAACTCAGCTGTCATCCACCTTGAGACACGATCCAGAGGTTGTCCTGGGCCTCCAGTACAACCTTCCTCTGCCACAGTATTTAGGCAAAATGCCCTGATTTTTCTCTATGGGTACAAACTGAAGGAATAGAGGGCTGGGAAAGGAGAGCAATTAAAATACACCACACCTGCTGACAAAACACTCAGTGGCATCAGCATTGCTTCAGCTGAGAGGCACCACAATAAAAGTGCTGTCAAGGATCTGTGGTAGATTAACCATTCATCAAGCTCTGGAAATGATCCTCCCATGTTGGCAAGAGGGGTCAACAGCTGAACATGACACAGAACAGCTTATGGGAACGGTCCTCAGTGAAGTGATCATGACTCTGGTTTACAAAATGGTTTACAAAATGGCAAAGCTCGGGAGCTATGGCTGAACACACCCACAGCTGTGTCCCCATTCCTTTCTTACCATGGCGATTTTGAAGCCCATTCCTGGCTGCCCCAGGAGGTTGCCCTTGGGTATCCTGCAGTCCTCAAATATCAGGTTGGCAGTGGAAGAGGCTCGGATTCCCAGCTTGTCTTCTTTCTTCCCCAGTGACAGCCCAGGTGTAGGCATAGGAACCAGGAACGCACTAATGCCCTGCAACAAGATCCCAAACTCTCAGGAATGGTGCCACCTTCCCACTTACTTGGCTGTCAACAGGCTTCCTCCATTTTTCAAGCAAGCCACACCTCCAGGTAACCAGCAGAAGGGAGGGGAGAGCTGGGACAGAACAAAGCCAGCACACATCAGCCCCTCCTCTGCTCAATGCCTGCCCGGCTCTAAAAACAGAGTATCCAAAGGCTTTGCAAAGTGCTTCTCTTGCACAGCTCCTTCACTCCCGCCCCTTTTTCCTGATGGAGCCAAAGGAACGCACCTTGTGCTTCAGGGATTTATCTGTGGTGGCGAACACCACGGTAGCCGAGGCGTCCCAGGCGTTGGTGATCCAGGCCTTGGTGCCGTTCAGAACCCACTCGTCCCCATCCAGGCGTGCCACGGTGGACGCTGCGCCCGCGTCGCTGCCGTTCCCTGCACAAGGCACCAGCAAACAAACTCAGGTCAGCTGTGGCAGCCTGGGGGACAAACCCACCCCCCGTCACCCCACAGCACCTCCTGAACTGTGGCAGTGTCACCACAGCCCCTCCCACAGGACCCAGACAGGAAGGGGAAAGGCCCACGTGTCCAAGATGTGTCCAGAGCTCTGCTCACGGAGGGGATGAGCATTTACAGCAGGGACCATGGGATGGCAGTTCACACCTTGAGCACTGGGAGTTCACTTAGCACTGCTGCATATCACCTTTCTACAAACTCTTACAATTTCACAGACTTAAAGTCCATCCTAAACCTGACCAAGAAGCTATGCCACATTGTTTCCAACAGGGATGGTAACAGTCACATCACCTGGTTCACTGAGGGCAAAACATCCAATTTTCTCTCCACTGGTAAAGGGAGTAATCCACTTGTGCTTCTGCTCTTCGGAGCCAAACTTGAGTATGGGCCCTAAATACAAGGACTTTAATAATTGAGTGTTGTTAGTGCCTCTTGAAGGTACAGCCAGTCCAGTAACTCCCTCATGCCTGGGTGCTCTCCTTCACACCAGAACCCACCAGAGGAACAGCTCCATGTCTCCCACAGACCCCTCTGTACCAGTAACCCCCAGTGCCAGCCAGGCTGCCCCCCTGCCCCTCACACTCACGTTGTTGACGCTGACAATGACACCTGTGGATGCGCAGCCCCTGCTGATCTCCTCCACCGCAATGGAATAGGCCAGGTAGTCCAGGCCTGCTCCTTTGTACTTCTCTGGCACATCCATAGCCAGCAGCCCCAGACCACCCATCTTCTTCACCTGCACACAGGGAAGAGAGAGGTCAGACCCTCTGCACCACCAGTGTCCCAGCAAATACACAGACACGCAGATAAGGACAGGTCATGGGTGGGCTACACCCAGAGGAAAAGATGCACAGGACTCCTGGTGACATGGTGTGACATTCCTGGTGACATGGCAATCTGACTGCACCAACTGCCAAGTGTCCCCAGGGTCTGGTGACCTCAGCAGGAGCAGTACTTGGCCACTGATATTTAGGCTTTTGGTTTTTTAAAGAGCTCTCTTCAACACCAGGAAGGGTGGAGTGTTTTGAAGGTGAAATCAGGAGACAGAACCTCACCAGCACTTCCTCAGCCTCCCACCAAAGCTCTTCCCCTTGCATGTCTCCTGTCAGGAGGAAAATCTCAATGGGAAATCTAACTGAGAAAAATCATCACAACTTTACCTTTGAGTCTGCTGAGCTTCAGCCTAGGACTGCACAAGGGAAGAATTTTACAGAATGAATGACCCACAGCACACTTTGCAATCTGTTTTTTTTCATTCACATTAAAGCCAAATTTTGCTTCCCATGGAATTTAAATATTAGTTACATTCCACACTATTCCACTTCAAATTCCTCACCTGGACCCCTGGCTTTGCAAGCACAAACTCTGCAGTGTCTCACTGTAAGTCTCTTGTTAATGTTTTGCAACATACAAGACAAAAAATGGGCTTTCCTTTGTTTTCATATTTAAGATATCAAGCTCTTGGTGTTGCAAAAATAAAGTGTTTGCTTTAAGAGGAACCAGGAGGAAATTTCAAGCAAATTATTTTCCTCCTGTATGGGCACCCAGACCACCAGACCTTCACATCCAACCCAGAGGATGAACAGACAGCAGCCCCTTCTATTTATGTTGCTTTATAAACACTGTTTGCATTTTCAGTTTTTCCCTACACATTCAAGAGAAAAGATTCATAATCAAATGGAAAATTCTCAGATGAGAACAGTAAGAAAAAGTTATTTACTCTAACGGAGAAAGTGTGACTTTCCTGGCTACATTCCTTACTCCTTAATAGAAAGTGTGTGTGACAAACCTCACATGCCTCCAGCTGTGTTTGGTTGGAGCCTCTTGGCTAACAAAACAGGACCTGTTTTTCGGACACTTTGTATTTCAACACACAGAGAATAAACTGCTGTGTCTTTCCACAAGAGAAATCATAGATTTGGCTGGAATCTCAGTTTGTTCACAGCCCCAGAGGATGACCAGCATGCACATCTTATCTCCTAATCACTTCTTTCCACCCTCTCAGGTCATCTGTGCCTCCTCACTATAAACCATTTTTATGGTAATGTTCTGTCTGTGGAAGCATTTAATTGATTTAATAACTCAGTTGTATTATACCCCACAGGTAACTCAGTGAGAGAACTGAAAATTCAGCAGTACTAAAGCCAGATACAGAGACTTAAGTAAAGGTGAAGAGCTCAAAATGTCCTGTGGGCATTACAGCCTCCACATTTGGACAACCCTCCCACAAGTTGGTCTAAATTTCAGTTTTCCGCTAAGCTGGATATACATTTTACTTCAGCCCAGATCGTCCTGTCCCACAGCAGCGGCAAGGGGAAGGTCTGGTCGTGCCATCCCCACTCCTTGTGCCCACCTGCTCGGCCGGGAAGCGGTGCTCCTTGTCCAGCTGCGCTGCCAGCGGCATCAGCTCCTTCTCGGCGAAGTCCCGGACCGTGTCCCGCAGCATCTGGTGCGTCTCGGGCAGCTCCGCGCTCTGGTACACGGTGTGCAGGCGGCGGCACCGCAGGGACAGCGCTGCGGCCGGGACGGGGCTCAGCAGTGCGGGCCGGCGCCTGAGGGACCCCGCGCTCCGCCTGCCCGGGGCACGGGGCACCTTCCCCGGCCCCGGGGCCGCAGTCCGGCTGAAGGGCGGCGCCGTCCCCGCGGCTGAGGGGCCCCCCACCTCAGGCAGGCCCTGAAGGGCACCGGGACACCGCCTCCCACGCAGGCCGCGGCCCACTCCCACCCGTCCCGCGTGCCCCGCAGACCCCCACACCCCGCGAGCAGCCGCGGCGGAGCGAGCTCGCTGCCGGCCCCTCACCCCGGGAGGCTCCGCCGCGGGCCAAGATCGCCGCCATCGCCATCGCTCCGCCTCAGGGACCGCGCGCATGCGCCGCAACAGCACCCCCTGCTGGCGCGGGCCCCGCCCCTCTGCCCCGGCCCCGCCCCCGGCGCGGCAGCGGCCCCGGCAGGGAGGAAGGTCCTTTATTCCTATTGCTGGTGACAAAATCAAGGGTGTACAAATACAGCGTCCCCGGGGCCCGGCCCGACACCCCCGCACCGCAGGACAACCGCAGGGGACAGCATGGAGGAGTCCACGTGCCAGCAGCCCCAAGGCCACGCTGTGAGAGATACATAAATAAGTGTCCTGTGACAGCACTGAGATCCAGGTGGGAAGAGAGAGGGTTTGCTGGTGTTCGTTTTCCCGTTGCTGCAGAGGAAGAGGTGCTGACTCCACCAGGCTGCCTTCCCTTAGCCTTGTCCTCAGCATAAAGGCACGGGGAGATGGCAGCGTTTGAGTCCAAGGGTCTCACCAACAGCCAGCACAAAGGAGTCCCATCCAACAGGAGAGCAGGGCAGAACACTGGGAAACAGCTGAAGAGGTGATGAAACACAGAACTGAGGAGTTGCTACATTTGGACCTTACTGCTTCATCACCACCCTCATTCATTTCTGACTCCTGAACAGTTTCATCATTCTTCCTGAACCCTCAGGTAACTGGAATAAACATCCCCAAGCACCAAAGAGGAGGCTGCTGCTCCTCTGCAGCAAGAGATATTGAAAATCCTCAGGAAAATACACAAAGGAAGACACTTCCTACCAAAAACAGAGGACAAGGACAGCAGTATCCAGTCCATACAATAAGAGATGACCTTCCTTCACAAGGTGCAATATGTATTCCATGCTCAAGTCATGAAAATAGCTCTCCAGGAAACTTGCTGGCATGGATCCAAAGCACTTGCCTCAAAAATGTGAAAAAGGGGTCCTGGTACTAATAGGACAAATACTGGAAAAACCTAACATGAGTTTGTGGGTTTGGTCCCTTTTTTGCTAGAGCAGAACTCAGTATGATCCCAACCGTTTCTTCTTTCCAACTCAGCACACATCCTGCGAGGAGCTGCCTGTACAGACACCTTTTCCCTTGCACAAATTCCAGCTGACTCCCTTGCCTGCAGCACCTGGCTGGAACTGACCATCCACCTGACAAGGATGTGATCCCATTGGAATTTCTTCCTAGCCTGCTAGCATGAGTAGCTTTGACCCATCATTAAAACATCAGAGCACACACTCCAGAAGGAAACTGGTCTGTTAAACCATTTTTACGAAAGACATCATCCCTGCCACAAGAAAAGAGGCTTTATAAAAAGTATCTAAGAGAAAAGGAATTCTAGGGAAGCAACTAAAGTAGCGATGGGAGTTTGGAAATCCCTGACTTTCTGAATTACAATCAACTTTTTCAGTGCTGGGTTACCCTCTTGTAGGGACTTTTTTTTTTTCCTGCAGCATGCATTTTGGGCAAAGACCTTCTGATTTGGCAAAGCAGACAAATTCAGCTACAAACCGTGGGGTGCTACTACTGCCTGCAAGTCTCCCGGTTCTCCTCCAGTTTCCCTTATTGCTGAATAGCTGATACATTCACCGGTGCGAAAGCCACCGCTTCGGTGCAGTTTCCCTGTCCCTGCCGATGGCAAAGGACAGGAGTTATTGCCTTTTCCTGCCGGCAGCGCACACCGGCAGCCGCCAGATGGAGCGCGCTCCCCGTGCGCGCCCCCGCCGCGCCCGCCCGCACTGGCCACGGGCCCGTCCTTCTCTAAGAACCTTCACACAGTGACACAGAAAACAGATGGGCATCATCACACCCGTAAGAGAAGCGAGGGTTGCATCGTATAGGAAGTGTGATAAATGTAACGTTTAAAGGCACCTGGATTTATACTACTTAGAAAATTCAGCTCAATGTGCTAAAGTTTCCCAGGGAATAACAAGCAGGCTCTTCAGGCACTACTTCTGAGCACTGCAGGATGAAAAACACAGTTCCAGGCAGTTCTGCCTCACTTTGTGTAACTCAGAGCAAAGCAAATGCTTCCCACCTCACTGGCCTGCTGAACACATTCACTGCAAGAAGCATCTTGAGCTCCACCTTCCCAGCAGCTTTAACTAATCCCGAAATAACTAAACAAGATTGCCCAAGTGCCTGTGGAGATGCTGGAGGGGATCCATGGTAGCAGAATGGTTCTTCATCTTTCAACCACGCAGACCTTGCCCCTCCACATTCCCAAGACATTTGTTGTGGTTGCTCATGATTAATGCTCCACCCAGAACAGGTCATTTGTTGTGGTTAATCATAATTAAGCATCTTCCCAAGAGCTGGAGATTCTTTCATGGCTGCCACCCCACACACTTTCCCTGCTTACCCTGGTGCCAGCTGATCTTCCATGCTAAAGCTACTTTCACTAATCTGAAGGTAAAGGCAGTGGTTTCCTATTGCTGTCTAGGCATTAATAAGCTCTGGTTTGTGATTCCCACCCCACTCAATCCTGCTGAAACAAACTACACTTACTTAACATAACAGGTAATGAACTGTATCCACCAGAGATAGGCCTCATGTGTCTCAGGAACAAATGGAACTAGTATTAGGAAAGGTCTCTAAACTAGACACAACCTGACTCCCAAGTACAAGAGACCCAACTGACCAGCCCAGTGTGGGGACAGGAAAAGTGCCAGTCTCGAGAGCCAGGAAAACTGGCAGAAGAGGGTTTTGGCAGTTGAAACGTTGCATGGTCAGCACCTGAGCCCCAGCATGGCCACTGGTAACACACAGGTAGGTCTCTTCCCACAGCATGGTGCTATTGCCCATCACCAGAGCCCAAACACAGCTGTGAAACACTCCCTCTGGTCTGGTGGTATCTACCTCAGCAGAACAACTTCCTAAACCATAAATAAGCAGAAGAGTAGGCAGAGCAGTGATGGGAACTCCAATAGTTAAAAAGATAATCATGTACATTCTGACTTTCCAAGGATCCCACTCCGTAACAGTGAGTGAACTGACGTGGGAAGATTTAGTTACTGATACCTCCACTGAAACAAAGCAAATGAGCTGGTGCTGCTCAGAGCACCTCTGACAGATCATTTGGGTTTAGAAGTACAGACTGAAGCCTGGGAAGCTCTGCTTCCTACACATTTTTCAAGTGATTTTCCACATTCTCCCTTTTTCCTCTAAGCCCCACTAAACTGACACTTCCCCTCCACCACAGCCAGGCTGACAATGTGCTGTCCATCTAAAAAGCAACACATTCTGTAGTAAGAGCCAAAATTCCTACACGAAGGAAAGCAGGAGAAATGATATAGTGATATTACCTTCAGCTCTAAGGTTCACCCCTGAGCTCTAAAATGCAACAATTTGATCACAAAAACTCAAACAGAAATGCTATCAGAGTTGTAACGTTTTTCCCTCATATCTCTAGTGAAATCTCTGGCAAAACAGATTAAACTGTTCTCAGGGCCAGTTCAGGCCTCCCAGAGGCAGATGATACATTCCTCCACTGTTTAGAAGCTGAATTAGTCTCTTATTTTATCTGTCCCACTGGAGAATATGGGGATGCACCCTAAAAAGCAATGTCAGCCATGCTACAAACTAATCCACTGGGCACTAAAGAGATGAAGAAGAAGAGATCTGCTCTTTAGGCATCACCAGCTACTTGAAGGGATAAGATTTTCCTGCTAAGAAATAGCTTAACACAAACAATCTGACCTCTTCAAAGAGGGCAGTCACCCAAGAGGTAAAACTGAAGCACTAAAGGTGCAACCTAACAGTAAAGACTAAGAGCAAGAATTGTGCCTCTGCTCCATGACCTAACCAAGGTATCAGAAGGTAGCCAGGAACAGAGAAGGAGATGCAGGATACGGTGAGTGTTGGATAGAGACGTGTTGCAGGGAGATTTCCTTAAGGAGCCTTTGTCTTTGCTTCATGTCCTCGGCCTCATGCCTGGAGAAAAGGTTTGGCAAGAAGCCCTGTTGCACGAGACAGCAACTCCAGTCCACTCCTGCACATCTGGAATGGTTAACGGCAGCACAGCATCCAGCAGACAGAACGATTACTGTCCTCCATTGTAAGCATAGTCGGCCTTGTTGTGCATTATCAGCTTGTTGTCCACAAAGTAAAAGCTGTCTGAGCGTGTCTCGTAGGGGTTTTCTACCATCAGACGGACTGTGAAAGAGAAAGCTCCATTACATCCACAGCCTGCCACAGCCAGGATAAAAAGGGCTCTGCCACTCCACTGCAGTTACCAGGCTGATGCTCTGCCCTACCCGAGGGAGAGGAGCCAACTGCTGCTGAGCACACTTCAAAGGCTCCTGCCCGCCCTTTCTTCCTATTCACAAGACAAATGCTGTTAAAAGCAAACAAAGGGGGATCAAGTAATTTCACTCAAAAGGACCTTAGAAACTGCCAGAGCCATGACTGGAGCATAGCAGAGTCTGTGAGCAGGAGCACTCCCCACATGCTCACAGGTGGGGTACAAACCCCACATGTCCTCCCACACCCAGGCAGGCCTGGGAAGGCCCACATGCTCCTGCTCTATCCACCCCCTGAGGCCAAACATACCCTAGGCAATGTGTATTTGCAGAGATCTTAGTAGGCTCAAACACACACCTCTCAGTTCTGTTCCAAAGAAGGAGGCTCAAGCCCTAACAAGTACTGAAAACAGATGGGTGGCTACCAAAAGAACTCTTTCTTAGGTTTTTGTTCTCTTCTGGGCTATGCTATGAGGCATCAGGCGTGCCAGCCCTGTCACTCTGATCAGTTCCTGCAGCCTGTGACTTAGCACATCTTGTCTTAGGCTTTCATTTTCCAAGGAGGAGGCTTTGCAGCACAAATCTGTAATTCAGACAAGATTACACACTGCTTAAACCAGGAACCTGTATCTGTTCCTGTCGCCTCCATCCCAGTCACAACTTCTTTCACAAGTGGAGAGAGGGAGAAAATGAGCAGATGCACACACACAAACCACTCTGTATGGCAAAGGAGGTACTTACTCAGGTCTTCTGAGAGCTGGGGGAATTCATAAATGTGTTCACATGTGTTCCTGCTACTGGGGATGCAGAAGCCAAAATCAAAGTCAAAGTTCTTCAGCAAACGATCTCTGAAGTAATGCCTCTCAATCATTCGGAAGTTTGACACTGGCTTTTCTCCCACTGTGAATTCCACTCTGCATGAAGAAATTAGGAAAAAACAGCTAAGATTATACTCTCTTCATACTGGGAAGAACAGAGCCTTGGACCAGAGGCTACACAAGAGTGCAACAGATCATTCCAGAAAGAGAGACATCGATATTTGCAGTGTAAGACAGGCTCTGTCTCTGATGCAGTTTTGTTATGAACTGTCAAGTGACACTTTGCAGACACCCCCCTCTCTCCCCTCTCCCCGGGCCTGTACTCACGTTGCACCAACGGTGCGAAGCCGGAGGAACGCTGGGGTGAACTGGTAACGAACAAAGCGACCTGCACTGGCATCCAGCTCACCATTGTCATCCTCCTCCTCCTCGTGCTCTAGAAAACACACCAGCTCAGAGTCACTCTGCTAATGCTGTGCACAGGAAAAGTGATATTGGCCACTGGGTGTATCAGGGCAGGCTGGCTATTGCTTAGGTACTGAATGTAAACATGTTTAATCATTGGCCTGATACTTATACCGGCTCTAAATAAAAAACTAAGAGGTTTGCCATGACAGTTGGCATTTGGTGGCTTCAGAGCTGATCTCACAGGATATACACTACCACATGAAAGCACGTGAAACCAACTCTGTACCATAACAAGCCAAAAAAGGAGATTTGCAGCTGTTAGGACTCCCCCATTTCACAATAATCACTTCAGATTTTTATGACAAGTTTCTCAGCAGAGATAAATACAGTCCTGTACTTAAAGGAGAGGAATTTAGTCACCAGGATATATCAAAGGACCTTTCTGCTTGGTTTGCATGGGTCCTGCATTGCAACTTCCCAGCTCGCTGAGTCTCTACCCTCCCTGCAACGTGAGCATCATGTACCTGAAGCAGATGGCTTTGCAATTTCAAACAGCACTGTTCCAGTTTCAAGGTCCCGGATCTTAAACCTGGTGAAGTCAATGTTGTAAATGTTGTCCTCAGGTTTGCATAAATAATCTAGAAGAGAGGTAAAACATAAAGTAACATTTCAAAATTCCTTTGGTAAGTGGTCAGAGGTGTGTCCTTTTCTGCTGCCCCCAGCCCGTTAAGACTCGTATGGCTCATTGTTTTGCAGCAGCTTCATGAAAGCAGGACAAAGTTAAGGACAGAAGAAACAAAGGCCCGGTAGGTGCCAGGTAGCGGAGCAAGAAAGGGAAGGGATCAGGGCATAAAAGCAGACACCAGCATCCCAGAGCAAAACAAAAACAAAGAAAAGAAACCCCATAAAAAAAAACCCCAAACACCCCAAACTTTCTGAAGTTGCAGGGGAGCTGCCGGCGGGCGCTGCTGTGGCCACCGCCGCCCGAACGCTCGCAGCCCCCGCCCCGCAGGCCCGGCCCGGCCCGGAGCCCCCTCAGGCGGGACCCGGCCCGGAGCCGCCTCAGCCCCGGAGCCCCCCTAGCCCCGGAGCCCCCCCCAGCTCCGGAGACCCCCCCCAGCCCCGGAGCCCCCCCTCCAGCCCCGGAGGCCCCCCCCCAGCCGGGGTTCGTCCCGGAGTCCCCTCAGCCCCGGCGCCCCCTCAGCGGGGCCGGCCCGCACTCACTCTCCGTCACCCGGCACAGCCCCAGGACGTGCTCGGGCCGGACGGTCTCCAGCGCCAACAACTCGGCCTCGGTCCAGGGCGGGCGCGGCGCCGTGTCGCCCGATCCGCGGCGGCCCCGCAGGCGGCTCAGCGGCCCTGTGGGTCCCGGCGGCGGCTTCTTGTCCGGCCCCGCCGCCGCCGCCGCCGCCCGCGCCCTGGAGCCGCTCATGGCCGCCGCCAAGATGGCCGCCGCCCGCCTCGGTAGCTATGGGAGCGCGCGGGGCGGGGCCGCTGCCTGGCAACGGCGCGGCCGAGGGAGCGGGGCCGGCCCGAGCGGGACACAAACCCCTCACGGGCACTCCCTGAGCCCAGCCCGAACGGAACCCAAACACCCCTCACGGGTACCCCCCGGCGCGGCGGGACAGCCCGCGTGGGGAAAGGGTTACCTGAGGGGGAAAAAAAACCCACAAGAAACAAACAAACCCAGCCCCCCTACCGCTGCCCCGCTCCCGTCCGGCGAGCCGGGCATCACCTCTCTCTGGCATCACCCCCCGGGCATCTCCCCCGTGACGGACGCACGGCCGGTGGTCACAGAGCGCGGGTGTCCCCCCAGAGCCCGGGTCTGGTTACGGCACGGGCAGTTTGGGGCACTTTTCGGGGAGCAGCGGCGAGGGGATGCCGTGCAGGGACTCCGCAGCTCTGCCCGGGGCTGGGGACACCCACCCGCTGTCCCTCGGCAGGGGGGCAGCGACAGCTCTACGTGCCCCAGGAAGGTGTCCTGGCCCAGCCACTGTCCCGGCTGTGCCACTGCCACCTCACACCGGCGGCGACAGTGGCAGACGAGTGTCCTGAGCCCGATGGGAGGGACTGGGGAGGTCCCACTCGGAGGGACTCACAGGAGCATCACACAGAGGAAAGGATGTAATTTTTGCCAAAGAAGGGCAGCCCACCAGCCCGCAGCAGGCACACAAGAGCTGCTAAAAGTCACCTCCAGCCCTCTGGGGAACTGGGGCACGAACAAGAAACGTCTGCACCCTCTTTTCGGTCTCCAGCCAACACGGAACACGCTCAGGATGACCAGAAGCATATTTAGAGCAGTGGTTAGTGACGTTTGCCGCTGCCTGTGAGCAGCACACACCCGCTACCGCCAACAGAGAGCGGGTTCACAAAAGCCTGCCCAGGCCAACGCTCCAAACCCCGCTCACTGCACGGGGCTGGTCCCTCCATCCTGCGCCATGGGAAGGACACACCCAGGCTGGCTGGAGGAGCAGCTGCTCTGCTCGGGGCCTCTTGTCCCCAACCCAGGCACCTGCAGCACGGAGATGCTGCTCTCTCTGCTGCAGCCGCAGCCCCTCCTGCCCACTCCTGACGTGGCTTCACTCCAGCAGCCTGCAAAGCCCCAGAAGGCCGATAACATCTCTGGTGCTCCTGATGTGAGCAGGAAGCAACAAGCTCTGCATCCGCACTTCTAACAGGATGTTATACCATTCAGCTTGCGTTTAATCGCCCAAAACGACTGGCAAGAGAACAGCAGAGCTGTGCCGGAGGCAGGGGGAGGCTCTGATGGGACAGCAGTGATGGGATCTCGCACTGCCCTCAGCCAGCCCTGACCTCCCTCACAGGGGTGTAACCTGGAGGCGGCTCCTTTGCCCCCACCACCAGAAAAGAGGGACCATCTCATCCAAGTGACAATATAATTTTGTTTATTTTCCTTTAGCACACTGCTGGTTAAACTGCCAGACAGTAGATTTCAGAACATTCCCTCAACCAAACATCCAGGGGAAATTAAAAAATAAAACTGCTACCGTGTACCAAAAATAAAATAACCCACCCCCACACCTGTCTTTTCCCCCAAACTAGTCCCTGCAAAGCTGATGCAATCAGAAATATGTATCTGTGCTTTTCACCCAGGGCCCAAGCTCGCTGCAAAACAAACTAAAAAATTGTCACTGCAAGTTGTTGTAACACAAAGCAATGAACAGTAAAATAAAAAATCCTCCTTAAAAACCCTTCGTACTGGTGACACAAACAGGTGGGGATCTCTCCTCACTGCTTTAGCCTTTACAGATAACTTAGACCTGCAGCTGTAAGTAGTTTGTGATGTTTCCTTGATGCCAAGGGTATGGGTTACTTTCACACATCCCCAGCCAGGCACTATGTGGAGTAGTGAGACCATCTGCCAATGCTAAAGCTGCTACATTGGTGGGACCCAACCACCACTGTCACCTCTGACAGTCCTGGCTCCTGCCTCCTGCCTTGAGCACAAATCCTGCCTCTGCTCTCACAGGCTCCAGGGCTGCTTTACCAACCCAGCTGCTTCTGAGAAAAAGCTCTGAACACACGAAGCCCCTGAGGAAACCACAAAACATTCAAGCCCACACTTGCCAGCAAGTTTCCAGCCACTGCTTTGCTTCAGCACCCCAGCACAGGAGCTGCCATGGTGTGAGAGCAGCCATGGCAGCACAGGAAAACACATCCCCCTTACATGTGACTGGGAACTACTCCAGGGCAGAGATCCTGCATTTCCTCGATTCACACTCTCCCCAGTTAAAAACTGGTTCAAGCTGTACTTTGCCCCTTGTCTTCAATTCTCCATCACATAAACTCTTTAGCAGAGACCTCTGATGTTTGCAAAAGATTATTCATATTTTCTAATCAGCCAGCACCATTCCTAGGAGGGAAGAAAGCATGTTTTGTTGATATTTTTTTCCTTTTTTTTTTTTTTCTTAAATAAAGCACTCTTTGGGAAAGAAAAAAATCAAAACCTATCAATAACCTGCAGTAACATCCCACTAATCAGACTGGGGACAGCATCGTCACATCCCTCCCCCTCCCTCATCTTCCCCTCAATCTCCAAAAATAGTATTTAATATACAGCAATAAACTCTGAGCAAGCCAGAGTCCCGGAAGACATGGACCTGCTTTCACCTCTCCCATCCAGCCCAGCACCTTTCAATGCTACTACACTCCTGGGACAAATCCTTTGGATCCGAGATGAGTGCACGTGCCCCAGACCCGCTGGGCAGCGCAAAGCAGAGGAGCAGCACAGGAGGCCCATCCGTGGGGTCGCATTTCTGAGCCCTCCCAGCTCCAGCCTGGTGTGTTTGTGCTGTTGACAACACTTGTGTGAGCCTATGTGGGACCAGCCAGTGAGGACAGACTGGTGGAACCAGGCCGACAGTAAAACAGCATCCTTGAATTGTATTAGGCTTTGGCATTTGTAGTGGAGATGCAGAAGTGCCAGTAGGTAAATTAGCTCAGTGCTGGCCCAGTTCCCATTTCCCTTGGATTCTCAGCAAGGGTATTTCCCTCCCCGCCATAAGTGCCAGAAGCAGACGGATCTCTCCCACATTTGAGCACCAAACAGAGCCTGAAACATTTGGTACCTTGCAGCTGCTCAGTATCTGTCTCACATCAAGGGCTGAAGCTGCTCTGATGCTCCTCTCCCACCTCCTGCTGTTTTCCATCAGCAACAGGCCTGCTCAGCCCAGAGGTCTCATATCCAGACACTTCCCTGGCTGTTGCCATCCCATTTCAACTTAAGGAAGGCCAAGGGACAAAGCACAGGTCCTTGCCCTCTGTTCAGACCTGAACAGCACAGGGAAAGCCCTCAGCAAGTAAATTTGGGGTGCAGGACCCCCCAAACCCCACTCTGCACCCAGAAGCTGTAAGCACCAGGACCCAGCCATGACTCACTCAGCTCTGAACTGCACAGACACACAGGCACCAGACTGTCTGGAAGTTCTCCATCCTGCCTTCAGGAGATTTCGGGGGGAGACCAGACCTGAAGGAGCTCTTCCAGTTCTTCTATCCCCTGTTTGGCTTTTCTTCCATTGACCTCAGGGCTGGAAACACAGATATTTGCTCACAGTTCTCTGCTTCAGCTGTGACCTCCAGAGCTGGTATCAGGGACAGGGAGACAGCCCCCATCTGGTCTCAAGGGCAGGGAAAGCCTGGCCCTTGGGGGAAAAGAAAAAACTCAGAAGCTCCTAAAAAAAAGAAGCTCCTTCAAATAGACTTTTATTCAAAGCCTGAGACAAAGGCACCAAAAAGAGAAGGGAATTCATTTGGCTTTCTGCTCACTGCCACCTGGGACACTCAAAAGGGTCAGAGATGTTTAGTTACACACACAGAAGGGGAAAAGGGCCTGGCTTAAAGGAGGGGCTGATGGAACAATTAAAATAGGCTTTGAAACCTCTATGCTGAAACTGGATCCAGGCCTGAAACATGATCAAGGGTGTCATTTTCCCTTTATTAAGTGGAAGCTTTATTAAAATTGCTTTATCTGCCCCTCTCTGCACAACATGAATCAAGCCAGGTCTGCCCTGACCCAGCTCCCCACAGTGCTGTGCTCTGTGCCTGCTGGTGGTGGGAGGAATCAGCACAAACAGGCCTGTCTCTAACCTGCCTCAGCTAAACTGTGTCTCAGACATTCCCTCAAACACACCCACTCTGCAAAGCTACAGCCAGCCCAAACTTCTTTCCCTGCTCAGGACCCATTTATCTGGCTTGCAGATACTGGACAGGAGATGTCAAGGGGAGCCAGAGCACACCATTCCCAGCAAGGTGCTGACTGGCCACCCCCTTCCATGCTCTGTCCTCCCCCACACTTTGTTTGAAGGCTCCTGCAAGCCAAACCTGTCAGGAGGGGATGGATCAACAAGGAAACTGCTCATAGCACCTTAACAGGGTCAGGAACCACCCAAACACCAGCTTTGTTGCAACAGAGATGCATAAAACCAGAGTCAAAACAACTAAATTGAAGCCATGAACTATTCCCCCTCCCTATTCTTATTCAAACAAGACAACTTCATTTGAACTGAGCAACTGGAACACAACATCACACTGCACAGCTCTGCCTGGGGGCAGCTGATGGCACCAAATGGGTGCCCTGGCTGCCAGGAGAGCCAGGATAAACTACTGTTAAAGGCTTGGCCCTGACTTCTGCACATTCAAATCCACACCCCTCTTCCCATTCTAGGCAAGGTGCAGGGATTACTGTGTGAGCCACAGGAAGCCAAGTGATCCTTGCTTCAAGGATGCTCAAATAAAATGCAGCCTAAAAGGCCTGCAGGAGAGCAGCTCCTTAGGTAGACGCCTCTTTTCAACCCTGGGTTCTTTGCTTAACAAATCAGCACAGCTCATGCTTCTCAAAACTGATAAAGATCTAAATGTCTCTGTGCTCCAGTTAAAGCAATTCCAAAAACTGGAGAATCCCTGCAGGCACTGTCACCCAACAAAACAGAGCTCATACTTTATGAGTTCTATAACTATTAGGATTTTAACAGCAGCTGGAAGATGAAGCAGACAACTTCAAGCTTACCACCTTTTCATCCTAAGGTTTGTTCTTCACAAACTGCTCTCTCTAAAGCCTGTCTTCTCCTCTAACTGGGGCAGGCACTCTTGCTTCTCCCAAACTGGCTGGTACAACTTATGGAGAGGAAATTAAGATCTGGCTTTCTTTTCAACTCACAGACACAGAATTAGGGTCAGGCCTATAGCAGTGATGTGTGTGATCAGAACAGGTTCAGTGGCACTGCTGCAGAGAGCAGCACTTTGTCACCTCCCCCAGCTCCCACCCTGGAGCCCCTGAGCTGACAGCTCCTGTCACAGCGTGAGGGTGAGGAGGAAGCGAAGGCTTCCACTGCCTGGGCCCAGAGAACAGAAAAGGCTGCTCCTCCACGTCCCCTTCCAGAAACTGCATAACTCTGCTGACCCTGCTCAGCTCAGGAAAGGCTGAGCTGCTGCAGGGGATCAAACCCAGGACAAACTGCCAGGGCAATGCAGGCCCAGAGAAGCAGAGCAGCAGGGAGGTCACTGCTCAGTGCCACAGCTCCGGGGAAAGACAGAACACTGCTGAGGACAACAGAGAGAGTGTGAGGTAAAGTGTTCTGTGAGCCCAGAGCTCAGCAGCACTGAACTGACCCACATGGACCTGGGACAGATCCTGCTCCAGCACCGACCACCTCCCTCCTGCAGCCAGAAAGGCTCACCATGCTGGAGGCCAAGGCCATGGGAAGGCAGTCCCTCAGGCCAGAGCTCTGGATCAGCAGGTGCAGCAGCGGCTTTCGCTCTGCTCAGCTCTGTCAGGCAGGCACAGGCTCTGCATGTGGAAACAAAGGCCTCTTGCAGAAATATCCCTGGGGAAAGCAGGTGACCTTTTCTCCAGTGTTCTGCTCACTTTCAGATCTCTGGATGGCAACAAACCACCTTGCTCTCCAGGACTGAAAGGCTGGACATCTGCCCCTTTGCTACACTGCTGGGATACGCAAAAGGCCAAGCTCACTGTAAACACTGACCAGCTCCACTTCCCACTGCTGCAGGCAGGCCTGGTGCCTGCACAGGGAATGAGAGCTCACAGGCAGCACCCACAAGGTTGCTCTGCTCTGTCCCACAGCACAGGTTGTTGAGTCTTGGAGAAGGGAGTTAACCCCTAGGAAGGTCCAGGAACAAGTCCTGAGCCTCCTCTCCAGGTCACCTGATCCTCAGCTTCTTCCAAAGGAGAGGTCACTCGCTAGAAAGGGCAGAACAAGGAACTGGGCTTAAAATAAAACCTTCAAAAATAAAAGGATATTAAAGGAAACAAAAGCCATAATTAATAATCAATACAGAAAACAAGTGCATCTGATCAGACGCCAACAACGTCAGCCTCTCTCAGGCTACAGCAGAATCCCTCTGCGATGGGAAAAACATTGCAACTGCCAAACTAGGAAAGTCTCTCCCAACTGGTGCAGCAAATCAGGCCAATAAATCCCTCTGCTCCTGGCGCAGCTCGCAGTCCTCGGAGGGGACCATCCCTGTGGAGGCCGAGCGGAGAGCTGGAGTCGTGGGATCCTCAGGCAGGCGAGTACCACCCCTCGTGCTGCACATCCAGGAAGATGCTGAGCCAGGCTCTGTCCTCCGTAGCCATCTGACACCCAACAGCACCACAACACTTCCACACTCCTGGACATGTACCCAGGCCTTGCTTTAAGAGCTGCTTCCCTGATTAAGGAACCGTATTCCACCCAGTAAAGGCAGAGATCTTGCAGCACATTGCTATCCCTCAGTGTGGGAAGCGGCCCAGGACGGGTAACATCAGCTTTCAACAGCCCAATACACAGCCAGCCAGGACTCAGGTCACTCTTGGATGCCCCAGGGAGAATCAGAGGCTGCACATGGTGCGAAGGGGAAGGCAAGGGCCTTGCTGCTTGCTGGCAGGGGAAAGGTAAGCTCCCTCTTACCTGGACCTGCTATTCATTGCTATTCATTCCAAATGAATCATCTTTTTTTTTTCCTTAAATTATGAACAATATGGAGAAATTGAAAGCAACCGTGTTTGGTCCAACTCCTTCCCTCCCAGCCCCCGGGCTGATGCACTGTGGGGCTTCCTCTCACAACCGGCAGAGGCAGAAGAGGGTAGGAATGAAGACACCAAAGGCCACCAGTATAGGAAACATGAGGCTGCTGTTGTCCGAGGCATAGGGGTTTGGTGTGCGTGGGCCTGACTGAACCCGGTTCTTATTCGCCTGTTTTTTGACACTGGAGCCATCGTCATATTCATCTTCATCATCATCTTCCTCTTTTTTCTCCAGACCAGGGTGTGGCTGCAGCTTTGGGACATCTGTTGGACAAGACAAAAGGTTGCAAGGAGGCAGGATGTAAAATGGGACATCACTCGAGACACTCCCTTCCTTCCCCTCTCCCTCACCCAACCCAGGCAAGAGGGCACCTGACAGCACATTGAAACCACAACCAGAACACCCCCAAAGACAGGAACATCCTCCCTCCCACACACTATTGCTTTCCTCCATGAGGTAAGAGCATCCAAGGATCCAGTCTGCAAAAACACTGCACTCTTCTATCCCCTCTATGTGTCACATGGAGAAGTTAATGCACAAAAGCACACTTAGAGCACACAGACACTGCAGCTGCTCAGTGAGATCCAGGCAGGACCAGCAGAGAGAGGTGCAAACAGGAATGGGAACAACCCTTTCCATGAATGGTCCTACCCCTCATCACTGCACCCCACAACCCCAGAGCTATCAGAGCAGCATGGCCCTACCCCACTCAAATCCAGCCCTCTGAGCCTGCAGGTCCCACACACAGCAAAGTGCCATCTGGCCACAAGGTTCTCGCCAAATCTTCAGCAGCCTTTGGCAATCCCTGACCAACAGTAAAGCAAACTGATGGTTTGATTAGATTGGTCCTCAACCCACCCTGTTCAGGAGCTAAAGGGGCTTCAACTCCAGCACACTTGCAAAGAGAGGGAAGGAGGAACAAGAACTTTCCTAGCACTCCCCACTGCTATTCAGAGGAACTGATACTGAAGAAAACTCTGCCTTGTCCTCAAGCAAAGAAGGTGAAACAAAGCTCCAGGTAAGAAACACTTAACTACTACCTAAAAGAACTCTGTAAATTACTTGTCTGCAGAGCTGCTGCTGCCATCCAAGGCCAGAGGGAATTTATCTGTAGCTATAAGCTGAGACTGACCAGACATGTTCCCTTCTCCTCTCCCTCATATACAGGAAGTTCCAAAACAAACTGATTTTTCTCCTTCCAAAATGACACAATGTGTGACTTGGAGGAGAACGAGGACATTACACACCTACTTCACTCTGCAACTGCACTCTGTGGGAACTCACTGAGAGAGAAACAATTTTGGCAGATGTGGGTCAGCAAGAGCTATGATCTCATAGTCTGAGAAGCAACAGGCTGCTCTCCAAGGGGGAAGAGCCTTCTGGTTCAGAAACTGTGCTTACCTTCCACTGTTCCTTGCAGGATGTACAGGGCACAGATTTTTGGATTGTCATAGTAGCCCTGGAAAAAGCAAAGTCAGTCAGTGCTGCAGCTCTGAGGCAAGAAATGGTCTCCCCACCCACTATTCCCCCTCCTCCAGCACAGAGCTGCACCACAGAGCTGGGGAAAAAGGGAGAAGGGAAGATGAGGGCTCTGCCCTGAAAGGCTTATTACCTTTACAAACTCAATGTGGAGCTTCCCTGTGAATGTGGAAACCTCCCCGTGGACACTCAGTTTCCCCTTTTTGATGCTCATGGGAATGATCTCATCGTGAGCTGTGCTGTGTCCAACTCTGTCAAAAATGTCCAAGTCTTTCACCACCACGTGGCCGTTCAAGCGAACATCAAATACCTTCGGGGTGAAAGAAATGACAGAGAGTCAGAATAGATTCAGGCACGTGACAGTTGAAATGGGAACAGAACAGGAAAGGTCTCTTGTTATGCACCCAGGACCTGAGAGCTTTGTAA
>JAWWLZ010000038.1:3272512-3303135 GCA_035041345.1 Poliocrania exsul
CAGGCACGTGACAGTTGAAATGGGAACAGAACAGGAAAGGTCTCTTGTTATGCACCCAGGACCTGAGAGCTTTGTAATATGCACTGCCCCACTCCCTTGGGAAGGATGCAGAGCCCAAAGCAGTCAGGTCAAGACACTGAAGCATTAACATTACTTTGAAATACCCTGAAACCTGCCTCCCCCTTCTCAAATACCCCCTATATTTGCTGCTCTGAACTGAGGACAGAACAATTTTAATCAGGTTTATTCATAATTTTCTTTCACAACTTTCTTTCCACCTCCAGTCTGAGGACTTCTCCCACCACTCCAGGGTGGCTGTGCCACACCACACCCTGGGGAGTGAAGCCATTTCTAACTAACAGCCTGCAGCAGAACAGAGAAGAGGAAACAAGCTGGTGAAGAACACAGGATTTGAAGGAGATAAAATGTTTAACTGCTAACCACATCTGTGAATTCAGAGTGAAAGTCCTCCTCAGGGCTGTAATGACTCAAACTTCACTCAGCACCTGGGGAATCCCAGCAGAACCACATCAAGGAAGAGGAACCAAAGATGCCTCAGCCCTTCAGTTTAATCTGAGGCTGCTTTTTGCATCCGTTCTGTGAGCCAGCCCCACCAGTTCTGTTCCCTGAAATACCTCTCTGGCAGGAAGGCAGCACAGTGCTTAAGGAGATCAGCTCTAAAGAAGCTGATGGAGTCAGGGGAAAGACAGACTATTACACAAACCACTCCTACTCCAATTTATCACAAGGCGCTGAGCTCTTTGTGCCTCTGTTTCCACCTTTGTACATGAGGTATTTCAAAAGTGGACATGGGCAATAAGGAAGGTAAATTTAATTCTGTGCTTTCAGAAATCAGACTGAACCAGTACCAAGTCTTACTTCACTCATAAAAATTGGTTTGAGTAGGTTATTTAACCCAGATCACCTCCCTGCTTCAATCTGTGCAATACTTCCTCCAACACAACCATGCTGTCAGGTCAGGAACAAGTGTTCAGGAAAAAGGTAAAAAACCTCAATGCCAGCAGAGCCCAAACAGGTCATAAAACTCTATTGCTAGTTATGTTTAGTTGAATGTGGTTTCTTGAATACTTCAAAATGCAGTTTTTCAGTCTGACTGTACAGCTGGAATTTGGGAAAGAGCTCTGAAATTTCAGAAAGGTCTAGAAACCAAGTTAGCCATTAGTGCCTTACTTCACTCCTTCCTCCAGCATGCAAAGTGTCAGAGGCAACCAGAGCACACACAGCCTTAGCCAGGAACTCACACCAGACACACAAGCAGCTGTTGCTTACCTTCTGTTGAGACTGTGCAAAATAGACCTCTGCAAACTTCAACACCAGCACATAGTCACCCTCTTCTTTGATGGGAACTTCATAGCCAAAGGTCTCCTCATTGTAACGCTCGGTCTGGTACAGAATTTGGTCTTCTGCGTTGGACCGCAAGATTGGCAGCTTCATTCCATAGTCAGAAGCTGAGTTTCAAGCACAAGAGAGGGAGAGGAAGGGTTAATTTCTGAGGCATGTGGAAGAAACACTTCAGATACTCTGGAAGTGCTGAAGTCAAGTGGCACTCACTCCCAGTCAGACCTGTCTCCCCTCCTCGCTCTGCTGGGCCAGAGGCAGCCAAAGCCCCAGCACTGGGTCCTGCAGGAAACCAGGTCTGGGCCTGCTGCAGTCCAGACACAGTAAACTCACTTGCAGCATTTCAGAAAGAAGAGCCTGTTCAGTGTACAAAGCCCAAGGACTTGGCCATTGGCTCTTGTTCCTAAAAGGAAAAACACCTAGAATATTTTTATGGTATTTTCAAATTTCAAACTCTGAGTACAAAACAAAAACAATGGGCACAGGACTGACTTGACTCATTGATACAACAGATTTGAAGGTAGCAGTTGATGGCACCAGGTTTCACAGACTCATCCCCCTCAAGTGAAAACCAAGGGGATGGCAGAAGTGTGAGAAACATGAGGCATCCTACAATGCCCTTTCTTCTCATCACAGCCCCGCAATACCCGTCAGTCTGGAGAGAGGAAGAAGGAAGCAGGATACACAAGGGTTTCAAAAGCACCAACAGCTCCATCAGCTGCTGTTCTCAGAGCCACCCAGCTTAAATGGGTGCTGCCTGCAGGCATCTGAACAGCCCCCTGGGAAAGGCCCAAACAACATTCCCAAACAGGACAGTAACTGACAAAATAACAGAAATCATAAAATTTGCCTCTTCTCAGTCATTGTTTCACCACCTCTAGAGCAGCCCCCAAAAGACTGTAACTCAGCTTGGCATTTCATTGCGTCAGGGTTACTGTACAAATGCAAACTGACTCAATGCCTCCAGAGCTGAGAATCAAATGACTCCCCAGCGAAGCAGGGGCGGGAGGGAAGGCTGCGGACACCATCTGCCCATTGGCACTTCAGGCAGGAGAAGCTGATCCAGACAAAGTTCTCTGCTGACACTTACCACTTCCACCCCCATTTCCATGGCTACAGACACTGCATTGGCCAAGACAAAGCAAGAACTACTAACCCAGAGCATGTTGCCAAAGACAGAGCCAATGCAAACGAGTGAGAGGAAATTAATGCCAGTTCTTAGTCTCCTGTTTCACACAGGGCTGCTCAGGCAATCCTCCACTCCTCTCTACCACTCAGACCTGGGCACAAGCACTGAACACTCTAATCACCAGAAACACAGAGGGTGAAAAGTTTAACCTGTCCTCCCACACAGGTATTTCTGGCCAGCTACAGATTACAGTGATAGCAAACCAAGGACTCCACAGAAGTCAGTTTCTATTAGAGGAAAGCCAGCACAGGAAGAAAGTCCTTTAATAGCCAAGAAGGTAACTGGAGAGGAAGACCTGTCACCTGAGTGTCAGAGCTGTGCTGACAGCGCTGGGGAGGTGAGCTGGGGTTTGCAGCACGCTGGGTGCTCACCGGGAGCGAGCAGTACCCATCAAGCTGTAACTGAACTATGCCTGGCACCTGCCTAGTTCTGTAATTGCCCTCAGCACATTCAGTCCTTCAGGGCACAGCAGCTGAACTGGGGCTTGAAAAAAAAGGTTTTAATTTGCCCAGGGGCAGGACAGCCCAGAATTATTGTCCCTAGGTCACTTCCTCCCAGTCAGCCATATATTTCTGCTGTAGCCATTACATGCCTATCAACAGAGAGGAACCCGCAGTAAATGAACAATGGTGCAATAAAAAGGCATTGAGGGAAATGCAGCTGAGAGCTCAAAGGGGTAAAGTCTCCACTGTGCCTGGCACCACTGGCTAAGCAGAATTACTGCAACAGCCTGCTGTGCAGAGCAGACACCACAGGCTTCCCCCAAAGGAAGAGCATGTCACAATGTGCTTGAGAAAGAGCCTTTTTTCTCCTCAACTCAAAAATAAATTATTCAAGTCCATAAGGACATTCAAGTCACACATGTGAGAGGCCCATGAAGTGAAGCTGACCTACAGCAGTGAGGGCACCTTGTGCAACTGGGCCTCAGCTGCCATGGGTGTGAAAAACAAACCATATTAGAATTTAAATGTAACCTCCTCTGTATCCACTGTGCCCAAAAAGCTCTCCCTTTGGGTAGCACCCATGCAGGGTAAGCAATGGCAGTTCCAGACGTACAGCACAGGAAAATCCTCACCATCCCACACAGAAACAGCAAAGGTTAGACTCAAAAGTCAACAGATAGCTCATCTTCTCCACACCCCCTCACTCATCTGGAAATGTCTGCAGAGCAGCTCAGCACAGCTAACTTTTTAATACATCTATGAATCAACTAGGTTTGGTGCACCGATTATCAGAAACGTGCACAATTCATACAACTGGAGTGGCTTCACAGGAAGTAATAAAAGGTAACCCAAGTGCAATATTAGCTCTACATCCGATCCTGACTGGTAGAGAGAAGACTTTACTGATCAGTAGTTAGAGCAGCTGATGACATCCCATCTGCCTCTACTTCTGGTTGTGTCCCTGCCCTTGAACACGCTGCCAGGACTGGGGCACGGAGCAGCCCAGCCCGGGGCCCAGGCGAGCTCAGGACCAGCACCGCGAGCGATCCGGATGCGGCTCGAAGGGCAGGCACGGCGTGTCCTCCTCACTGCCAGGAGCGCGCTGCGGGCTGGCAGACCCTGCTGTGGAACCGGGGATCTTCACGGGAAAACGGGAGAAAAACGGATCCCACTGGCCAGGTTGGCAGCCCGAGCGCTCCCGCCGCCTTTCCAGCCCAAATCCCGCTCCAAGCCCGCGCGGAGCCACTTCCCCCGGCATTACACAAGCCGCAGCCCGAGACCGGGACAAGATCCCGCAGGGCTCGTCCCGCAGGGCTCATCCCGCCGCCCGCGGGGACGGGCGCTGCGGCCCGGCTGGGCTCGGGGACAGGACGGGGGTGGTCGCGGCCCCGCGGGGACAGTGCGGGGATGCCCAGGGGCACTCGCCATCCCCGGGGCAGCTGCGGGGACACCCCCCGGCCCCCCGCCGGCCGGCAGCACACGGGTCCCGCACCCCGCCGGCACTGTGGGGCCTCAGGGTGCGGGCGGAGCGGGACCCGCAGGGAGCCCCCCGGCCATCTCCGCCCCCGGCGCGTCCCCCCGCGCTCACCTCGGCCCACGCGGCCCTCGAGCGGGTCCTTGCGGAAGTGGATGCCGTTCACGTCCACGTGGGCATCACCGCCCGCGTTGACGGCCCAGACGACGCTGTCGGCGATGCCGGCGGCCGCGCCCCGCAGCAGCAGCGCGGGCAGCAGCGGCAGCAGCAGCGGCAGCACCGGCGGCACCGGCGCCCCGCGCGCCCCGGCGCCCACCATGTCGCGCTCCCGGCGCCGCGCCCGCCCCTTCCTGCCGCCGACAGGGGGCGGCCTGCCCCGCTGCCGGGGCGGGGCGCGCGCCGGCCAATCCGCGCGCAGCTACGCGAATATTTAATGGAGCCCGCCCGCCATTGGGCGGCCGCCGTGCTAGATTTGCATATTCATGAGGCGACGGGCCAATGGGAGGCGGCGCGGGGCCGGCGGCGGGAGCGGGTCCCGCGGGCCGGGGGCGCAGGGAGGGCGCGGGGCTGGGAACCGGCTCCGAGAAAAGGGAAGGGAAGGAGCGGCGGCCGCGGGTCCCCAGCGGTGTCCGCAGCGGGGACAGCCCGGCGAGCTGCCCTGAGTGCCGGCCGCCAGCGCAGAGCCCGCCCCTCCGCACCGCCAATCGCGGGGCTCCAGCGCGGCGGAGCGCGGGGCACGGTGGGGCGGCGGCGGGAAGCGCGGCCGGCGGGTTGCCGCGGCAACGGGAGGCGCGGCGGCAGCGGGGACCGGAGCGGCCGAGAGAGCTCGGGGAAGGGGCTGCGAGCGGGGCGGGGGCAGCGGGGGCGGCTCCGTGCCCGCCCCGCTCTAAACAGCAGCCCCCGGGGCTGGTTCGCTGGTTCCCCCGCCCGGCCCTGCCGTGGAGGATGGGAGAAGGAGCTGCCGCTCGCCCGGTAAGGAGCGAGGCGGCCGGTGGCGTGAAAGCACCTTGGAGCGCAGTGACCTGCGTGAGAAGCACGGAGGGGGAAGGTGGGGAGGGCACCGTGACACGGCCCGCGGGCTGCTCCCGGCGGGGGGTTTTACAGCACAGTGTTACATCCTGCGGTTTCTTCTGGAGGACCTTGGCAAGGTCTTGGGAGGGCTGGAGTGAGACATTCCAGATGCAGGTGGAAGGAAACTCACTCCCTACACGACAGGGAAGCAAATAACCTGGTGTTTGCCTCTGTTTGCCCTTTTCTGTCTGATCGCGGTGCTCCTCAGGCGTCAGACACCGGCCAGGCCTCGGGGCTGTGCTCCAGGCACCAGCTGCATTAGCAGTGCCTGCTCCTAAGCCCCAGTGATGTTTTATTAATTTAAATCTGCCACAAAGCATTTACTTCTAGAAATAAAGACTTAGTGCTGCAGATTGAGAATTAAACGGGTTCGATGCTTTTGCAATGCACTTGGGGGCCTCTTAACCAGCCACAGCCTTGGAGAAGTGAACTGTTTGGGGGTGGAGGTGTAACCACCCACCCCTGCTCCCCAGCCGGCTCTGCCCAGGGCAGGGTGTGCCCCAAAGTACGTTCCTGCTGCTGTCACATCGGTTGTTGGGCTTGTCATATAATTGGACCAGGGCAGACGTGGCACTGCTGTGCTCCTGTGCCAGCACTGCAGCCAGGAAGGGGTTCCTGAAACCACAAGGTGCCTTAGGAAACCACATCCAGAAAAGCAGCATGAAATGCGCACGCTTAGCACCTCTCCAGAACCAGCCGCCTCACGCTGGTTCCTGGCAAATCATCTCAGTGTTACAGACCCCAGCCCTGGCAGCATCTGATAAAATCCAGGCTAATCTGCCATGTTCCTGCTGTGTTTGTGACCTGTTGGGTGTCCCCCAAGTTCTGTTACCAAAGGAGTGCAAGCAGCCGTGGCCAGGACAATGCTGTCCAGTTGGCGAGGCTGAGGGAGGGCTCATTAGAGCTCATTTGTACTGATTGCAGGCGATCCTCTCTAATCTCTCAGTTTAAACTGTGATGTGCTCAGGTCAGGAGCACAGTTTCAAAGCACATAAACACTTTGTGTGTCACCAGATGATTGCCACGATGTATAAAAGTGAGGTGGGAAGAGGGATAGAGTAAATCATCAGCAGGCAGACGGATGGCTGGGGCAGAAGTTACACACAGTAGTGGGTGCAAATCCTCGTGTTTCCAGTCCTGAAACCCTCCAGGGCAGCAGAGGTGCTGCTGAGTGCCCCGTGCAGCCACTTCGTGGCCCAGGTGGACTCAGGCAGGTGTCCCCAATTCAGCAGGGCTTTCATAGCTCTCACACCCACAAAATGGCTCTGTGCAGCCAGTGATTGGGGCTGCACTGCAAATCGACCATCAGACTGCTCAGCCCAGACCAAACATGCCCATCAGCAGGAATTCAGACATGAAGGGATTTACTTGATAATGTTTAGGTATGGCCAAGACAGGTCCCTCAGCTGAAGGAGGCTCCAAGATGTCTACAAGGGCTGCTGGGAGCTAACCCTGCTCATCCCTATCTTGGGAGTGTCATCAGGGACTTCTGTGGATGTGCCAAGCCTGGGGACTCTACTGAGGGCTCCTGGGGCTCCTGCACATCTCACAGGGAAGTATCAGCAACCTTTCCTTGAAAAGAGGAGCGTTTCCTTGAACAGAGGGAAAAAAACCTCTCTTCCCCCTCCATCTGAGGACTCAGCCTTTTTAGAGGGCAAGGCACTGAGCATTGCAATACCTCCTCTGCCTCACCAGGCTGAGCATCTTCTAATTACTGGCCTAGAGGATCATTTTCCACAAATCAGCAGCCCATCATGAAGCAAGAGGGATTAACTGAGCAGCAGTCAGCGAGGAGGGGCAGTGGCTGTGCTTATCCAGGGGCAGGAGCCCTGGCCCACGGGCTGGCCATGGCCACTGGCAGAGGACCATGATGTCCCTACACTGCCGCCCGAAATCCGTACCTGCGGTCACCAGCAACTTGATGCCAGCTTGTGCCCCAGATGTCAAAGGCTCTATCCTGTTACTAATCCACTGAGCCATCAGTCAGTCCCTTGTTGCAGGCTGGATTTACACCAGTAACCTACAAGTGAAAGGCTCAGGGTCGTCTTCTCAATCCCTCCATCTCTCCCTGTCCCCTGCCAGCTGTGCCAGAATGACCCAGTCTTGAATCAGTCCTGCTTGCTCTACCTACAGACCTGATCATTCACAAGTGATGTGGGGCACATCTTCTGGGTATCAGCCATTCCCTGCTGTAAAATGGGATCAGGATTGTCCAAAAAGAGCAACAGAGATGTGGGTCAGAAGCAGACCTCATGGCTAATGATCCATCTAAGAAGTCAAGGTGAGCCAGCCCCACTGCTGGGACCACCTCCTGGACAGCACAGGGCTACAGGGCTCAGGTGCCCAGAGGGACCAGCTGTGCCCTGCTATGTGGAGCTCTTTGGAAGCTTCCCTGATACTGAATTGGATATGAGAGCAAAAGGATTAACTCTGGAATTAGATTATTTAGACTGGAGCTTTAATCTCTGCCCTTGTCTGCACAAGAAAATGGTAAAACTCCCTGGGATTATTTGGGGTTTGTTGTGAAAGTAAAATCAGACTGGGAGCAAGAGCTGCTGCTGGGAGAAAGAAAATATGAAGGCTTTTGAGACCTGCCCTGTCTGACCTGTTCACTGTATCATGGCGAGACCTGGCAGAGCAAAGCTGCAGATAGTTTGGCAGACTCAGCTTTCCTTGGAAGTAGCTGTGGCTCCAGAACTGCCTCTGCAATGACACAAAGGTGTCCTGCAGCCACCCTTCTCCTAGTACTGGTGTCTGCCACAATACAAACACAGGGACCTGCCAGTTTGCAGAGAACTTCCCCACCCACTGGGATGCTGCACTGTGGATCAGTGCAGCCTCTAAAAATGGGGTGACCATTTTAAGTAAATCAAGATTGCATCCTGCCATTTGACACTGCAGGCAAAAGGGGTGTGTGCTCAAGGCAGGGGCTGGGAAGGAGCAGGCAGAGGCAGCCACCACACTTGTGGCCTCTGATTGCCCACTGGGCTCCTGCACAGTGTCTCTGGCACAAAGCATGTGCCCCAGCCATCACTGGTCCCCATGGGCAGGCACAGCTCTGCAGCACAGCTGTCCTCCTGCTCTGCATGCACAAGCAGCTCCTTCCTCAACAGGCTGCACTGCAAGTGAAGCACAGTTGTGTGCCAACACTCCCTTTGGCAGACACCAGCCTGCACAGGTCTCTCCTTCCCCAGTATTACCCTAAATACATTTATAACTTACCAGGACTCTGGACTCTGTTCAGTTTATCACCCTCATCTCCTAATCACAATACAGCTGTTGTGCCAGTAAATGTAGAGATCTGTAAATATCCATTTTCCAATTTCTTGGCTCACACACACATTTCTAAGATGGGACCAGCTCCATAGATACACACACATAGTTTGCACACACCCACTTACTACACACAACTCTCCTGCTGCTGCACTCCCAGGTGCCTCTCTGTGCTCCTGACTTTTACATGCACACACACAAACCTTTCCCAGTGCACACACCTGTGCAAACACAAGTACACACACACAAATAGAAGAAGAAACAGACTTTTTCCACTGCTGGGGTATCAGCCATCTCTGCAGCTATGCTGGTTGGCACAGCAACAGGAAGGCAGAAGTGAAAATCCTCCTTTGGGACATGGATTTGTGGAAGCCAAGAATATGAAAGAGAACCTGGGAAGTGAAAGATTTGAGGTGGAAGAAGCAGGAGGATATTGGCCCTTAACCTTCCAATTGGGTTAAAGAGACAGAGAGGAAAACAGCTCCCAGTCACACTGAGGAACACAGAGCAATGATGATGCCCTTTGAAGCCCAGCAGAAATTAGGGCTGGCAACTTGTGACTGAGCCTCTGCACAGAGAAAGGGCACAACTATGGGTCTGGTAGAGTAGGGGAAGGGAGTGGTAGGTTGGGAGCATCTTGCTGAAAGGGGAAGGAGGATAAGCATCCGAAGTGTCTGGAAACAGGTGGTGGGGCCTGGAAGCTGCTGCCATGTGCAGCATTTCCGAGTGTGAAGAGGCTGGAGGGCAGGGCACTGCCCTGCAAGGAGGGTCCCAGCCAATCCCCAGCACCACCCAAGTCACAGCTCAGCTCCCACAGCACGGCCCCACTGTACATGTGCTCATAGTTGAGTCTGAAATTGTCTGAAAGTGTTGAGGGGGTGGCTATTCCTGCCTATCCCACTCCCACCCAGCTCCCCTCTGGGCCCTCTCTCCCACTGCTCCTTTGCCACGATATCACAGGGGCTCTCCCCTGCCCCGGTGCCAGTGGAGGGGATGCAGGGGTGGAACCCTCCACACTTTCCTTGCTGTGAAGCACCTCCAGACCCCTTGGGGACAGTGGGAGGGAGGGCAGAGTCCTGACATGGTTTAGTGGCCAGCAGTGACTCCCCTTCCTGCAGCAAGGACCAAGGACGTGCCTCTGGACACCGGTGCTGACACTGGGGTGTGTGTGTGCCCAAGCCCTTCTCCTTCAGCCCGGCACCACCTCCCACAGGGACATTCAGGCTCCACATCATTTCAACGTGCATATTTATCGCTTTCCCCCCGCAAGACATGTATTTGAATTTACTCTTAGTAAACATAACCACAGGAGATGCAAATAAGTGCTGGGGCAGCATAAATAACTCCACACAGATAGACACACACACAGAGACAGCAAACACAGACGTGGGTCACCAAGGGAAACTAAGAAGTGCAGAGCACGCCCTGAGGCTGCCACCAGTCCCAATGGCTTTGCTCTCATCCACCAAGCCAAGAGGATTTCTCCTGCTTTTGCTTTGCAGCAGCTGGTGGGAGAATAAAGCTGGGGAGGAGGAGTCTAAAGTTGCAAATATCCCATGAAAGCATCATGGCAAGTCCTGGCTCTGCAGTTTCCTGCAAACATTTCCAAGGAATGGTTCCAGTTGTAGGAAGTCGCAAGTCTTTCACAGTGTGAAAGGGTGGAGGGGCATGGGGACCACCATGAGGGAGGAGCAGCAGGTCATCTTGCAATGTCCTAATTGCAGCCAGCCGATAAACCTTCGTGTAGGAACATCGGGGCTAGATGCTCCATCTAGGTCCTCTTCTGCCCTCTCTAAGGTGCTGATTCTTCTTTAGCTGAGAATAATCTTCAGCGGGACATCATGCGAACAAACTCTGCAACAACAACACAAGACAGCCCTGAAGCAGAAGGCACCCATAGTGCCCCACGCAGCTCTCACTCCCTGGACACAGCCAGGGTGACACCAGGAATCCCCACACTGCCAGCAGGTCTGTGTGCTCTGGGACTGGCCCTGAGAGCTCACGCAAAATGTGCTTTAAACCCTCCATTAGATATGGTGATAAGATCCCACTAGCAGGTCAGTTTGTTGCCTTGGACTCCTTCCCAGCCACGTACAGTCTTGTTTGCACAAGCAACTCTTTGTGAGACACTGTGGCAAGAGTTGTCTCCCTTCACTGTAACTTCAGGGAACTTTGATTTACAGTCTTGGGAACACAGTGTGATTTCTCAGTAAGTTTGCCACTTCACAGAGACACCAGTGTGGGACAGCATGAGAGTTTGGTAGGCAGCAGCACTGGTAGTGAAAAGTTTACTCTGATAGACTTCTTGTTCTTTCACAGATACAAGTTAACTATAAGGATACTCTGGATCTATTTCTTGACTACCCTGCAGCTTGTGAAGTCAATTACAATTGTTCAAATTGAGTGTATATGCCATCAAATATAAATGTGTTTTCATTCTGCAAGGAATTGACAAGGAACTAATGACTCTGCAAAGAGGAGGGCAGTGGAAATTACCCCCTTGACTTCTCCTTTTCTGTTGATGGAGCTGTCCTTTGACAACTAAAACAGTAACTCACAGAGAAAATGATACTGGGATAGCATTTCATGTATTTTAGTTGTCTAACATAATTTAGCTGTGGGAAACAAGGAGAGCTACTGTCATGTAATCAGCCAGTGCATTAGAACAACTGCAGCTACCAGATACTTTCTAGGGAGACACTTCCATTTTTTTAGCATTTCCAAAGCCCTCAGAGGCTTCAGTAATCTTGAGGACTAAGATGCCTTGTCATGTAGGAGACCCAGGAATGCCTGAGAGCCAAAAAAACTACATCAATTTCACTTTAATTCTATATTTCCTGTGCTTCACCCTTACTGCAAAGGGACATCTGGAATTGCACCAGGGAAACAAGCACCCTGCCATGCTCTCACACTTTCCAACTCTCATATCTTAGCTGTCTGATATCAACTGCTTCCTTGCCAGAAACCTTGAGCACTATTAATATTGTTCCTGCCATGGGTAATGGCTAGGATAGTATCCTAACCCCTCTTATTTTTCCAAGTCCTTCTCACATGAAAAGTGTCTGAAGAAATTAATTATCTCTGGGATTTAACATGACACCTCTAGATCGGGTATCTGCAGTCTTAGTGAGCACATGACCATCCTCTGGCATAAAGGCACAGAAACAAATTCTCTATAAACCCAGGTAACAAGGTGAGCCAGAGGAAATGGAAGGTGCAATGCATTATTATCCAGAGCAATCCAGCCACCTCAATGTATTTAACAGATGGGGAAACACCCCATAAAAAGAAGGCTGGCACAGCATGTGTGCACTAGAATCTGCTTCTCTGTGACAGGTTCTATCTGTTGCCATGCCAGAATTATGGAGACCCAACTGAAACTGAGATACAGCAAGAGATGATACACAAAGAAACAATTCAGCTGACTAGAAAAAAAAAATCCCTGTTGATTCTTTCTCCACACTTCAGATAGTTGGGCCCTGAGCATGCAAACCTTCCCTTCAGTCTCAGGTTCTGAGCTGACACTGTGACTCAGAGCAGAGCAGATGGGCAGCGAGCGCTGATCCCTCCTCACCTTCAAAATCGACGCGCCCATCTCCATTCAGATCCACGTCTCGGATGATCTCCTCGATATCCCGATGGCCCACCTGCTGCCCCAGAAGCTTCTTCATGGCTTCTCGCAGCTCACTGGTGCTGATCTCCCCATCACCATTGGTGTCAAACTGCAAGTGCATGAAAAATACCAGCAGGGGAAATACAGTTAATGGAAACGGATCTCTCTCTGGTTTGGATTTTGTATTGTCCTGCTCCTGAGTGCCCTATATTTTCTGCATTCCTTCTGTGTCCCTCCTTCTCCTCCTTTGGGTGCTTTTTGGATCCAGTCTGTCTTTTGTCCTCAGAAACCCCTCACTGCTGTGTCTGCAGCAGCTTTCCTCTTCCTTGCCTCAAGGGGTTCCCTTATCTTAGAGACTTTCTGTGCTTCTCCCATATTCCATGCCTGGCTTGGCTCTGTCTTCCCACTGTGCTGCTCTCTCCTCCTCCTCTTCTCTTCCCCAGTGGGTCTTCTCTCTTTCCTGTCTCCAGTTGCTCGCCTCTCTGGGAGCACGCGGGAGGGAGCACTCACCTCTCGGAAGGCATCGCGGAGCTCCTTTACACCAATCATGTCTGCAGTCTCTGCCAGCAGCTTTGGTCCCATCAGCTCAACAAAATCTTCAAAATCCACATGGCCACCCACTTGGGACAAGATGAAAGATTGTGTATAAGAACTTTATGCCCAGCACTCACTTTGCACTTCTGTGTGCCCCACAGAGCACTCAGGTCTCCAGGAAGCAAAGCACAGAAGGTGTTGGGACAGTGGAAGGAAAAGCAGAGGTAGTTTCACACTGTATTTTCTGGATTAAGGGCTGAGCAGAATGAGCCCAAGCTATTCCATATTAGGCAGCCATGGACTGTCACATCCTTGTGGCATCACATACTACGTATTAGAGGCTTGATTGTTCCAGTGGTTATAGGAACTCTGTGCTGCGCCTGTGCCAAAGGGCACGGCAAGGGCACAGCGTGATGTTCCTGCATGGCCCGGGCACTGCCCTGCAGCACTGCAGTCCTGCTCCATTACACCAGCTAATGTGTGTCCAACTGTTTATTCATTGTATTAATTCTTTTACTCGTAGGTGCCCTATCTGAAAGCTGTCAGTAACACTCTCAAATTCCCAAGCACTTCTGTGCCAGGGTTATCAGATGCTTTTCTGTGTGACTGGGTGCATAGGTCACAGCTGTTTTCCTTCCCTTGACCAAGGAATTTGTCCTTTTAACATCTTCTTGTGTCAGAAATAACATGCACTAAATATCCTGTTCCCCACCTTGCTGAGGGTGATACCCTGCAGTGCCACAGATCAGAGGCGACAAAAACGATGGTGAAAGACAAAGGGCACAAAGGCAGTTACAGTGAACTGGATGTGTTTGTCACATCTTTCCATGAGTGCAGCAGATCCTTCCATCTGACACTGCCAGCACAGCTCACTCACAGCTCATCCCCAGGCACACAGCAGATCCACAACCAACCACTGCAGAGTGAACAGCCATCCACCACCCATCTGACCAAACCCTCTCCATCTTCCCAGGCTCGGTCTTCATTCTGACACCACAATAGCTTCAATATGGCAACACACAGAACTTGTGCACCAGTGTCTGACTGCCTGCATCAAGGGCAGTTTTATACCTGACAGCATAAGCATGAAGGACAACCCTTCCACTCACTGTTCCCATATACAGAACAGCCCACATAGTCCCTTTGATAAGTGAAAACAAAGGCATCAACCTCTAGGGACCACAAACAAACAGGGGAGATGATAGGGAGTGAAAATGAGAACCAAAAGAAGAGTAGGGGAAAAATCCAAAGGAAAGGGGCAGCAGGGGACTGAGAGAACCTGAAGCAATGATGCAGGGCACAGCAGCAAGAGGCAGGTACAGCCAGGTGGGTATTACTCACGGTTCATGTTGATCTGCTGCGAGAGCTCTATTAGCTCCATCTCAGTGGGCATGTAGCCCATGGTCCGCATACAGTTCCCCAGGTCCCTGCAGTTAATAAACCCATCCTTGTCCTTATCAAACTCCTTAAAGGCCTCTCTTAATTCTGTGGGAATGGATCCAGAAAGAACAATATTGTCAGTGACAGCCTGAAATACCTTTCTTCCCAAGAAACTTCCCCAGAATCAGAAGCACTTTATGAGAACACACTCCCTGAGACACTCTGTATTTTCCCAGCACATCTCCCTGCAAAGAGGCAAAGACTGGAGCAATGTTAAGCTCTTCTGTCAGCAGCACTGCTGACTAGTTCCTTACAGAAAAGCTTGCTTGGACTATTAAGTGTCATAAACTGTTCATTGCTAAACTGTGCTTCATAAACAAGCTGAAATTTGTAAGTTTTTCCAACTTTTACACCTGCACTGTATTATCTACCTCTCACTGTAGGAATCAGCCAGTAAAAGAGCTTCCCTGGAGCCATACAGTTGTGCAATGCTCTACAACACTTTGTGTGGGAGCTGGAGGGGACAGCAGTTCCCTGAGAGCCAATATCCCATTATTTAATTATCCTCCCACTCTGAAGAAGCTGAAATAGATGCAAATTCCTTCACAGTCAGCACTCCTACAGTTTTATATGTTATTTCTTTTGCTGGGTTCTCCAGGAATTATTCCAGTAAACATCTCCATTGATTTGCCCAAATTATTTTAACCCATGGGGCCAACCTGAAAGGGCCAGCCAGTAGGTTTTCACAGGGCAGGGAGAAAGGACATGCAGAAAGAGCAACAAATTTTACCTTCAATTTCTTCCGGACGCAGTTCTCTATCCTGCAAAAAGAGAACATATTATGTTAAAGCCATTTGCTTGTCACAAAACAGTTTCAAAATAGCACTTACTGGTACAAACAGTTCTGGGACAAGCCATAAAGTGAGAGAAGAAACAAGAAGGTGATGACATGTTTAATACCATCTACCTAGGAAGGCTTCCCAGTTCTCCTCCCCAACGGGAGGGGTGTTAACCCGCACACTTTTCTCTGGAAGCCTCTCTCCCTCTCATCTGCTGGACAGGGGGATGACAGGTGCTCCCTCAAAACAGAAGAGACCAGTGCCAACACAGCAACATGTGTGGCCTCCCCACCTCATGGTACTATTGGCACCTTCATGAAGCTCCTACATTATTCCCAGCACCAAGTTCTGGAGCAGACACTGTCCCTGCAGCAGCCATGATCTCCTCTAGAGCTCTGATTGTGTCTGTACTGCAGCTCCTGCTGAAACAGCCAGATCAAAACAGCTGGAAGCAGTCTTTGTAACCAGCAGGTCTACACCATCATCTGCTCAGATCACTGCTTGATCTCTGTCCTTCTGGCAGGACAGCAACAGCCATGAGCTCTCTTACAGCCAGCGTCCCAGCGACTTGTCCTACAGTCTGTCCCCACAAAAAGGTAGGAACTGTCCCCTTCCTCCCAGCCTCAGTTCCATATCCAAGCATTTTGAAACCAGGCATGAAGGCAGACACACAACATATACATCATCAAGGTTATCTACAAACAAAACAGGACAAGGATTCACCATGTTCAGGAAACACTGCAACTTCAAACATCCAATCTGAATTTCTTGGAAGAAGGGAGAGGATACAAGAGTATAGGAAAATTCCAACACTGCACCAGGAAGAAGAGATTAGCATGGAAATGCACTGCTTTCTGGTTTAAATGCCCTTCCTAATTCCTCTCACGGCTTCCAGGCAAATCCAAAACATCTGAGGGTTTGGAAACACTGAAATGCGATTTCTTTTGTCGTCTCACTCTCGGCTTTGCCCCTCGACCATGGGGAGTGTCTCCTTGCCTTCCAGGTGTCCTCCAGCCTCACCATACGTCCCTGGAGACAGCGCCTTTGATCAGTTTGAGAAGGATGATCCTTTGCTATTTGACCACAGGCTCCCCTGGAAACTCTAATGGCAGCTGCTCAGAGTGCAGAGCAAACTAGGACACACACTGGTTTATGTCTGTGCAAAAGGGGTTGTGCCAGAGAAATGACCAGCTTGCCACTCATAACCTTCCCAGAGGCGTCTCTGTGCTGGATGGAACTGTTGGAGCACGCTGGCTCTGCTGTTTCATCCTTCACAGACCTGGTATTTTCAAACATGTCATCCCATTTGTTCTGCTTTCATCAAAACCAAGTAATAAAACAATTCAAACTCCTTGGACCGGATGCAGGAAGCATAATTACCCTCCTGCCTTAGATAAAACAGCACATGAAAACCACCCAAGATCAGATCCAACACCTTCTGCCCTTTATTGCAGCTTTGCAAACACTAATCCCTGGAGGCAGTGGCTGGCACACAGCAGGTGCAGGGCTGGGATCACCCGCATCACAGTGCAAAGGGTGCCGTGACTCACCCTCGGTACCTCCTGTCTTGTGAGAGGGGCTGGGGTGGGGCTCGGGCCTTCCTCCAGCACAGACATCACAAGACCATCCTCCTCCTCACTCACTGAAGACCACGTTGCAACCGACATGACTGACACACGTCAGAAGTGGGGGCTTCAGCACCGGCTCCAGTTTTGCACCCCAAGGCATTCGTGTTCGCAGGGCTCTGAGTGTATCTCTGCACATGCAGAGTCTGCCATCAGAGAGCCACAGACTGCGAATGCAGGAGGAGGGGGAGGGTTTACGTCCCTCTAAATATCTGACTCAAGCAGTAACCAACATCATGAAGAGGTTTTCTTTTTTAAATTTGAAAGAACATTCCCTAAAAAATGATAAAGGAGTAAAATTCCTTGGGATGAAATGGACTGAATCACTCTAAAGCTTTTGGAGAGCATACGGGAAGAGGAACAAAACTGTTCCAAGGGTTTAGATCCAAGATATGAGCAGAGGTGACTCCTAGAGAGTCCATTATATGTAATGGTCTTACCCTCATTTATTTCTGTTCTATGCACAATAAATCCTGTTCATCTAGAGAGTCAACAAAAGTAAAGCTGTTTATCAGATGCACTTATTCTACATCAGGGTATTTAGAGACATCACTAATCCTACTTCTGGGACTTCTTAGGGTACAATGAGCTTCCACAGCCCAAGGAGGATGGATACCTGTCCAGCTGTGAGCCTTCCACTAGGGAGCAGGACCTGCCTCCTGTGGCAGGTAGCTCTGTGCATGCCAGTAATTTTGCTTGGGTGAGAGTGTGTTTCAGTGACCTGGCACAGGGACTGTGTGATCACTTAGTGGCTGAAGGTTAAGAAGAACAAAAGCCCTTTGACCCACATTGACACATAAAGACTCTTTTTTGGGTTGTTGATTGAAGAAGAGGTTTCAGAAATAAAGACCAAGGTGTCTCCTAGAGCTGTAGATGACCATATTAACACACAGGTAAGACAGAGGTTTCTTATAGAAGCAAAAAAACTCTGCTTCTCAGGTAATTGGGGTGAGCTTTGTTTCACCACAGGAACATGGAAGGCACTGTGAATATCTGACAATGCACATATTCACTCATTCATATCCATAAAAGATGTGTTAATCATACATTTCTGTATGTCTTTAAATTCATGTTACTGTAGAACGTTTTGGTGCAAAAATATGTTTTAGTTCTTGTAAAGACACAATACTGGGGTGCATGTTTATGTAAACTTAACGTGTCCAGGTGCATACATTTGAATTACAAACACCTATTTTTATTGTTTGTATATAAATGCACACATTAGATGCATATGAACACACAGTTACTATAGGTGTGACTGAATGGATAGATATGGTTTTGCTATTTATCTGTGAGTGTGTGTGGGAGGGTAATAGCATTGGTAGCCTGGCATTATTTGCAAATATGAGGACAGCCTGATGTTTCTTGGTTAATTGGCTGGGATTGCACAGTGTCAGGCTGGGTATGACAGTGCACAAGAGATTGCGTTGGGGTATCTGTGAGGAGGCAGATGCCTGCTTATTTCTGCTGTACTACTGTGCTCGCTGTGAACTGACAGGACAGTATCGAATATGGACAGCTTGTTCCCAATATGGATGCCCTGATTTGCATTTAAGTGGCTATTTAGGCTTTAAATGCTAATCTGAGCCTCTGGGAACAAGAGGTGGATGTCTTGCTGGAATAACAGCTTTGAGCACTGGACTCTTCTGAGTCCACATAACTATGTAAGTCCTGAAGTCCTAAGACTTCCTCCTGAATCCATATGATTATGGCTACTTGAGTGTAGGCTTGGATCTATCTTCCATAGCTGCATTTTTAGATCCTCCTTTCTTGGTGTTTAGGCACAGGGGTATCTGCACATCCTTCAGGCTAGACATATGCCTGTGCCTGTACTTGCACTTGGACCTGGAGCCGGGACGCTCGAGGCCCGGGGCTGGGGGTTTCAGAGCTCCACACAGACGGAGCTTGTGTGTGTCTGGCCCGGCTGGGTGTAACTTACGTACAGGCAGCCTGTTTTCTGCGAAGCCCTTCCTCAGGAAGATGCATGCTGGCCCCAGCAGGTTGTGCATGACGGCGCAGTTCTGGGCCAGCACCATGAGCGGGCCCTGGTACTCGCAAGCCGACGACCCCTCTTCGCTCGTCTGGACAGCCTTATAGCACGTCTTCTCGTCATGGCGGATCTTCCCAGCCAACCAGCAGCAAGCAAACAACACAACAGAGGATGTTACCTCCCCATCTCGTTCCTCTGAAGTTTTACTGAACCGCCTCGCAGAGACAGTACTGCTAAACTGCCTTCATCTGGTCCACACTGTGTCCCCCCCACCGGCCTATTAGGATTTGTGCAGAAGCAGCAAGTCCAGCAGTTCACTTTCAAAAGCTGACAGAAGTACGACCAACCAGGAGAATTTCGCTTTGAAGTTACACCAGACTCTCAGCACTGCTCACATCTACCCAGACACAGCCCAAAGCTCCCACAATGAGCCCCAGAGTTAATGATCCCTTGAACGAGCACACTCCAGCCTACCAGTGCGTGTGCCAGCCCATGCCCAGGGCAGAACTGCTGGCCGGGGCATCCCCAGGAGACCAGGCAGAGCCTGCACAAAGCCACTGCATGAGGCTCCACCTCGCAGTTCAGCAACTGTGTCACACCCTTTGTCATATTATCAGAAGACAATTTACAGCATCAGGTGGCTCTGCCAACTGCAGGCTCACACTCTCCATGCTGCTACTAATTAGTTACATCCTCAGGGTCTCAGGCAGTTACTGCTCTGGCCTCTTCTAATCACTGACAGTCCCAAAGTGGAGAGTAGGCATGGGCACAACATTTTTATGTGTTTGCATTTGCACATTTTCCTAAGTGCACACGTTCTGCTAAGCTAGGACTCCAGAACAGAATCCAGCACTGGATTTTATAAGGAGGCACTGCTTTCCTTTTATAGAAATACATTTCCCTGGCTCTGCAAAAAACCTCTTATCCTGATATTCCCATGCAGCTATAAAAAGCCAACACAACCCACAGGACCCTTGGTTTTACAGAATAAACATTAATCATACATCAGATTCCTCTTCAGGAATGATTCTACTTTTATAGCCGGTGTTCCCAGGGGTGATCAGAGAAGCTCTGTCAATTGTCATTGTCTCTATTAACCCTTTCCTTAAAGCCTGAGGTGCTTTTTCAGGCTAAAAGGCCAGATACACACACACTCCACTCACACTTGTCTGAGATCATTGTGTCTACTTGCTGTGTCTGCCATGTGCTATTACACTGCACGCATGGTTTGTAGTTTGCCTTTCTGTGCACAGCCTTACACCAATCTGCTCATGTATAATGTCATATGAATATCGAGCATCAAAACAAAAACAACTCAAAGAGCAAGCCATGTAGAAAGAAAATGATGAAGCAGAAAAGAGTTTTTGTTGCAGTCATGGATGAGGAATCTGTCTCTGATTAAATCTGACACATAGGACACTTGTCCTTAAAAAAATGAAAGATGAGCATCCATCCACAAATGACTTATTACTAGCTCAGCTAAATGTCAAGGCATCTGTGTTGAACTGCACAGCTTTGTGGTATCAGTGCAATGTATTTTCAAAGTTATCAGCTTTATTTCCTGAGAAATTTTTCAGTTTAATACACCAAATAATATGAACCACTTAAACAGCCCACATCATTTCTGTGATAATTCCAGTGAAGCCACACAAAAGAGGCCAAGCCCCACAGCCCCAAATCCTTGTTTGCCGACCCTTCCAGTCAATAGAGTTTGTTACCAAGCCACAGAGTGGTACCCCACAATAGTAATACCCCTATTTTTCTGTCTAGATAGAGATTGCCAGTTTGACAAAACAGTGGCCAAGAGCCACTCAGGACCATGACCGGACAGCCTGTCACAGTGCCAGGACACCGAGATGCACAGCTCAGCAAGACCCAGCAGGGGCTCCCTGCCCTGCTCTGCCACTGCAGGCAGGATTTAGGGCATCCAGTGTTCCCTCTGCCAGCAGTCTCACAGGCTCTCCTGCAAGTATCTGCACAAGTTCCCTCCAGCATGGTCCTCCTGCATCCCAGCAGGACGGGGAACAGGGCTGTGATATGGGTATGGGGCAAAGCAACATCAGCTGCTCACTACAGGGGAAACAGCATTGTGCATGACAAGGAAAATGCAAGGGTAGGACTGGGGGGATCAGGCTTTCCCTGTCCTTCTCTGAGTGAAGGACCATTACCCTTCCTGGCTGAGTCAGGCCCTTGGCTGTGTCAGACAAGCACATTGTGGAGCAGGAAGGGGCCAGGCTGATTTAGACACAGCCAAAGTGGTGGAGAAGGGTGGGAAAAGAAGGGACCTGGATTCCAAAGATTTTAATTTCCGCACAGGAGAAGCACAATATTATTCCCTTCATTTTCCCACCTGCATGTCAGATGGACTTTGCAAAGCAGCAAGTCAGGAGGGGCCTCCATCCCAACTGCAGTGTCTGTCAGGGGGAAAGGCAGCCAGAATGGCTGTAGGGTAATTGGGGGTACATTGTGGCACTGGGAAACTGAAGCTGCCAATAGTAGACATGGAGTCAAAGCCTGACCAAGCAAGGTACTCTGGTGTCAGCCAGGCCCAGACCAAGCCAGCTGGTGCCTGGCAGTGAATCCCAGAAAGCTGGGTTGAAATTATGTATTCATGAGTTCAGACTGTCACCCACAAGAAAGAACAACTTTCCCACATGTTGTCTACAGTCCGTTCTCTTTAACATCCCTGCAAAATGAGTTTGCCCAAGGTATAATCTGAGAAAAATGACTGGGATCATAAAACAGCCAAGGGAAGTTGTGCAACGATAAAAACTGATTTGCAAAGTCTCCACTACAATCATGTGTGTCATGATGAAGAGAACAGCAGAGTCCCAGGACCTGTCAGGAAGAGTGTCCAAGACTTTAATTCATGGCTCACTGGAGTGATGTCTGAGAAATGCTCTAATTCAGCTTTGCAACTTTCTCTCTTCTGTCCTGACATCTTAGGTTTTGTAACTAGGCACAAACTGCATTTTTTGAAGCAGCTTTTAGGAAAGAAAGCATAAATTACCTAAAAGACTGACAATACAGAGCTTATAAGTTCTTGAATCCATTTTGATTCAAGCAGCCTGGCCACACGTCAGACTTTAATTGCAATTGCCTTGATCATGTTGAGCGCAGCTGCTGCCAACTCCTTTAATTCCAAGTTGGAGGTGACCTACAAGCAACCAAGTTGCTTTTTCATATGTGCAACATTTAGGCGAACCCCAACTACCTCTGCCTCTCTTGCAGGTCACCCTGACCCAGGGACTGGTCTCAGCACTGCCTAACTGCTTGATGATGAATTCCTTGCTCATTATCCCAGCTCCCCCACAGCAGCACTGTGCCACTAATGGCTTTGTTTACAGTAGTCAAGATAACAAGCAAATTGTTTCTACACAGAAGAGACAAATGTCCAGCCAGAAGAAACTCTTCTAGGGAGGTCCTCTCCCAAACATCTCCCTTCCAGAGGAGATTTCCAGGGTGGCAAGATCTCCTGGGTGGAGCATCTTGATGGCAGTGGCATTTCATTGTCGTCAAGGTCTCCACAGAGGTAGCTCCTCATTGCAATACTTTGAATGCTCAGCATAACTTTTTCATTTATGAGGAGTGAACTGCATAGCTTTTTGCTGAGCTATGAGATTTGCACCAATGCCAGCTGAGAACCGCATGGCTGACAGGTACACAGTGCCGTAAGATCGTCCTCAGTCAAACAAGGAATGTTTCTGGGGCATGTCGTTCCCATTTCAATCCCATCCCTAACAGCAGAATCATTCCTGAATCTAATTCATCCTGGGATCACTGTAAAACCTCAGCACAGAGCAGACTGTGGGCTGAAGCCTGACAGATACACGTGGCAGCTCGCAGATGAAGTCCAGCTGGGCCCAAGCATGCAGACACACAGGCCATGCTGATGTGCAACATGATGCACAAACACACAGCCAGGGCCCAGTGTATCCACTCACAAACACATGCAAGGGCCAACAGAGCCCATAGAAAACCATGCCTGTATGCCCAAACACACACCAACAAAACCAGACACGTGCATGCACAAGGATGGATAGACGTGAAAGTACACACGTGACTCCATACAGACTCCTGTGAGGACACTCACTGGCAGGTGAACACACACACAGCACCATCCGAGCAGGGGTACGTGTGTGATACACACAAACTGCCCCCTACGCACTCACAACAAACACTGCACGTCTGCTCACGCGCCTTGGGATGCACACATAGAGACACAAAGGGCTGAGGGCACACATGCCCTGCAGATGGGCTCAGAGGTGTGCACACTCTCACACCCCCAAGAACACGTACAGACACGTGCCCTTCACACATACACGGGTATATGTCCCTATGCCCATGACACACGTGGTTACTCACACAGGCGGCTCTCAGCTGAAGCGTGTGCACACACACAAACTGACACATCTGCACACACACAAACTCACACATCTGCACACACTCACACATCTGCACACACACACAAACTCACACATCTGCACACACACAAACTCACACATCTGCACACACACAGATCTGCACACACACAAACACACATCTGCACATACACACATCTGCACACACACACACATCTGCACACACACCAAGATGCCCATACAGAAGTGTGCCAGCACACAGTGCACATCGACAAGCACGTGCTTGCACACACCCAGGGGACAGCTGTGCACATGTCCGAGCAGGACCCCAAGCCTACACACACATTTATTTACACACGTTACAGCTCTCAGTGTCCTGGGCTCTAATGGCTGCACTTGTATGAGCAGCTCTTACAGGAAAAGTCTGGTGAGGAGAGTTGAACTCTTTGTACACATCTCTGTGTTTCTCCCACCTCCCATTCCCATCTGCCCACGATGACACCCATCCCAAGAAGCAGGGCTGGAAATGCACAGTGCACTTTGATTCAGCGAACATACCTTTTTAGAGAGGTTTCTCAGTGGAGACTTCACACAGTTGCCCATAATATGTTGAGGCTGCCTTTCCGTTGGACTTGGTTATAAAGGAACTGAAGCAATTGATCCCATGAAAGGTATTCCTTGGGAGCAAAGCAAGAAAGGCAGCACCAGGCAAATCCAAACAGCTACAGGCTGCTCGGGCTTTCCCTCTTCAGGGAGCTTTTTCTCTCTCTGCCTCTCTCTCTCCGTATTTTACTTTATGTTCACTTTCTTGAAGAGATGAAGCAGGAAGGAGAGGGAGGGGAGAGAAACAGACAGAAAGAGAGGGAGAGAGAGGGAGAGAGAGAGAGTGAGTGAGAAGGGGAGAGAGAGGGAGGCGGATGTATAATCTACATCAGATTAATGTTCAAATCCCTCCCACCCCCCTCAATCTGCAGACAAGATTGTTTCACTCATAGGAGGGGGCTGCTTCACAGAGAATTAAAACAGAAACATCGCAAGAAGTGATTTCAGTGATGAGTTCAGTGAATCCAGCTAGTTTGGGTCCACACAGCCTCTGAACATCACATCCCTACCCACCCCCTCCTAACTCCTCTCGGCTTTTCAATCACCAGAGCACTAGGCTGGTCAGAAGGCAATCCACTTAGGGGCTTGGAGCAGAGTCCAGAGCTTGTTTTGGAGCAGAAATGGACCATTTATCTGTGTGGGACCTGTTTCAGCTTATAAATACCAGCAGACCTAGAAGTGACTGATTTATTTTCCTCCATGGTGGAAGCAAGCCTGCAGAAAGCAGTCCCAGGACCCTACAACACTCAGCCCCAGGACAGTAGTTTGTAACCACAAGGGAGAGACCTTGAGACAGTCTCTCAGTAAAGTTTTTCCAGCCTTCTGCAAGTAAAAGTCAATTGGCAGTTTAGCCTGCATAAGTCTGCCAAAGATGGGCTCACACCTGAATCATAAATCTGAACAGCCCCAAGTTAGATAATGTGAAGCAAAGACTTTGGATATCATATCCATCCATTCCATTTCCAAGCACCCAAGTCCTGGAGTAAATAAGAAGCACCTGAACCTAGAGCCAGCTCTAAACTTCGGACTTCATGCCTGTTGTGGTAACAGAATAATCTGTAAAAGAAAAGGGATGAGTCCCTAATACATTTTCCTCTGATCTCAGGGCAAGCATAAGAGCATTCAGTCTGAAAAGAGATTTAAACCACATAGAAAACTCACCATCACACTCAGGCAACAAGATCTGAACAGGATAGTGAATGCAGCTATACAGTGATAAGAAGCCGTGGCATGAAGAGCTGCCTCCAAGAGGACACTGCTCTTATATCCTGTTATGCAGTTGCACACTCAGGTGTTCAGCTGGGAGATTTCACAACTTCCTTTGTGAGTGTTGTCTCAACAAAGACCTAAGCCATGGGCTGAGTACTTGCACCAGATGCTTTTGTGCAGGAGCCAAAGAGTGGCTCTCCTGGCAGCTCTAGGGCTGTAGGACAGAAAAGGATGAACTGTCAATGTTACAACAAAGTAGGGATTTCTTTTTCCACCCTGATGGTGCTGTGGCAAATTAAGTATGATTGTAAGGCAAATCAACAGTTGCTTTAGAGCTTAGAGGCTTCTTCCACCTAAGGAGATGGTATTAGGAGTCCAACTACGACAAAAGTCAACAGCTTCTCCAGTTTCAGTCACAGATACAAGTGCATGGCCATAGGGGATGGTGTTTCTTGCTCTCCCTTGTATTAACCACTTCCCAAGAGTGAAGGCAGTGGAACAGTCTCCTCTCAGATCCACTCAAGGTCTTCATTGCATGGCCTGGGTAGGCACTACACAAAGAAGCTCCTAAAAAGCAGCTGCAGTAGTAGATGCTGGAAGACACTCCTTGAATCCAGGCCAGACTGAGGGAGGAACAGGGGGGATGGGGAAGCTCTGGTCTGGAAGACCTCCACAGCAGAGCCCACCCACAGTTGGCTGGCAAGCAAAACTATTCCTGAGCTGGGTCTGTCTCCTGCTGTCACAGTCTGAAGACTCCTGATGCTGGGCACATACACAGTCACTCCTTGGGGGCAGTGCCAGCCCTGGGGACTTTGCAGGGGGATGACAAAAGTCCCAGCTCCTCTAAGGCTGCCATCCTTAGCTCTATTTCTCTTTCCTCTCTTAAAGCAGCTAATGGGAGGCTGATCTACCCTCCGACAAAGTGCCAGTCATTAATAATGTCCTCTGTCAGCTGGAGCCATTCCCCAGGCTCCTTGTTTATTGACAAAGTGCTTGTCTCCCTTGAGCAGAAGCTGCCACACAGCGAGTGAGGCGCCCGGGCCCCTTCCCGAGACAAATGACTTCAATTCCAGAGCAGAGAGGAGAGAGAATTGCCTTCCTGCTGCTAATGAATCTCCCCCTGACAGGCAGCACGGAGGCCAGGAACGCCCTGCAATTGAGAAGTGCCCATCTCCCACATTCTCCCAGACACAGGGAGTGGAACAAGGGAGTCAGACATTTCCTGCCAGAAGAATCCATCACAGCCCCCAGACTGCCACAGGACAGCTTTGGAAGACAGCTGTGGAGTGTGTTTCAAAGAGCTCTAAAAGCCTCTCAATAAAAGTTGAGATGGTCACCCTCAGAACATGAGTCTGTAGCAGAGAATTCAGAGCCAGCCACTGTGGCACACCACTGCATTTGCCTGCTCCAGCTTCTCTTCCCTGCAGTTACAGGCAGCTGTAGGAAATGTGCAGGGCAGAGTGAGAGGGCTGAGACCTGCTGCCAGGCTTGGCAGGGATTTCACAATCCAGGAAGCGAAGAGGCAATAGCAGCCCACTAGTACCAGGTTTGCAGCAGTCACAGTCCTTTGATCCTGCAAGAACTCCAGTGGAGCTGCAAGGGGCCCAAGAAATGGGATTAAAAATAATTTTCTTATCTCCTTATCTACCCTGAATCTCTTAAGAGCAATTGGGCAGGACACCACAATCTAGCAAACAGACCCTGCTCAGCTCTGAGGAAAATCACTCTCTACAATGGGATCTTCTTCCCATCACCAGCACGGGCAGCTTAGAGATAGGCAGGAAAGTGGAGTTGGCAGAAAGGTCATTAGAAGATTAGGTTAGAAGGAACATATTTTCTCCCTTCCTCCAACTGAGGCTGCTGTAAGAGAACAGGATGCTGAGAATAAGTGTGTCAAAAACATTTGTGTGTAGGTGCTGATCTGTGGGCATGCCTATATCTGGGGTAGGCAGTGTGTGTGTGGGAGGGCTGCACATGCATGTGTACTGGTTTCCCACACTGTTCTTTGTGGCAATCACACTGTTCTTTTAAGGTCTGGGGCTCTGTTGTAAACTTTCTAAAAATCGGCAGGAACTTTGTGAAATGTCAGTCTTGCTGATGTTTGTGCATCCCTTTCTGTCCCCTGAGGTCCAAGGTGGAGAGCAGACCCCTCAGGGGATGCAGCTTGGCACAGAGAGAGGTCTCAGCTCACAGCAAAGAAGCATTTGGCACAGTGACTGACCTGAGCACAGGGGAGGAAGAAGGCTGGGCGACTTGGCATTGAACAAGAAATGATTTAGGTGGTTTAATATGTCTGGATTCTTTAAAAAGCAGCAGTGCTGTGCTTTGGACTGGCACCTTTGGCAGAAATTCTCAATTCACAGGAGAATATTGGATCCCACCATAGCTAATCACTTGGCACTTGCCAGAAACTTTATCCAGTGGTGGCAGCAAATATCCAACAGATATAACAGAAAGAACAAAAGTCAATATGAAACTTAGGATTGTTTATCAAACTGTGGTTTTGCTTGGCAAAAAAATCCAGTGGAAATATGGATTTGTACAGGGAGATTGTTCAGGTGCCAGGCCTGTTTCAGTGCACAATCCTTCACTCGCTGGAACATCACATCAGGTGGTTGTTCTCAGCACAACACAAACACTGCAACTGGGCAAGAGGTAGTGGGGAGTATGTGGAAGAGCAGAGAAAACTCATTCCCAGCATCTTTTCACTAAAGTCCGTAGCTCTACTAAGAGCCTGTTGCATGTTTCAAACATTTAGTATTTTAAAATATGCCACCTTATTTAATTTATTCTAATAGGGCAGGAATTTTTGGTCTATTTTTTCCTATCCCAGAGTTAAGAGTGCAGCTTTCAAATCTGCTCCCAATCACCCTTTGGCTGGTAGCTGTAGATCTATTTTACAAGAAACAACCCAGTCTTGTTTACTGGATGACCTCAGATTAGAGGAAGCATTTGGAATAGGTAACATCCTCCTGTTGCCAGTGCTGTCGAGGACCTCATTTCAAAGCTCCTGACTGCTGGAACAGGCACTGGCACTCCAAACTTCTGCGACTGACTTCCCTCTCTCCTTCTGCATCAGCTCCTGAGTGCTTTTGTTGCACACAGAGCTGTGTCTTCTGACCTCAAATGAACCTTGGATGGTTCCATATTCCAGCCAGACACGTACAGGTCCATCTCATGGGGAGGCACCAGCAGGTATTGGTGGATGCAGTCCAGATTCTCATCTAGGGGGAGGAATATTTCTGCAGAGAGTTTGGGAACTTTCTTTGCTGTCAGCTGTTCCAGGAAGAAAGTGTTGCTGACTCATGCTGTGCATAATATTCTCCTCCATTAGAGCAATTGGATCATATTCAATCACAAACAACAGAAAGGTTATTAAAAAGACCAAGGATATTTTCCATCCCTCTCAAGGTAACAAAGCCTGGACTGTCTGTCAACTTTGGTTTGGAACAGCTCTGTCTGTAAATAGCTGGCTTCATTCTGCAGTAGATGAAAATAGATGGGAACGTGCCTTCTCCTGACACCTTCCCTGCAGATCTGGTCCACGTACTGTGCATTAGCCCAACTTCCACGTCCCTACGCAGGAGATGTGTTGGCCAGAACACGATGTGCTGTGGATATTTTCTGCTGATGATCCTGAAGACCATCAATGGGCTACAAAAAGACAAGTACAAGCTTGACAGCTCAGAAGCTGCTGTGAGAATTTGTCACATATATGCAGCACAAAGGTTGTTTAAAACAAACCTGATGTGGTCCCTTCTCTTTGCTCCAGAATATGAGAATTGTGTGGCACTCTGTCTATCTGGGACTACTGCAAAGGCAGCTAATTCTGCCTGGCTCCCTCACCTCTTTCAAGATAAGAGGGACAGGGGGTCAGTGTTCAGCTGGCACACTGAGGTGCTACTGAAAGTGTGGCTGATCATCACATGAACAGAGATCTGGGAACCAATACCAACCAAATACTCCAAACCAACCCTGCAGCATTACGTGAGATACCCCACTGTGAAACCAAGATCTGCCTCACTTCTGTTTTGAGTAAGGACCTGACAGCATTTTTAGAAGGACCAAACTGTGTATCCAGGATGAGGTCTCTGGTTATATGTCAACACATCTGGTCCCAAACTACCTAAACCCTCAGGGCGTTATTTCAGCAGAACTCAGGGGGTTGCTGGCAGTTTTCTACTTCCTGCCTTTGACTGTTGTGACATGATGTTTCCCAGTGTTACACGGGTGCCTATTTCCTTCCAAGAGCAGAGAATGCCTTTCCTCTGTGTGGGATGAAGCAATTCTGTATACTCTTTCCAAAGATGGTTGCAAGATGCAAAGTACGTTAGGGGAGGAATGGGTGGAAGAAATATTGGAATATTGCTAATGACTTCATTCATGGGGAGTGTTGAGTTCATGGTCTTACACTGGTGCAGAAAGCTACTGAAAAACTAAATATGACCATAAAAGCTGGGACAGGTCTTTGTCTTTATTTTTAAGCAGGGCATTTGATTGAAATTGGAGGATTACTCAAGTTCATTGGCACTGCTGTTGCTCTCTAAGGTCACAGGAATGTCAGAGGATTATTGAAAGGGAGCCCAAAGTTAGCTAGGCGTCTTTTACTGGATGCACACCATAGAGCTGCTTGTTATTGGAAATCAATACCACTCATGGACTCATCAGGGAAAAACAGTTACTGAAGCTGGAATGCTACAAAGAACCACAGCTAATTCAGCTGACAAACCTGCAGCCCAGCCATAAAGCTAAAGCTAAACTTCCCTGACACTGTGATGACACCCTGTACTTCACGAAACAAAAATCAAGGTGGCAAAGGCTGATGGAATAGACAGCAAACTGATTTAAATGATGATTAATTTATCATTGAAAGCTTTTATTCTCTCCAAAGATAAGCTGAATCTAACCAGAAGGTTTGTGTGTTTCAGTGCATTTACAGATCACGCTGCTGTATATTTCATGAACAGAATATTTAATGAATGTTCTTTTAGCTTGGTTTTATTTTGATGTCTTTCAATAGCCTTTTAAAACAGATTTGTTTAAAAAGTAAATCACTGACAAAGATTAATGTTTGCTGGCAGACCCACTGCAGGCAGGAGCCTTAACCATTGCCCCTCAGTGATTCTGTATGTCTGGCTCACATCCCTCAAGCTCTTTACAAGCAATAAATGTGATAAATTTTCCTCCAATCTGCGAACGGGAGGAGCTGAGTGGATGTGCTCAAATGGAACAATGTTTCTGTGCGTCTGAGTATGTTACGTATAGAAAACATGAGACATACCTTGGAAGTTGTGGCAGGTGTCAGCAGGCAGGGTGTGCGCATTGGCCGGCCGGTGTTTTAAGCACAGGGATGCATAAGCGTGTACAGAGGTGGTTGTATAGCCACACAGAAGATTTAGCAGAGGCTGCACGAGTAGGCTGTATGTACATAGACAAGACATGTATACAAAGGCTTTTCATGTCAGGCGACATGCATGGACATAGGCAGTGGAAACTCATGCAGGGCTGGAGGCACGGAGCAGGTACCCGAACTGCTGTGAGCACACACCTGGGACCGGTTCTCACCTACATCACGGCCACCGCGGGGCCCTCCCGGGTCTGACACCCGCGGGCGGGCCGGGGAGCGGCCCCAGGACGGGGCGGCCGTGCCGCGCGGGGGC